>CALSFV010000073.1:0-506736 GCA_943737045.1 Parapristionchus giblindavisi | reverse complement strand
AATCGATTCATTCCTTCATTGAATACAGTATATGGTCAATTCAATCAATCAATACAATCTAATGATCTCTATGTTCATGTTCAAGTTTGTTATATCCATTCCATTCCCTTCTCTAGATCTATTACTTATAGGTAGGAGAGACATTATCAATACTTGTTGGTACTGAAGTTCAAATCATTCCTGGTAAATCGATATCCTTCATCTACCGTAATCCTCATATATTCAATATAGGACCAGCAACAGTTCGAATGGTTGGAGAGACAGGAGTTGTCCCATCTGCTCTTCCTATTCATGTTCCTCCTGGTCATCAAGTACATCAAATAGTTGATGAACAGGTAATCATTCAATGAAAGATCAAAGATCAATCATATCCATAATCAGGGTATACTTCGTCATATAATTCTATCTCCTGAACCACCAAATCGTAGTTACAGTACATCTCCAATGGTAAGTATTGATTCATTGATTGATTATTGATTGATTATCGATTGATTATTGATTGATTATATTAGATGGCATCAACATCAACAGCATCCCATAGACCTTCTCCATCAACTATCCCAACTCCATTAATCAATAATCCACAACCACCATTGTATACTATAAATCGGTATGAGACCATATCAATCAATCAATCAATAGTATAATATTATAGTAAATGGAATCGATCAATAAATCAAAATGATGGAAAAGGAGATCATTCAATTCCAACTATTGCTACATCTTCACGTATAACACCTGTAAGTATTTGTATTCTTCTCTCCCTCTCCTTCTCTCCCTCTCCTTCTCTCTCTCTCCTTCTCTCTCTCCCTCTCCTTCTCTCCCTCTCCTTCTCTCCTTCTCCTTCTCTCCCTCTCCTTCTCTCCCTCTCCTTCTCTCCCTCTCCTTCTCTCCCTCTCCTTCTCTCCCTCTCCTTCTCTCCCTCTCCTTCTCTCTCTCTCCTTCTCTCTCTCCCTCTCCTTCTCTCCCTCTCCTTCTCTCCTTCTCCTTCTCTCCCTCTCCTTCTCTCCCTCTCCTTCTCTCCCTCTCCTTCTCTCCCTCTCCTTCTCTCCCTCTCCTTCTCTCCCTCTCCTTCTCTCTCTCTCCTTCTCTCTCTCCCTCTCCTTCTCCCCCTCTCCTTCTCTCCTTCTCTCCCTCTCCTTCTCTCCCTCTCCTTCTCTCCCTCTCCTTCTCTCCCTCTCCTTCTCTCTCTCTCCTTCTCTCTCTCCCTCTCCTTCTCCCCCTCTCCTTCTCTCCTTCTCTCCCTCTCCTTCTCTCCCTCTCCTTCTCTCCCTCTCCTTCTCTCCCTCTCCTTCTCTCTCTCTCCTTCTCTCTCTCCCTCTCCTTCTCCCCCTCTCCTTCTCTCCTTCTCTCCCTCTCCTTCTCTCCCTCTCCTTCTCTCCCTCTCCTTCTCTCTCTCTCCTTCTCTCTCTCCCTCTCCTTCTCCCCCTCTCCTTCTCTCCTTCTCTCCCTCTCCTTCTCTCCCTCTCCTTCTCTCTCTCTCCTTCTCTCTCTCCCTCTCCTTCTCCCCCTCTCCTTCTCTCCTTCTCTCCCTCTCCTTCTCTCCCTCTCCTTCTCTCCCTCTCCTTCTCTCCCTCTCCTTCTCTCCCTCTCCTTCTCTCCCTCTCCTTCTCTCCCTCTCCTTCTCTCCCTCTCCTTCTCTCCCTCTCCTTCTCTCCTTCTCTCCCTCACCTTCTCTCCCTCTCCTTCTCTCCCTCTCCTTCTCTCCTTCTCTCCCTCTCCTTCTCTCCCTCTCCTTCTCTCCCTCTCCTTCTCTCCTTCTCTCCCTCTCCTTCTCTCCCTCTCCTTCTCTCCCTCTCCTTCTCTCCCTCTCCTTCTCTCCCTCTCCTTCTCTCCCTCTCCTTCTCTCCCTCTCCTTCTCTCCCTCTCCTTCTCTCTCTCTCCTTCTCTCTCTCCCTCTCCTTCTCTCCCTCTCCTTCTCTCCTTCTCCTTCTCTCCCTCTCCTTCTCTCCTTCTCCCCCTCTCCTTCTCTCCTTCTCTCCCTCTCCTTCTCTCCCTCTCCTTCTCTCTCTCTCCTTCTCTCTCTCCCTCTCCTTCTCCCCCTCTCCTTCTCTCCTTCTCTCCCTCTCCTTCTCTCCCTCTCCTTCTCTCCCTCTCCTTCTCTCCCTCTCCTTCTCTCCCTCTCCTTCTCTCCCTCTCCTTCTCTCCTTCTCTCCCTCTCCTTCTCTCCCTCTCCTTCTCTCCCTCTCCTTCTCTCCCTCTCCTTCTCTCCTTCTCTCCCTCTCCTTCTCTCCCTCTCCTTCTCTCCCTCTCCTTCTCTCCTTCTCTCCCTCTCCTTCTCTCCCTCTCCTTCTCTCTCTTTCTCTCCCTCTCCTTCTCTCCCTCTCCTTCACTCCCTCTCCCTCTCTTTCTCTCCCCTTCCTTCTTTTATATATCCTCTCCACATATACAAAGTACAATATGATATGGATGACCATTTGATATACAGTAATAATAACAACAATAATATGTAATAATAGTAAATATTTATTGTTTATTATTTCATAAACGACTCTAGTAATATTGAAGGTTTCTATTTAACGAAAACCAAAGTATATGCAAAAAAAGATTGATATTAAATGAATAAATAATGATCTTTTTCAGTATTCTTCATCATTAAATGTTGATATTGATAATGAAGATTATGAAAGAATAAAAGAAATGTTATGTCGAATGATTCAACCAACTATTGTACATCTATCACCATATCATGCTGATATCGCTTTCCAAGTATCATATTTAATATTTAATCTTTAATCTTTTATCTTTAATCTTTAAACTTTAATCTTTGATCGTTGACCTTTAATCTTTAATTTTTAATATTTGATCTTTGATCTTTGATCGTTAATCTTTAAACTTTGATAGTTGATCTTTATTCTTTGTTCTTCATTCTTTGATCTTTAATCTTTAATCTCTAATCTTTATCTCATTCAGGAATTGGATACATCAGAAGCTTGTTCAATAGGAGGTCCATTTCCACAAATCGATGCATCTGAATTCTCATATCAGATAACTGTAACTGATTTAAGAGGAAGAATTGTGAATCAAGTGAAGTAAGTGACGACGTTTACTTGAATACGGTAGTTACACCATAAATGAATAGTTAGCCATCTCTGTGAGAGTGGGGACATATAGTTGATTATGGATGAAAGAGAAGAACAAGTTTATACCTCTTTCTCATACTCCATTCTACATATGACTCTCTCCCTCCCTCTTCTTCCTCCTCTTCCTCTTCCTCCTCTTCCTCTTCCTCTTCCTCTTACTCTTCCTCTTACTCTTCTTCCTCTCCTTCTTCCTCTTCCTCTTCCTCTTCCTCTTCCTCTTCCTCCTCTTCCTCCTTCTGTCATACATCTCTTGTATTGTGAACTTCCTTCTTTCAATTGGAATGAGAACGATTGGCTTTTGTATGTGATGGAAATGAGTATAAGAAGATGGAAGTAGGATGAGAGAGAGAGTGAAGACGGAGATAAAGAGAAAAAAATTTGATATGAATGACGATTGAAATATAATTATGTATATGATGTGAAGTAAAATAAGAAGATGTTTGTTTTACTATGAAACCCCCATTATTGGATTTAGATTGATGAAGAGAAAAGGTGAAGGGGAGAGGAGAGAAAGATGAAAGAGAGAGAGGGAGAGAGAGAGTAGGGAAGGAGAAAGGTCTTATAAGGGAGGGGTACTTAGCCGTGTGCGATAAAACCTAACAAAAAGTGCATGGTTGGAAAGAGCATCAAATTCTAAGACTTTTTGGTCTTTTCATTTTTTAGGTCTGGGCTTCCTAAGGTCTGAAAATCGATTTTGAAAATGAGCAATTCCATGGGTGAAATTTCATGGGTCCAATGGTATAGATATCTGTTAGATACCTCATCACGCCCTTGCATTCCCTTCCCAAGCAACACGTGGCGCAGTAGGTAAGAGGCTCGTCATGTAATTTTTGATTGTTCGGGTTCGATGACTCCTCGTATTGCAACTTTTTTTGCTAATTTTCTTTTTGATCAAAATCCTTTTTATTAACAATTTAACAGCAAATCTACCAGTCAATACTTAATAACGGAGCATATTGGTCCAGAAACATGAAAAGCAGAAGCTGACTCTGCAGCGAGGACAGATCGTACAGCATGGCACCAAATCAAGGATATTCAGAAGCGGTTGAACTCCACGATACTCTTCCGATAAATTGATTACCGCATCTCCGCTCGCGACAACCTGCTCAAGATTGCGCTGCAAGTGCATTGGTGTCTGGGCAGCGACGCCTTCATGCCGTATATCACCTACGGTTTCTTCAAGGGAGGCTTCATTAAAACCCGCCCGCCTCCCTGGGATTCACCCATGAGCGTCATGTTCGGTCAAGGTATCTCTACGCCTTGCCCCTGTGACGAGCCATGCTGTACTGTCCTCGCTGCAGAGTCAGCTTCTGCTTTTCAAGTTTCTGGACCAATATGCACCGTTATTAAGTATTGACTGTTAGATTTTCTGCTAAATCGTTAATAAAAAGGATTTTGATCAAAAAGAAAATTAGCAAAAAAAGTTGCAATACGAGGAGTCGAACCATCGAACCCGAACAATCAAAAATTACATAGACGAGCCTCTTACCTACTGCGCCACGTATTGCTTGGGAAGGGAATGCAAGGGCGTGATGAGGTATCTAACAGATATCTATACCATTGGACCCATGAAATTTCACCCATGGAATTGCTCATTTTCAAAATCGATTTTCAGACCTTAGGAAGCCCAGACCTAAAAAATGAAAAGACCAAAAAGTCTTAGAATTTGATGCTCTTTCCAACCATGCACTTTTTGTTAGGTTTTATCGCACACGGCTAAGTACCCCTCCCTTATTAATTGATTTGAGCAAGAAAGTAAATGATATAATAAATGAAGTATTTATTTGAATAACTTAAGGATCAATAATCGTTCAAATGAGAGATCTCGATGTAAAGTAACAAGATTGAGACCAAATCAAGAGTATCGAGCATTCATTCGAGCGAGTTTAGAAGAAAGAGGAATACATGGAGATAATAGTCTACCTGTACATTTTAAGGTAATATCAATACCCCCTTTTATATTATATATCATGCAAATGACAAACTTAATGGTGTACATATAATTTAGACACCTCCAAATCAATCAAATCCTCCATTACATCTGAAGACTGATTCAATATCGATTGATTCTGTTTCGATCAAATGGATACCTCCTGATATTAGTACTGATTCTATTCTTGGTTACTGTATCTATCGAGTTACGGTAAGTCTAACTGAATATTGATTGATTAAGATGATTATTGATTGATTATAGACAAAAGATAATGGAGAAGAAGATAGCGAACTCTTTATGGAATCAAAGGATAATTATGTAAAGTTGATTGGACTTAAACAAGGAACTTCTTATAAGTTTAAAGTAACTGCATTAACACCAATGGGAGAGGTAATCAATAATATCTTGTATTGATTGATTAGATATTGATTGATTGATTCAGAGTATATCATCAAATACCGTATCCTTTGTAACTTATCCTTCACTTGTTCCTACAATCTCATATATCTCACCAAAATCAGCGAAGATTACATGGCCAAACTATCCTGATTATCTATATACTGTAAGTATATTTCATTATTATTCATTTATATTATTTGTGAGTATTGATTGATAGATCAATAAAATCAATATTTAGGTTGAAATTGCCGATACTCGAACTGGTATAGCTAATCTTATTAAGAATAGATCAAGTAATAATTATGTATATGCTAATGATTTGATACTGTAAGTAGATCATATCAATCAATATTATAAATTAATCAATATAAGTTTTAGTGGTGGTGACTATGCTTATCGTGTGATAGCTCATTCACCAAATCAAGAGAATAGTTCATCAGAACTAATGAGATATACACATATACAAAGTATTGATAAAAGAGGATTTATTCTACCTACACCTTCTAAACCATTTGTATTATCACAACCTAATAATGTTAGTTCTTATTTTCCTTTCTTGGTTTATCTTTATATGAAGTGATATGTACAAGATAGATGGATATTATGAATGTATATTATAGAATAAGAAGATGGAGATTGGATGGAGACAGAATACTCGAGATGTTCATTATGTATTAGAAGGAGCTCCATTTAGTATTAATAATAGATTTGAATGGAAGATTATATATAGGTATTGATTTGATTGATTATATCGATCGTATTGATATATTGATTATAGGGGACAGAATACATCTTGTGTTGTTAATGATTCTGATCACATATTCTTCCGATTACAAATGATAAGTAAGAAGAGTGGAGTACAGGTTTGTATTCTATTTATTATTGATTAATAACATATATTATTGATTAATCCCTCCCGTTTTGGATTCCCGTTTCCCGTTTTCCCGTTCTTATAAGCGTTAAATATAAGAGTACATAATATAAATATAATTGTATATTTCAGTCAGAATGGTCTGAATGTCTTCGTGTTTCTTTACCACAAAAGATATTTCGTCTTCCATCTATGAATACTCCTTCATTTACTAATATAACTAAACATTCTATTCATATTGAATGGACAATGATTGAACCACCTACTGTATGTATATCAATCAATATAAATCAATCAATATATATTATAGTTACCAACTGGTACATCATTGATCTTTGATCTTCGTCGTATAGATGAACAATCAAGAATGATCTATTCTGGTCCTGATTCATCATTTACTCTTGAATGTCTTCGTCCTCGATCTCATATATCAGTAAGTTTCTATTTAAACTCCGCCCCTTTATTGATTAATTGATTATTAGGTACAAGTTAGAGCGGTAGGAGTAGATGGAATTGGAAAGAGAAAAGAAGGAGAGTGGAGTCCAATAGGAGTTGCAAGTACATTAAGAGAAGCACCACCACCACCTTATTCATTGAATATATCTAATGATAGGTATTAAATCATAAGATCAAAGATCAAAAATCAAAGATCATTATTCCATTTTAAGACGTGAATTGACTTGGTCAGTTAATGAAGATGTTTGTGATGTAGTATATTCAATAACTAAACTAACCTATAATGAAGATGGATCAACAACCGAGGTTTCAATTTACACCATTATATCTACATTAATATACTTACCCATTTCAAATATATTACTACATAACGATCAGTTTACTCATTAACTCGTAATCCAATATAACCATCTTTTAATTGTAGTCATTATTGGAATCTCGTACTCCTCGTCTTCAATTGAATCATCTTCTTCCTGGTACTTCATATTCATTCCAAGTAAGACTTTATCTTTATTATTCTAATATAACGTTTTATTTTGTTCTGAAATATTGTGAAATATTTCTCCTGTGGTTGAAACCTTTGAAAGTATTGAAAGTGATTACTTTAGGTGAAATCAATATGTTCATGGGGTGAATCAACACCATCAGAAGTATATCGATTGATTACTCCATCTGAAGTTCCATATCCTCCTCAATCAATAACAATTGAATCCGAATCACAAAGATGTCTTATACTTCGATGGTTATCATCAGATTGTAGAGGATCTCCTATTAGATCATTTAATATTAAAGTTGAGAAGAATAAACAGGTACTGTATATAGAGGGATACTGTAGAGATCAAAGATCATTATTGTAGATCATTCGTGAATGTACTGTATTAGCCTCATCTTCAACTACTCGTGAATATGAATATCGATTGATTGATTTGGAATCAGATTCATTATATCGATTATATTTGAGTGGATTGAATGATATAGGAATGAGTATAGTATCATCAATAGAAGGAAGAACTAAAAGACCTCCACCACCTCCACCTCATATTGAATGTGATTCTGAACCTACACAATTGAAATTAAAGTATTTTATTTTTTACTTTCACTTTAACATTATAAATATGTATTTCAAGTTGGAAGTATTAAATTGAAGTACAATTACTATAGATGATTATTATTGTAGATGGAATTCATCTCGTGAACAATCAACATCAACATCTCCTCTTATATATCGAATTGTACGATTGAATGAATCAAATGATTCACATATTCCATGTTATGAAGGAGAATATTGTTCTGCTAAGATAAAGAATCTTCAAGAAAATACCAATTATCGATTCCAGATTAGATGTTATGATAGGTATCATTATATATTAATAATCAATATTTTTATCAGATATATGACGTACATAGCAGAATAATATTTATTATCGGGATGGTGCCCTGTTTCTCACTTTTTGAAATGCTTTCATTACTCATTCAGCATATGTAGATCTATCTGGATATGTCCTATAGATAGTTGGGCTGTATAGTGAAGAGTCAAGAAATGCCGACTAGTTTTGTACAAATTAGAATAAAGAAAATGGGATTACTTTTTTGTGTTTCTCTCTAAGAGTCGTGGGGACATGTGATCCACATACAGTCATATTGTTATTATGGCTATTGTTTTTTCAAAGAACACACAAATCGAAAATTGAGTCTAAAAAAGTCAGAAATTGATGGACCACCGTACTATTTTCATTTTGAATACGTAAATGATATAATGTTGTATTAGTATGTAATGATAATTGAATATATTATAGAGATCGTGGTTCTAGTGGATGGTCTGATATATATTCATTCCATACTCCTCTTGCTCCTCCTCCTTCTATTAGATCTGCTCCGATTGTTAATTCTATTGGAAATGGACAACATTCCATTGAATGGAGTCATGTTATACCAAAAGGAAATCCACGAGGATTATTCTATCGATTACAATCTCATATACCATCTGATAGAAAGGATCAATGGAATACTGTATGTTCAATCAATCGATATCTTTATTTATTGATTGAATTCAGTTATATGAAGGAACAACATCGTCGTTTATTCTATCATTATCACCATCATCATCATTAATAGCTCGTGTATTTGTAATTCGTCCAGATGGAGGAATAGGTCTTATATCATCTCCTTCTCCTCCTGTTCATGTATCTAATATTGGAGATAAAACTGATGATAAAATGTAAGTATCAATCGATAATATCAATCAATCAATCATCTATTGTAGTGAAGAAACAAGATCGAAACCAAGAGAGACGAATATTTCAAGAATGAATACATTCATTAAAGTTTGTTTATACAATAAAACATATTCATGTTTTGGAGCGGTGAGTTGTTTATTAATCAATCAATATTATTTAAACTGTGTGGAATGAAAATTATTGATAATATAAAATGAATATATTATCTATTTCAGTTCGCTATTATGGCTATTCTTCTATCATTCTTTTTCTTCTTCTATGTTGATAATATGATTGATGTCCTTGGTCTAACTTCTCTTTCCCCTGCAAATCATTCCCCTTGATTTTAATATCGATTAGATTTTAAATCAATCAATCAATCGATTATCGATTGATTCTAATATCTGCAGGACAGATGATCTCATATTTCTGCCCATTTATACAGTATCCCCCATTATATTTTATCTAATACGAAGATATTCACATAATGTATACAAATAATAATAGATGAATAGTATTTATTATAAACCCGGTATAGTCGATATAGAGTTGCCTTCACAACATGTATATTATATCTATGAAATCCATTTGTATTATAATAACACTAGTTGAGATTATATTATATCAACTAATAAGAGAATCAATTGTAGTTATGATTAATAGAGAGATTCAATTAATCGATAGATATAGAAAATACGAGAATAATTGTATCTATTCTAGTTCCGTTTATAATCACCAGTGTACTATTATTTACTATTTGTATCTTGGCGTATAATATTCCCATTACCATTTGAGCCTTTCCCACTTTCTCTATTTATTCATTCCAATTGTAACCATTTTCCATAATCAATCAATATTATTCATTCATCGTATATATTGACAAAAGTGCGTATAACGCCTTCCATTCTTTGTATATTCCTTAACTTCTGATACTTCTCTAGAAGTTATTATATATTATTATAATTATATTCATTCATTATTATCATTTCATACCCGTGCATTTTATTCCCTTCGTATCTTCAATTTAGTCTAGTCTCGGGTTGGTCCTATCCCCCTCCCCCTTCCCTTCCATCTAATTCATTCATCTCTTCAAAGACACAAAATGACACAAAGTGTTCATTTTTGTCTTCCCATATCTATTAATTATTCATTCCGGGATCATTTACTTCTCTTACAAATCTATTCTATTTATTGCATTCAATATAATATACATTAACATATTCCGTCCCCCATCCCCCTTTCCCATTTCTTTATCTTCTATCGCTTAAACAAATCATTTGGATTATCTCTTATTGTTAACACAATAATCACATACATATACAATTATGAAATTCATTAAGAAATATCTATTCCATCAATCAAAAGATTGAGAAAAGAACAATAATAAGAATGAAAATGAAAAAGATTGGAGATGAGAATATGAAATGTTATAATCATCTATTAAAGGTGGAGACCCGCGAATGATCATGCAAATTTCCTACATCTCGCTTATGCAAGGGTGTAGAGATATGCAAGAAGATAGGGAGACTACTTATCATTCCCTTAGCGTAGTGGTAAAACTTCTGACTAGAAAGCGCATGGTCGCGGGTTCGAATCCTATTGCCGAACTTTCTTATTTTCAAAAAGCGCGCCTTTCCCTGCACGGGGCCTGATGGTCCATTCATGTTTCTAGCGATCAATAAGCTGAATCATCATAAAATAAATAGTGTACGGTATGTAGAATAACTTTTGCTATGATTCTGTCTGCACAATTTTTTCACGAAAATATTCGCGGGAGTCCACCTTTAAAGAATATCACTTCCATTCCAAATGATGGATAAGAACGTTTTATATAATGTCATATTTCTGTCACTTTTCATATATGGTAGACGATAGTATGAGAGTTATGAAGAGATTGTTAGAATGAAAGAGTGAATAGAATATGAGAAGGGTCACTCACTCAATATCCCTCTAGAATCTCTCCCTCTCCCTTTGGGTCACTCCAAACCCCTGAGGGTGCATAAATCGATAGATGCCCTAGTAGTGTAGTCTATGTTGTTAATGTCCTACTTATTGGACTATAATTATAGTCAAATCATATGATGTATGAATAAATAGAATGGAAGAGTCAATAATGTACTCTACTCTATTTACTTTCCTTTCCTCTTATTCTCTTCTATCTGTTTATTGTTTATTCTTATTATAAGTATATCATCATTCATTCCATTTCATCGTTCCTTTCAATTATACTATATTTCTTACGATTTAGAATGTTAGAATTAATTCTTCATACATTAATAGTTCTTCCTCTTTTTATTTCATCTCTACCTATTAAAATCAATTATAAATATCTTCAATATGCACAGGTTTCAATATTCTATATTAAACTACTCTCATTACTATTCCTTTGTAGATCTTTGGTCATGGTTTAGAAGGGATTCTATTCATATTCATTCCATCATATCTTCTATCATGGACTATTGAAGGAGAATTTAAAGAACTTCATTCATTCATTCAATCATTCATTGGAATATTTCATGTATTCATTACTATATTCATCATTCAATTATCATTCATATTATAGATATCAATATCTATTTCATTATTCTATCATCAATCATCTAAACAAGGAAGATCTTTTATATTCGCTCGTATTATTACTTCATTCTTTATTCTTTTCACTCGTTTATTTGCTGCAATTCACTTATCAGAAAAGAGTACAAGAGGACTACTTATGTCTAATCATGTTAGAATTATTCAATTGCAGTCTTTTATTCAACATCCAAGAACATTTCAAGCCATTACTTTATTTTAAATAATATTTTGAAATATTTGTTCAGTTCATAACTTCATCTCTTATATTGGATGGAGTTTGGATGATTTCTGAAGTTATTCGATTTATTTATGAAAATGAAACAACTGAAGAAAGAATCCATTATCTTTGTACTGAAACAACAAGATGGGCTGAGGTTAAACTATTCTATTCTTCATATTAATCAATTCTAATCTATTATATTATAGGGAAGAGGATCAAAATATCTTGAGACTTGTCTTTATATCGATTCATTCATTTGTTTCATCTATGCATTTATCCATTTCGCCTTCCCCCAAAATATTCTCAAACTAATTGTAAGTCCACTTTTCAATAAGATCATCAATTTGATCTTTGATCTTTTGAGATCAAACCAAATCTTGATTTGGATTCCCATCATTATATGTGGTGTCGTATCTTTGGAGTACTATATCTTCTTCCATCTCTTTCTTCTTTATCTTCAATTCATTCTCCATTCAATCAACAAATTACTCATCTTCTATCCAGACTCATTGTTAGTTTTATCTTTTCTTCTTTCATTATTCAATTTATTCTTCAGACTCAAATAGGTCTATTTATTCTTGATATATATGGACATTGGATCATTGGTGTATTCTCTCCCAATCATATAACTGGTTACACTCCGCCCATTTTGATCTTTGATCTATTCATTTATTTATAGCTTTCATGGTAGCTGGATTCTTTATGTCATTCCATATTTCAACATTTTATCGATTTAAGAAGATCTATGTAACAGAAGTGAGTCTTTTCACTCAATCAAATCATTCTCATTTTATTTAATTATAGCCTCGATCAAAAGTATCAGCAAAGGTTGAGATTAAGAAGATCAAATGATCTATCAATTATCCATTGAAACATGTAATATTGTGATACTCATTATTATGAATCCATCGATTGTGTCTTATATCTTATAATGATCTTCTGAATAAATCTCATTCTTTATTCTCTGTTGTTCATCATGAAAACTGCTGTAGAGGAGTATGTCAAGACTCAAACAATGATAAAATGAGAAGACGGGAGGTGATTGGAAGGGAGAGGGAGAGGTAGAGGTAGAAGGAGAGGGAGAGGTAGAAGGAGAGGGAGAGGGAGAGGTAGAAGGAGAGGGAGAGGGAGAGGGGCAAGGAGAGGGAGGGAAATGGGTGATGAATGTTTGTAATGCTATGAGAAAGATCTTCGAAGAAGAAAGAGTTGGATCAAATCATCTTGATAATCTTCATTCATCTATTAGATATGCCTTATGTTGGTATTGGAATACAACAACATGGTTTGTTCATATTTATCATATGTCTATCTATCACCTCCCCCATCTATTCATCTCCTCATATCTTCATCTATAAGTTTAAAAAATCGAAAATTCAATTCAATACAAACTAATTCAGTAGTTGGTGTTTGATATTTCTTTCATTTGTGATCTATTATATTATCCATTTCCGTCACCTCAACCGAACAGAACGTGCTAATGCATATATAATAACTTGAATTTATTCATAATTGTCTTCTGAGAAAAAGATGACAAATAAGAGAAGAGTTTAAAGATAAGGGAGTAAATGATTATTTGAATAGGTTCTCTTATCAATCATAGAGTGTCATACCATGTTTTGTCTCTATCAATAATTTGTATCCATTCATTACATTCTCAATATATATATATATATATATATATATATATATATATATATATATATATATATATATATATATATATATATATATATATAATTTTATTCTATTTAAGGGTCATCATTAGTGAGTGAAAGAATGGTAAAAGCATATATCTCCCTTATGGGAGCTATTATCATATGTTTCATCATTGGTATCATGGGAAAGATTCATAAGGAGAAATTATTTCCATTGCCAAGACAACAAACACATAATGGTATATTATATCATTTATCAATCAATATCATTCAATATCACTGCAGTTTAGTCTACAGTAGAGTTAGTTATTCGGGGGTTGCGGGTCCGGAATGAATCGATCCCCCCCCCTTAATCAGTGGTTGCGGACTCGAAATCCCCGAAACAACTCTAGTCTGCAGTTTACATTTTTAGTAAATTTTTTGAAGAGTTTACATATATTACTATTCACTGTTTTATGATAGCTTTCACTGAATCAATTGAATATTAATCTCTTTGTAGATGTTGAAGAAGAGATCAGTCGTGTACTTCAAAATTCAATTCGAGGAGAGAATATCAAAGAGAATCTTCGATTATTGACAAAAGAACCACACCAGGTTTCATTATATTGCAATATTAATATGTATATTTTTCATTTAAAATTGGTTAAGGCAGGAACTAAGGCAAATGAGAAAGTGGCGAAGGTTATCGAATCTCTCTATAAGAAGGCTGGATTACAAAGTATAAATGGATCAGTCATTTAAATAAGACAAATTATTGATTACAGAAGTTCATACTACAACATATGATGTACTATTATCATACCCTGATTGGGATCGACCCAATACAATATCAATCAATAATCGGTTCAATAAATCAATATTTACATCAAAAGGAGTATCACCTGTAATACTTCCTGAAGAACAAGGAGCACCACGTTAGTATACAATATCTATTCATCTATATCATTAATCTATACTATAGATGCGGGAAATCAATGGTTAGCCTATTCTGCCCCAGGAAATGTACAAGCCGATGTTGTTTATTGTAATTTTGGATTACCTAAAGATTTTGAGAATATTCGTAAACTTGGAATCGATATGAAGGTTTAACCATGATTGAAATGATTATTATTAAAGGATAATATTTGATATAGGGAAAGATAGCTATGATGAGATATGGAGAAGGATTTCGTGGAGGAAAAGTAGCTGAAGCACAGAAGAATGGTGCTTATGCTGCTATTCTATTCTCTGATCCTGCTGAAGTTGCTAGAGGAGACAAGGGTAGGGTATATTATTGATTGATTGAGAATTATCGATTGATACTGTAGACGATGTGTATCCTCGTAGTATATGGATGCCACCTGAGGGAGTACAAAGAGGATCAATAATGAAGGGAGTTAGCATCTAATCAATATATCGATTAGAATGATTATATTGATTAGACAATCTAATGATATATTTATAGTTGAATGGTGATCCACTTACTCCATTGTATCCAGCCAAACCTGGTGTTTATAAGTCAAGAACAATTGAAGAAGCTAAGGAATTAGGAGTTCTTCCATCTATTCCAGCTATTCCTATATCATATGAAACAGCTTATGAGGTAGATCGATCAATATTCCAATCAATCAATCAATCAATGAATATTCATTGATTAGATTCTTTCTCGTATGGATGGAAGACCAGTTCCATTACAATGGCAAGGAAATATCAATGTTACTTATAGGTATATTTTCCATTTATAAAACGGTATCTAGTAGTCATAATATAATCTGAAGATGACAAAATTTGAATATGGAAATTGATCGTCATTATCCTAAATTTGACTATTAAGATAATCAATTTCAGAATGGGTCCAGGTCTTCGGAATAATGAGAAAGTAACTGTTAATGTACAAAGTTCATTGGAGAATAAGTAAGAAACACAAATTATATTATTATTGTTATTATTATTTTTATTATTATTATTAGTATTATTAGTATTATTATTATTAATATTAATTAAATAACCCGAATTGTTTGTTTGTCTACGTAACCATTATAGACATATTCATAATGTAATTGGATATATACCAGGAATAGATGAAGAGGATCGATATGTTATACTAGGTTAATCATTCATTTCTATCTATTATAATATGTTCATTCAGGGAATCATTATGATGCATGGGTTTATGGATCAATAGATCCTAATTCAGGAACAGCTATTCTAGCTGAATTAGCTAGAGCTATGACTGAAACTATGAAGAATACAACATGGAAACCATGTAAGATATAACTATCATTATCTGTTGACATAAATCATTTACAGCTCGAACGATAATGTTTGCTGCGTGGGATGCTGAAGAATATGGATTGATTGGATCAACTGAATTTGTTGAAGAATTTGTAACTCAATTAAGTGGAAGAGTCATTGCTTATCTTAATATGGATTGCTTCCAAGGAAATTCATCACTGTATGTTTATAATATCTATCTTCAAACGTTGAATATTTATTCAGTCATGTTAATACAGTACCAACTCTAAAGGATATTGTTATTGAAACAGCTAAGAAAGTTCCTAATCCTATTGAAGAACAAGTTTATCTCGGAAGAAAGACACTTTATGATACTTGGTACGGTATTCCTACAGTAATTTAATATTAATTATTGATGATTAAAGGATTCGTACATTCCCTGGAGATAACAATATGCCTAATATTCCTATACCAGGAGGTGGTTCAGATCAAGGATCATTCCTTACATTTGGTGGAATTCCTGTTGTTGATTTCAATTTCAAGAATACAACTACAAGAGATACATATCCATTATATCATTCTTTATATGAAACTCCTTATGTTAATGAACATCTTTATGATACCGAGAACTTTGCTGTAAGTATATCTATCATTTCTTATTTCTTTCCTCAAATATTCACAATACGTGAGATTTAACGGCACTGCAAAATTCGTGCTCTATTGGAAACTTGCTAAGAGAGAGGTGGTACAGAGCCAGCAGTATTTATAATGGGATTTGGCCGATTTTTATACTTTTCTGTTTTCTCTTTAAGGATTTTTTAAATTCTAACGCAATAATTTGAAAAATATAAGGAGTCGTATCTTGATATTCTACCGTAGAGAAAAAGAAATGAGAAATAGTTTATGAAACGTATGAAAAAAATAGTTACAGAACATTCAATATTCAACTTTGACCTTTTTCAGTGAAAATATATATTTATATTTGAGGTACATCGTGCTATTGGTCAATATTGGGGTGAATTAGCTCGAGCTATTGCTGATACTCCAGTCATTCCAATTAATATATCAAGATTAGCTAATGAAATCAATGATCAATATGTTGTTGATCTGAAGAAAGTATACATATTCATTGAATGAATATATTAACTATATTATATTCTAGGATATCTATGATCTTCCATCATCTTCCAATCTCATTGATGCTAAACAACAAATATCTATGCTAGAGAAAGCTGCATTTGTTAGTAGGAAGATTCATTTTATAGAGATCAAAGATCAATTTCAGAAGTTTGTAAATGTCGCCCGTTCATTCTCCGAACATCTTGAAACAGTTAGTGAAAATCTTCAATATAATCCATTTGATCAAAGAGAATTAAGAGGAGTAAATGAAAGACTTATCATGTATGTTATAATACATTTTATATTTATTCTATCAAATATCTTAAAGGGCTGAACGTTGTTTTGTTAATCCTCGGGGAGCACCGGGAGCTCCAGAGAATAGACATGTATTATATTCAATATCAGAGAAAGATTCATATACTGGAAAAGTATTATCTGCTGTATATGATGCTGTGAGTATATTTATTATGAGAAATGAATGAAGAAATCAATTTAGATTGATGATTATAAAGAATCATCTGATAAGAAGAAAGAAGGAAGAATATTAGCAGAACAAATAGCCGTACTCTATCATTCTATTCAATGTTCATCTTCAACTCTTCGTTATTTCTTATAATTCATTCATTCATCCATTCATCCATTCATTCACTCATTCAATATCTCTTTCACTTCTATTTATTCACTTTTCTATCAATGTACATTCCACATATTTTATTTAATCAATGATTATCTTTATACATTCATCGTCTATATACAATATAAAACGAGATTTTACTAAAAGGAAAATGTCATGATCATTTCCAAGAGATCAATTAATATTGATTGATTCAATTATCTATTTCTCGAAAAGAAGAGTTACGACAATTAGACCAACGTAACTAATTACTAGAAGCCAATTGAATATCTGAATGGAATAATCGATAAATCAATAAATAAACTCAATAATAGAATTAATTTCAGAAAATCTCAAAACATTTTCAGAGAAAATCGAATTACATTATATTAAAAGAGTCGAAGGTATATACGCAGAGGTTTTTCAATAATATGAATACTTACACAAACTGTGATGAATCGAGGATTGAAGATAGCATGACCAACTGAGAGATTACAATACCTTCAATTAATATTATTTTAAAAACACTTTTTAGAATAGTTTTTACTGGAAAATATAATGGACTAACCATGATTCAAGAGCTGCAGATAGAATGAGAGCTAATAGACAAATACCATAGAGAATCAATATCTGAATTCATACTGTATCTATTAACATTTTACAGTCAAAGTGAAACATTTGAACAGGCTTTATTGAACTGATTGAATGAATGAAACGAACTCTTATTTTGGGAAATCCTTCAAGTATTGGTCTTCCTAATATTGATGATAAAAGAGTTGAAATATTGATTAACCAATTTACAAAAAGAATAAATATAATTAGAGTTTGCCATCCATATCCCGCATAGATTAACTGAAATATAGACTTTACAAAATGTTCGTATATTTTGGATTAGAACTGATTTGAGGAAAAAAATGAATACATAAATTTTCAACAAAATATTCTTGATGATGTAGGGATATCAAACCTGTATGTAAACATTAGTATCGACCCAAATGAAACAAGATGCAAATAATGCTCCAAATCCTAATGCCTAGAAGAATATAAGATTGTTAATACATTCTAGTTCATTCTTAATCTTTTTCAATATCTTCAAGATGGAATAATATTTTCTCTATCACAAGAATAAACATTTGATTGTAACTAGTTTCTCCATATTATATTATTATATTGAATAAATTAAGAGAAAACGTACAACTTGAACTATATTGATAAGGCCTGTTAATGAACGAATATTATCAAAATGAATCGCCATTGAAGAGAAACTGATAAGATTATGAGATTATTGATTTATCGATTGAATGAGATGAATTGAATAGAATAGAGAATGATATTGAATGAATGGAAGGAAGAATAGAGTAGAAGAGATATATGAATGATAGATTCCCCTTTTATTGATATACACCAAATTATGAAGATACAAACATATTCATACGATCAATAAATACAATAATTTGAACTTATGATAAAGTATTCGGTAATATAACAAAGAGAATCAATAATGCCAAAGGAAAAGGAAGAAAGGAGATACTGGAAGAACAAATAGAAGAAGAAGAAGAAGAAGAAGAAGAAGGAGATTAGTCATCAATAGAATATGAAAAGATAATGAGATATATTGATTGAATTGATTGATTGATTAAAGAATATTGAATAGAGTGAATACAGGAACGGATGGAAAGTACTCATACTATGTTAGAGGAAGAGACGATATGTAGATAGATGGAGAGGGAGAGGGAGAGGGAGAGGGAGAGGGAGAGGGAGAGGGAGAGGGAGAGGGAGTAGATGACGATGGAAGAGGGAGGTGGAAAGGAGCCAAACAAATTCATGAAACAGTGTACGAATTACTCATTCTTTCACAAAAAGTACACATAAGTAGTGAGGGATTATGGATAGAGAATGGATCGATGAATGGATGATATTGTATGGATTTTACTTTATATCATTTAATCTCGTACTCTTAAGAAGTAAAAGACAAGGAATAATATCCATGAGACAACCAATAACCATGTACTCACCTGAAATAACAACTACTTTTAATTACAAAATTATGGTATAAAAAATTATAATACCATGAAATGGATTATTGTATTATTATCATGATTATGAAATTGTTAGATTAAAAGTAACTAACACATGAAATAATGTAACGAGCAGCATAAAATGGATTGATTACTGCTTGGAATGCCATCCTGAAAACAATTATCGTATTATTAAAAATTATACATATGTTAACAATAAAATATTTAGGAAGATACCATGTTTGTAATCCAACGGAAAGAAGAAGAGCTCCTAAACCAATAGAATATACAATCTCTACCTGAAAGATGATATTAATGTCTTCGTTATTCATATCATTCATACCTTTTGTTTAGGATAACTTCCTAGAATTGGTTGTCCTTTTAGTCCATAAAAGAATACAACGAAAGATATAAGAAGTGTGAATAGAAGACATATGACAGATAAGAATTGCCATCCATAGGTAAAGAAGATTATCTATATAACAACATTATTTTATTATTTTATACAAAATTTTAGTTTGGCAGTTTTCTTTTACATTTTGGATATCAGAAAAAATCTACAATTTCTCAATGACTTTCATAGATTGCTGAAAATTTCGTGAAAGAGTTAAAGAATAAATAAAAATATTGATCTGGAAAATTTGTTCTTATATTATTGAATTATTGAATAAGATAAGAAATTAAATACATGAACGATATTTAGAATAGAGATGAAACATGAATTGAGATTATATTGATTGAATGACTAACTTGGACATAGACTCCATTATGATCCCATATGAAAGTGATACAAAACAAAGATATTATATTGAACAACTAAATCAAGATTATTGATTAATTGGACTAATACGAAAACTTACAAGATGAAGAGCATTAAGTGCATGAGGGATCTCTCTAAAATGATCAAGTGAAACCATTGTATGAATGGAAGAATGAATAAGAATGATATAAAGAGAGGAGAGTCTAAACTGATAACATTGAATGACTCAATATGTTCATTCTAATCTATTCATATATGATACTCTTCTATTATCATTTCACAATTATCAAAGTCAATGGAATTGAAACAGTTTATCAATGTATAATACAGAATATGAATAATGAATGAATATTTAGACAGCCATATCCATCTTAATAGTAGGATGACATTTATATCCATCTACTTTTATATGTTCACTTCGAAAATCTTCAATCTTAGTAATCGATGAATCGAGAATTAGTTTAGGGAATGAATATGGAGTACGTTCTAACTGAAATCAATTGAATATGATCTTTGATCTTTTGAATATGATATGATTACCTGTTGTTTCAATGGTTCAATATGATTCTTATAGATATGTGCATCACCAAGAGTATGAACTAGTTCCGCTGCCTGTAATATATCATATTATATCAACTAAGGACGAAAAAGGTTCATAGAGAATGAAAATGAGCTAAGAATCATAACTACAATCTAATTGGATATTTAGATAGAATAATGAATAAATAACCTTGAGACCAGTAACATGAGCGATCATATGTGTAAGTAGTGCATAACTAGCAATGTTAAAGGGAACACCCAGACCCTGTAAATGAATATTATCACTAATGGTTAGCTAAAAAGAGTGCAAAACTGAAATGTGCTAGTTTCCAGGCTTTAAAAAGCACCTGGAAACTCGAAATTTCAATTCGGAGAACCGAAAAAGGTGCGGGGATTCAAATTCCCCCTTCCGACAGCGAGTTTTCGGGGTCGAAAAGGTTGTAAAGTGGGAATTCAACTTCTTGAGCAGTAAAAAAGTTCGGAAATAAAAATAAACTTAAGTCCACGGAAATTCGCGGTCGGAAAGTCGGAATTTGATTTCCCTTACCTTTTGCTTTTTTTAAAGATTGGAAAACTTCCGATTTCGAGTTTCCACTGTTTTTAAAGAGCCTTAAAGCCTGGAAACTCACTGTTGTGGGTTTTCCACTCTTTTTCAACAAGCGATTCAACATTGATAATATATATAGAAGAACTAACCATATCACCACTTCGTTGATAAAGATGACAACTTAATTCACCATCTTGTACATAGAATTGAGAGAATGTATGACATGGAGGAAGTGCCATTTTATCAATATCTCAAAGAATTAATCAATAGATTAAGCAAATCAATCGATATATACAGTAATCAATTACCTGCAGCATTCCATGCACTCATAATTATTCGTCTACTATCAGGATCTTCTTTGATCAATCTGATTACATCCATCAACTATAATATTATAAATCAATAAATATTGATTGTTTAACATTAAAGATATATCAAACCTGATCTTTTCCCTGTCCTGTATAATCAGCATCTGGTCCTTTGTATTCTGCACCAAAATGACGCCACTTAAATGAAAGAATATTAATTATCACAAACATATTCAACCATGAAATTAACTGATAACATTTAAAAATATAAAAAACCTGAAATCCATAAACGGGACCAAGATCTCCTTCTCTTCTCTCATTGAATCCTTGCTTATCAAGGAATGATCTACTTCCATTTGCATCCCATATATGTACTCCCTTATCAGATAGAACCTTACAATCAGTACAACCAGAGATGAACCTAATAATAGACATTATAGATAATATACATTATTGAGGACCTCCCAACATCAAAGAATCAATTCTCAGGTAAAACCGCACATACATTTTACAGCTAGGAAAAATACAGGCGACAGCTACAATACATGCATGTGAACTGTCAAAATACATACATTTTACAGTTAGCGATATGTATGTTTTCTGGCTGTTTTCTACCTTTTTCATAGCTTTTAGCTGTTTCTTGCCTTTTCTTTGACTGTAACATACATTTTTTCTAGCATTTTTAAAACAATTTGCTGCCTTTTCTCTAGCAGTTATTAGGCTGTTTTCTACCCTTTCTTTTACTACTTGTTCTGTACTCAGGAATACTGCCAGCGAATAAACAACGATTTATTGACGTAAATATACATGAAATTTTAAATAAAAATCAAATGTGAACCAGCCAAGGAACAACAACAAACTATGGAACGATCATAGCAATAAATATCTAGCGATACAAATAAAAAACATTAGCAATTCTCCTTCAATTTCTTCATTCCTTAATTCTTCATCCTTTGCACGTAATCGACCTCTCATCGCCTACAGTATACTTCATTCATTCTTTCTACTTAGCCAATAAATCAATAAAGTACCTTTCTATAATGTTGATGATCAGTAATTGTCTCATCCTCATTTTCCAATTGCGTTAATCTCTTTCTTTCCTCTCTTTCAAATGTCAGTTTTCCTTCAAGGTTCTTTATTATATCATCTGTTGATGTAGATTCCCTTCTTAATCTGAATTAATCAATCAATAATCCCTCATATCTACAGTACAACTTACAAGTTTGGCTTCAATCGATAATACTTCTCTTTCAATACCGTAAGCTCCTTCTCTCATTACTGTAGCTGCCATATCTTGTGCATTTCAAAACATACATTGCCATAGCCTCGCAGTGCGAGGATTGACCCACTATATAAGGCCCATTTTAGGCCACTTGATAAAAAAAGTAAGCTAAAAATGAAGATTTTCAAGCGAAAATAACGAATTTTTCTGAATCAACCCACACTATTTCGTGAATTGACCCACTATATAAAAAAAGACCGCGATGGTACCGAAAATGTATGATTTCAAAATGGTTCCTAAAAAGAAATAGATAAATTCTGATTAGAAAAAAACAAATTTGTAATCAATCAATCAACCAATACCTCTAGTATTGCAGTTCTTTCATGTTCATGTTCATCTAATTCTCTTCTCTACATATTTCTCAATATTTCATTCCATCTTGAGTATTTCTCAATTGAGTCATCAATGCATTACTCTACAACAAGTATAGTATATTCATCTCTTCTCAATCTAATCAATAATCTATAGTCTATCATCGTTATATCTATCTCATTTTCCTTATGTGAGATCATACAGGGAAGCATTGCCGCTAGCGGTAAGAACCCACCCGGTTTGGCACCTGACCAACTCGATCTAGGAAAACATTCGCTCAAAATGAAAATGAATTAGCCAAAATTCATTCAAACATGAAATTTTTGCATCCCACCCACCCGATTTTAATTTCCAGCGGCAAAGGTTGACTTAACCGTATAGGACGGACGAACCAAATGACCGCGGTCGTTTGGTTCGTCCGTCCTGTAGCTTATAGGACGGACGAACCAAATGACCGAGGGTAATTTTAGTAGATCGGAAAATGTAACACTATCGGAACAAAAAAATGTGTTGTTGTGAAATTTTATCGACAGTCATTTTGCGGATTATGTGTGATTTCTTGTTTTGTAGACTCTTTTTCGATGTTTCTATAAGGGAATGTGTGAAACTGCTACGGTTAATTGACTTTCGTAGCGAAAGGGATCTTGTATAAGCAATTAGTATTTTTTGTGTGTACTATCTCGTTGTCAGATTTATACGTGTCCGTATCCGGCGTACGGCCAAATTGCGGTCATTTTACGGAATACGTCTTGTCTCCTGCATGTGAATCGATAGAATCATACATTTTCATACCCTCAAAATATGAGGATTGACCCAGCATATACGGCTCATGTTCAGGATCGACCCACGATACTACTCTCATTTTACGCTAAAAGTTACAATTTAAGCGAAAAATAACATTTTGGTAAATTGACCAATCATATTTTGGAAATCGACACGCTATATGACGCCGTTTGCGTAAGATTCGACCAAAATATGTGAAATCTGGCACAGTCAAAAAGTCAAAATTTGGGGATCGGGGTTCTCAAGGGTGCTGTTGACGATGGTCATGTTCGTTTTGCACCTTGAGCCACCGTTGAGGCCAGACGACGTCGCATTGAAATCGCTTTTTTAGTTATTTCTCCTCACCAGATAGTGCTAAAATTTAAAAATTGTGCACTCTGGGGCAGAATTCGATGGCAATCACGACGCCTGTCCAATTCATTTTTCATGAAAAAATTTCAGAAATTTTCAAAATTGAAATTTCTCTCAAAGTCAAGAGTGTTTTATGCGAGATACATAGATCGGACTGGAATGGCTTCCTGTTTCCACAGAAAAAAAAATCATTCAATCTGACTTCCTTATTTTCGAGAAAATCAACGTTTAGTGCAGTCATTTTGCCGTTGGACTGGACACAACTGGCGAGAGAGAGTGGTGATACGAGAGAGCAGAGAGACACAATCACGTCCACCCCTTCCTTCCCATGTTGATCTCGCCTGTTGTCTCCACTCCAACGGCTAAATGACAGCGCTAAAAGTTGATTTTCTCGAAAATAAGGTAGTCAAATTGGCTGAAATTTTTTTCTACGGAAACAGGAAGCCATTCTGGTCCGATCTATGTCTCTCGCATAAAACACTCTTGACTTTGAGAGAAATTTAAATTTTTAAAAAATTTCGACTTTTTCATGAAAAATGAATTGGACAGACATGATGATTGCCATCGAATTCTGACCCTGGGTGCACAGTCTGTAAATTTTAGCTCCATCTAGTGGGGAGAAATAACTAAATAAGCGATTTCAACGCGACGTCGTCTGGCCTCAACGGTGCATCTAGGCGCAAAATGAACATGACCATCGTCAACAGCACCCTTGAGAACCCCGATCCCCAAATTTTGACTTTTTGGCTGTGCCGGAACTTAGTCGGCTCTTACGCAAACGGCCTCATATATATAAATTATGCGACGTCGCCGAAAATGTATGGATTTATTTAATTAATTTAATTAATAGAATATTTAAATGGATCAATAGAGTAGTGCGGACTCTAAGCCTAAGCTTTCCTTAACTAAGGAACTCTGCTGAATGTGAATACTAACTGAATCAATAGAATATTTAGATGGATCAATAGAGTAGTGCGGACTCTAAGCCTAAGCTTTCATTAACTAAGGAACTCTGCTGAATGTGAATACTAACTGAATCAATAGAATATTTAGATGGATCAATAGAGTAGTGCGGACTCTAAGCCTAAGCTTTCCTTAACTAAGGAACTCTGCTGAGTGCGAATAAATAACTGAATCGACAGAATATTTAAATGGATCAATAGGAGTAGTGCGGATAGTAAGCCTAGGCTTAAACGTTAACCAAATGAACTCGATTGATTGATGAGAGTATAGAGCGATATTTTTTCTGTTTGAAAACAAAACTAGAAATAACACATATTCCGCAAAATGGCGGTCGATAAAATTTCGCAACAACACATTTTTTTGTTCCGATAGTGTTACATTTTCCGATCTACTAAAATTACCCGCGGTCATTTGGTTCGTCCGTCCTATAAGCTACAGGACGGACGAACCAAACGACCGCGGTCATTTGGTTCGTCCGTCCTATACGGATCACGCAAAGGTTGCCCAGGTATCGGTAAGATACTAATTATCTTCTAAATGTAATATTCTCGTAGAACAGATACTCGTCCTACTGCTTGAGACAATTCAACTACGGTTTAATTTGATACAATATTTTTGCTAATCGATAAATCAATCAAAACCAACTTGATTCGGATCTGCTCAATTCACTTTATCATCTATATTACTTCATCATCGTCTCCATTCATTCCATTCTTCTTCATCCTCAATTCATATTCACTATACCTTCTCTTGATTCAATTATACTAATCGATCACCTGTAATCAGACAACTATTTTATGGTATAACTGAGCATCCTACGTATAACATAACTAATTTATATTTACCAATATCCAATTCTATCAATACATTTGCATGTTAATAATCATCCATAGGCGGGCGCGTGAAAGCGATTTTTTTGCTTACAGCCTTGCTTTCCCATCGGGGCTTGGCTAATCGCCTTACCTCGCAAAAAAAATTGGAAAATTTTCCGCATACTCATGCGCACAGCCATACATGGGCGGCCATTGCCGCTGGAAAGTAAAATCAGTGGGTCGGAGGAAAATATGGGGCATGTAAATATAATAATTTCACTTCGCGGATAATTTTTGAGCGATTTTGGGGAAAATCAGGTGGGTCTTGCCGCTAGCGACAATGCCGCCCATGTATGCGCACAGCCTTCCCTCCTTTCTCCCAGTATTAATAGATAATTTATAAAATGAAACTAGATTATCAATTGATAATAAAATGCGAGTGCGCAGCCACTTACTTGTTCTTTCAATTCTCTATTTTACGATAGTGAGCGAGATACGATGGCTCAATCATGCTGTAGTCCTTTGATTATCAATTGGATCGATTCAACTGAATGTTCATAGTTGAGTATTGGATACTACGGCAGAAGTCCAGACTGGGAGTGAGCATAAATGAGGCACGATATTGTTCTTCATCTTCTTCTTTTCTTTTCTTAGCCATGTGTATCTTCCTCCTCCTCAGGAGCACTGAAATCGCCAGGGTCGATGTTGCATAAGAAAATGTAGACAAGAATTAATCTTGTTCTGTGAGAAATAACTCAGCGAAATGCAATTAAAATATTTTTAAAAACATCAGCTAATTGTTCACCTTCTAATTCATCCAATTCTACACATGGAGATGGACAGCAGGAACCGCACAATCGACTTCATCTACAAATATTTATAATTATATCAATCACCAAACACGAAATATTTAAACAGAAAAAGAATACCTTTCTTTCGCTGGGAAAGAAGCAAGATTTGTATCCGACGATGCCTCCCGATGTTACCCTGTGGAACGTATAGACAATCACGGCAATTTAACGTTGAATAACAAATAAACCTTAGAAAATAAATAAAAATTAATTTTTGAGGGACAGCGAACGCACCGCGTGAGGCAATAGCCGCATCGCGTCCAGACAGTTGCAAGCTGTGTCACATATATGATTTCAAACTTTTTCCTAACTTTTTTGTAAAAAAGGCAGAAAAAAGATGGCAAAAAGTTATGATGTCTAGCAATCTCTAACAGTTTTGTAGCTTTTAGCTGTAAAATGCATTTTTCCTAGCTGTTTCCTAACATTTGACTGTTTCCTAGCTGTAAAATGTATGCGTGGTGTTCATATGTCTAACAATTGCTAGCTTTTTTGTAGCTTTTAGCTGTGAAATGCATTTTTCCTACCTGTTTCCCAACATTTAACTATTTCTTAGCTGTAAAATGTATGCTTGGCGTTCATATGTCTAACAATTGCTAGCAATTTTGTACCTTTTAGCTGTAAAATGCATTTTTCTCGCCTGTATTCTAACATTTAGCTTTTTCCTAGCTGTAAAATGTATGTGCGGTTTTACCTGAGTTGTTATTACATATTATAAAGTAGAGAAAAGGGATGTATGTATCAATAGAAACGAATACCATAGAAGTTCTTCCATTACTGCTTTCCAAAATACTCTTTTGGTGGTAAGAAGAGGAAGTGTATTATCACGAAGAGAATAACGAGCCTATAAACTATTCATATGATGAGAACTAAACAAAATTGAATTAATCTACACCTGCATTCCAAAGATAGAAATTGTTCCTGTTCCAGTTCGATCTGTTCTCTCCTTTCCATTCTTCAAGATCTCAGATATCTAATAAAATTAAATATTGAGAGATGCAGTTTAAAATCATAATGTATGGACACACCTGTTTTAAATACTTCTCCTCATCCTCGTTCTTCACATCGAATGTTTCTTCTAATGTCATTATGTACTCTAAAATAAAGAATAACTGTTTACATAGATACAAGACGCAAGAAAATTTTCTTTGTTTTGAATTTGTGTTTTTCGAAAAACACAAATTCAAAACAAGGAAAGTTTTATTTGGCAGACATTTCTGTACAGTGAGATTTTTGTAACTTGGAACAAAAGCATGAATTCTCATGTTTTCCACTAATATGAGAAGAAGTACAAATCATTTATATATGTATAATATAAAATTATAATATAAAAGGAAAGGATAAAACAATCCCTTTCATTTCGCGCGAACGCTAGATTTTGAACAGATTACGGTAGTGAGGATGCTATCATGAACTGATTATTTATTTATTTATTTATTTATCATATGATATCATACATCCAATAAAGATGTGACAATATTTGAAACAAGAATAAATAAGTGAATAAGTAAAAAAATTTGGAACGCTTCACGAATTTGCGTGTCATCCTTGCGCAGGGGCCATGCTAATCTTCTCTGTATTGTTCCAATTTTAGTATATGTTCATTTGGAATGAACAACGATTATAATTCGAAAGATGTTTAAAAAAAATAATAATGCTAAATGTTTGTAAAGCCAGAGACACAGCGATCTGATTGAATTATTGTGTACAATTGTAGTGTAATGAGTGCAGTTAACGATTTTGTCTTTTCTGATATAACTATATCACGGATGCGGATATCAAAGTGTGCATCCAAATTTTAATTCAATCTTTTATATCTTATGCTTTCTGTTGTGGGAGAGACGGAAAGAAATGTTTATCATACAGATTTGACAAAATCAAATGAAAAGACGACAAAACATTCATATATGGAAACAATAATAAATGAAGTAGAAACAACCTCTTCTAATTTTTGAGGTTTCTTTAATCTGTGAGAATGCCTTATGAGCCGGGTGCGCCAGATATCGATCGTTTCTTTCTTTCACACCTGCAAAAAGAACGAATAAATTAAGAAAATATCATGCAGCATTTGCAACACGAAATTGCAATAATTATGAATTAAATCTACGGATTTCAGAAAGTGGTGATAGTTCGTGTGTAGATAAGGAGTCAGTGCTGTCAGCTCATGCCTTGCTTACATTATAATAGGCGAAACAAGGGTCAGAATACGTCCACTACGATTGATACCGTAACCCTCAGCTAGAAATCAAACTTCAACTTCCGATATATCGCGAAATAGGAAAATTCAGCGGGCAAGGTGTACACCATTCGATAGATAATGCAATGATCTTTCTATTGGAAGCATCAGAAATATCAATTTTAGCAGAATAAGGAAGAAAATTTTTAAATTCGAAGAAAAAGGCGATTTTCTGCTAAATTCCGGCAAAATCGTGCTAATTCCACCATCTATGAGACTGAACGCGATAACTATGATAAGAAATAACATCAACATCACGCAATAACATCATTAAAATAGCAAAAATAGGAAACTCCAAAATGGAGAAATTCAAGTGAGTGTGCACACCAGGCGCCTTTTCACAAAATGCACTATAGTCACTCACAAGCCAAATCAGATCGTTGTGTAGAGATATCACAAATATATCACAGATTTATCATTGGGAAATCATCAAATAATTACAAACAAAAATGAAATGAAAGCATTGTCAACTTGATAAGTAGAAGGACTTGTTTTCATTATTGATCCATCGGCAGATAAAAGAATGAGTATGATAGTATAAGTGAACCCGTATATGGAATGATAATAAAGTTAATCATATTAAATTAGCCATCTTATAATAATGGCAACTAGAAGGAAATGCATAGAAATGATCTAAATAATTGAGCTATCATCGAGATAAAGGCACTTTCGTATTGAAATTGATTGATATGAATACATATAATATGAGATCATCTTCTTTATATTAATCTCTCTTCAGGAGGAAGTTTCAACATTGTACCCATCTAAAATTAATCAATCAATAAATAGAATAAGATACAGTATATCATACCGGATATCTTCCCTGTTCTTCTTGATGAGATGGAGAATAATGGCCTTGTAGTGCACCTTTTCCTTTCAAAACAAATAAAAGAAGAGCACATCCAAGTAGAGATAAAACAATCAATACTGCTATTATTGGTCCTACTACGTATCCAAGGGATAGACGACTTTCTTCTCTCTGAATAATATTAATCAATCAATAGTCTATATGAGCTACAGTACCTTAGTTGCACAAGTAGGACCAGTATATGGTGGATGACAATTACATTGATGTTCAGCCCATTCTCTACCTCCTTCTGATCGTGATATTGGATGAGAACAATCACCATGAACACACCTGAATACGGTATTGATAGAGTACGGTAGATCGAAGATCAATCAATCAATCAATCAATCAATACTTACATATGAGTAGTTCGATTATTAGAATCAGGAATGCATGGATCACGAAGAGAACAACTTGTGCCAAGATATCCTATAAATGGTTATTGTATATCTAATGATTCAATATACAATGTTGTATAAACCACTACAAGATGAATATAATTCTTACCAATAGAACAATCACATTTATATGATCCATGAGTATTAGTACATCTTCCATGTATACATTTCCCTTCTAGAGTACATTCATCTACATCATTCTCACATATTGATCCACTTAATATTATTGATTGATTGTATAAATCGATAATGAGACTAACGTAAATTGTTCTGTACATTGACATTCAAAATCAGCAACTCTATCAATACATTTGCCTCCATTCTGACATGGAGATGAAGTACATTCATCTATATCATGATCACAACGAATACCTAAGAATATTGATTAATTCATTCTTCAATTATTGATTATTATATCTACCATCAAATCCAGGTGCACAAGTACAAGCGAATTTTCCTTTAGAAGATGAACAAGATGCTCCATTAGCACAAGGAGATACTTCACACATATCGATTTCTTCCTATAATCAATATTATTGATTAAATGAATGAAATGTGGATCATACTTGACATTGATCTCCTCTATATCCTTCATTACATTGACAAATATGTTCAGTTGGAGTATTCTGTTTACATTTTCCATTAACACAAGGAGATGATAAACATGATCCAACTAATTCACAATGATCACCTGATATTGATTGATATTGATTGATATTGATTATTGATATGATACCTAGATAGTATTCTCTACATTTACATTCAATATCACCATTTGGTCCTTCAATACATTCACCATCATTTGAACAAGGATTAAGAGAACATCCACCCATTTGAATTGAACATGAACTGAAAAGATCAAAGATCAAAGATCAAACAATCAAATATGAAATTGAACATACGGTCCAGTCCATGGTGGATTACAATGACAAAGAGTTGAATTGATAACATTGTGACATGTTCCATGAGATGAACAAGAAGAAGAAGAACACAATGAAGATATTGAATCACAATGAGATCCAATATATCCTATATCATATGAATTATTATTGATAAGATGGAAGAGTATATACCAGATAGACATTGACATGAATATGATTGTTCATTCCTTTGACATATTCCATGTATTCCACAAGGATTGGATAGACATGGAGATGGTTCTATCTCACATTTCTCTCCACTATATCCATTCATACATTCACATGAGAAACTATTCTACAATGATTATCATTAGAAATATTATTAATCTATTATCTAATTACCTTATCTCCTATACATTTTCCTCCATTCATACATGATTTCTCATCACAATTTGATTCTCCCTAAATATAGATTATTGATTGATTAGTTATAATCTAAATGATCTACTTACTTTCAATGCACAACTTCTTCCATAATATCCAGGTACACATAGACAATTATATGAAGATGACGATGAATTACTCTTTCTGTTTATACTTATATTAATAATAAGATATGATGGTATGATACCTGCATATTCCATCGTTGAGACATACTTGATCTTCTTCACATATATCTAATTGAATATGACACGATGAACCTGTATATCCAGGATGACAAATACATCTGAATATCATATCATTATATAGAAAGTATTAATGAATCTTACTGAGCTTCTCCTATTCTATCAATACAATATCCATTAATACAATGAATGGATGAACATTCATTTATTTCATTCTCACAATATTCTCCAGTGAATCCATTAGCACATTTACATAGTCGTCTGAAGAGAAAGACAAAGAGAATGGAAAGAGGATAGATATATATTACTTATTCCAAATATCTTCACAAATTGCTCCATTCATACATTGATCAGCTATTCCACATTGTGGTACGGATGGACATCCTTTGCCTTCGATCTACAGTAATCAATAATCAATAATCAATACATAGATAAATATTGATTACTCGATGTCTTTTTGTAGATATCCAATCTTCGTTCAAAGGAATAGAAAGAGGAATAAATGAAAGTGGAATTGAATCTTCTATTTTGATATCTGAGAATATAAAATATTTCGATAGATAGAAAATATAATATACTACTTCATTACCATTAATACATCCCCAGAATGAAGATATTGATTGAGTTGATCCTATTCTTATCATAGATATTGATTGAAGAGATAATGTTGCACTTTTTAATAAACCTATAATTAATCAATTTCAGTATCCATGCAAAATAAATCAGATATAATAGTTTGACAGAGAGAATAGAAATATCGATTTATATAATAATGAACAAACCATGAGTAGTATTTCCAATCTTGACAACATTTTTGTGAATTGTAATATTATGCCATTGACCATTATTGATCTTTGATCTTAATTGGAAAGGAGAAGAAACAGATCCAAAAGATAAACGACCGTCCACTATTGATATTGAATAATCTCCCTGATATTGATTATATAGTATATTATGAATATTGATTGAATAACTTACAATAGATATAATATGTCCTCTTTCTGAATGAGTTCTTATACTAAATTCGATCTTCTCAATAGATATCGGATTATTTATGGAGAATTCAGCGAATGAAGATTCAATGAAATGTGATGGAGATGAACCTAATATTCATAATTATTATCATTTATTAATATTAAATAATTTTAATTTTAAGGTAATAAAATATAAATAAAGTTAATTGCAATACATCCTAATCTTGTACACAGCGAGTTTCCTATGCGTAGGAATATTTTTCAATTCTCAAAACTTAATAGAGAGTATCAATGATATCAAGTGGTTACCCATCTTGGGACAAATATTCCATTGTTACTAAAATGTAATTGAAACACAAATCCGATAATGGATGGATGTACTGTAGCTTTTTTCTATCACAAGATTATAGAAGTATTATAAACTCGAGAAACATTGTACAAATGAAAATATAAGATCAAATTAGCAATATACACTTCCAATATAACATGGCAAAAATAAAACTTCATAAGTCAACCATTTTCAGATCAGTGCTATTTATGTTTTAACTACTTTTTACCAACAGTGCATTTTTTTTTGTTCCAGGATGGATAGGCTGTAATGTATATGCAATATGCTCAAAGTTAGAGATGAGTGAGAGTACAATAGGTTTAGAGAGAATTAGAGAAAAACTTAACGATCTTTTTGAAAAAAAATTCTAAAAGATAAGAAAATAAAATTTGTGAGATAAAAAAATAAATGATCTTACAAGAATATCCATGATCATGAGAATAACAAATAGATTGTGAAGGACATGAATTATGGAGACAATGGTCTATTTGAGTACAATTAACTCCATTCCATCCTATTGAACATGAACAAGTGTATTCATTGAATAGATTAGAACATTCACCATGAATACATGGAGATGATGAACACAAATCATCTGATACTAATCCTATAATCAACAATCATTAGTTATCTATTATATATTTAGAGTTTGTTTAAGGAACGGATCGTAACGTAATGCTTATAAAAACACAATTCCTCTGTCTCTATTTTCCGACTAATTAACATTTCTAACATGAAATTAAAATCGATTCATAATATCAGAACAGATAAATTGTATTCTTTACAAGAAACTTTAAAATAGCGATGAAATGAAGTATTTACCTTCAAGAATATTATATGAATGAAGAAGACTTCCAATTGATTTTACTTCAATATTTGTTTGATGAAGTACAGCAGAGAGATCATTAACACGAATATCTTGTAATGATCCTAAAATAATCTTTTGATCTTTGATCTTTGATCTCAATAACCTTTGAAGTGTTCATTAGTAGTAAATGCACCATGTGCACTTTCATTAGCAGTTCCAATCAATAATGAATCAGTAAATAATGGATAATCAAATCTATTTTCTAATATAGCTTCTCCTCTAGATACTCCATCTATTTCCATCTAAATCAATCAATAAATCAATCAATATCACACAATATCTATCATCATACCGTAATCTTACTCTTCTCTCTTTTTAATATAACCAAATGTTCTTCATTATCATCAACTTTAGTATCTGAATCAATATCGACAATCGCTTTTCTTCCAACTCGAGCACGACCTCAATTGTATCAATTCAATCAATATAATCATGAATATGAAGAAACCATGAAGTGTTCCATTTTTTATTTCAATAGATAAGAATGTAGCAAGATCATTCGAATCACTTTCTTTCTCTAATCTTTCGCCAACTACAATAACTACTTCATCTGATTTCCTTGTTCGAAGTAATAGAGATATTGATGAATGATACTTCAACTGAACAATAATATCGATTGATTGGATACCATTATTGATCATTTCATACCGTATTAGCAATATGATTATTGATTGAGAAATGAGCATAACTAGGTTGTTGATGTCCAAAAGTGGATGGAGGAAGAGAAGAAATACATAGAGGAGGAAGAAGAGGAGGAGGGCATTGACAAGTAAATGAATCCCATAGATCAATACATATTCCTGATTGACATGGTGATGATGAACAAACTGAACGATGATTACATCCTGAATGGAATATTGATAGATTACGGTAGTATTGATTGAATTCATACCTCTTGTTACAGCAACTCCTTTTGGAAGAGTAACAATATCATGATAAGAACCATCAACCATGAATTCTGATATACAACCAACAAAATATTGTGATGATGATATCTTTCCTAATCGTGTAGAGAAAACATCAAAAGATGATGAACGAGGAAGTAATCGAGTAAATAAATGACGTCCATTCTCTTCAGATAATGATATTATCATATCCTATAATCAATATAACCATTGAATGAATCAATATATAGAAAGAACCTTATGTGTTTTTTTCATCTCTATCTTATACCATATTCCATCATTTATAAGATTAGGAAGAAGAGTATATGAAGTTGAAGATATATTCATTGTAAGTATTCCGTCCTACAACCATATAGAATATTATTAAATGAATACGAAGTATTATTTACTTGTATGAATAAAGAGTATAATCGGGTCCCAAACAGATCTTCTCCTGTTATAATATGAACATCGGGTACCGTAGTACGAAAGAAGAATGATGTTTCATATTTAAGAGGACCTGAGAATATGGAAGTCGTTGATAGATTATCGATTGATTAAATGATACCAGATGATGATCCAATCATAACATGAGGACTTTGATGGACAAATAATGATTGTTTAGAGAATGAAAGAGATGATATAATAGAACAATCAGTTCCACTTTTTCCTATTGGACAATCACAATAAATTGATGATGATGATAAGGTTGAATTATGATGACACTCTTGTGGAGATATACATGATATTGATGAACATGACTACAATTATCGATTGATTAGATTAGATTATCGATTGATTAGATTATCGATTGATTACCTTAGTAGTTTCTTCACAAGTACTTCCTTTAAATCCATCCTTACATATACAAAGTGATCCTTCTATTGTTTCTATACAACGAATTGAATTAATACACATCGAACATGTTATCTAAAACAGAATACGGTAGATTAACTGAGAAATCAATCGATAATCTAACCTCTGGTGTTGTTTCAGGTGCAACTACTACAGTGGATGGTTGTGCAGATGGGATTACGGTAGATGGTACGGTAGTAGACGGGGATATGGTGCTTGATGAGGATACGGTAGTTGAGGGAGATGAGGTAGTTGTTGGGAGAATGGTAGTAGTGGTGGTTAAAGGTGGGGACACATCAGCCTATTATAAATACAAGGTTGATCAATATCAATCGATATGAGGTATACCGTAGTTGGAATGGATATTGATTGGAATGAATCTACAGTATCTTCACACATATTGCCACTGAATCCACGAGGACAAATACATTCAAATGAACCTTCATCATCTAGATAAAGTTGAGAATTCAAATATGATTAGAAATCAAAAAATTCAAAGATCATAAATCAAAAAGTTCAAAGATCATAAATCAAAAAGTTCAAAGATCATAAATCAAAAAGTTCAAAGATCATAAATCAAAAAGTTCAAAGATCATAAATCAAAAAGTTCAAAGATCATAAATCAAAAAGTTCAAAGATCATAAATCAAAAAGTTAAAAGGTCATAAATCAAAAAGTTCAAAGATCATAAATGAAAAAGATCATAGCTCAGAAGGTAAAACTACAGAGAAGGTTGAAATATGAGTGTATGATACCTCCAATTTGTCTACAAGTTCCACCATTATAACATTGTATATCATTACAAGTATTAGATGGATATTCACACCAAGTTCCCATGAAATGTGATGGACAAGCACATTTTGGTTCTCCATTTGATATCAAACAATATCCTAAATTGACTTATTGATTACATGGAGTTTATTCAATCGATAATTGAACCTCCATTAGCACAGGTTACTGTAGCACATCGATCAGGTACATTTGTCGTGGTAGGACCTAATTGACAGTTTTCTCCTTCAAATGAATGAATACATTGACAAAATGTTCCTCCTAATCCATGTGTACATGTACCACCATTAGAACATTCCAAGCCTACAGAGATAAACATTTTATTGATTGATATGTCATGAAAGGAGATTACTGTAGATATGAAGAGTTTATAGAATGAATAGTAGAAAAAGATATAATGAAATGAATAAATGAGTACCATTAACTAAACATTCTTGTTTCCTTTCACAAGCAATTCCTTCATAATCTGGAGTACATAAACATATTGATTTAATAGAAGTCAATGGAGCACATTTTCCTCCATGCATACAGTCTCCACATTCATTTTTAGTCTTAAAACAAATAGAATATATATATCGAATAGGATTTGAACCTTCGATGGCATTGCAATATTTATTAAATTAATAATATTAACAGATATACAAGTATAGGTTTGCATGCACATAAAATGTAATTTAAAAAATATATATATAGGTTAGTTATAATGTGCCTTATGGTGTTTCGATCGCTACGTCTAAATTATATTCAATCACCTTAACCCCATCTAAAGGAAGGGAAAGATATACTTACTTTAGGTGTACATGGAGTAGATAAAAGGGTTCCATTGGAACATATACAATTGAATCCATTTTCAGTTTTGATACATGAACCCCCACATAGTGAAGAACAATCTGATACTATATCTTGGCATAGATTGCCTATAAAATAGGAGATTTACTGCTAAAGAATAGAATGGACTAAATTTTGGTTAATTGCATTTCAACCTCACACTAAAGATACTGACCAATAAATGAATCTGTACATATACATTCAAATGTTCCAAGTTTATTGACACATTCTCCATTATTTCTGTAATCATAAATAGAATATATAATAGACAAAGAGAAGATTCATACTTGCAAGGATTCTCTAAACATTCATTTACATCTTCCTCACAATATTTCCCTTTGAATGCAGATGAACAACTACATTCTTGAATTCCCTAAAAATATTATCGATTGATTTGATAGATTGAATTATTGATTACCTTATTTACAGTACACTTTCCTCCATGTCTACATGGATTCTCATGACATGGATCTATCATACACACTTTTGTTCCATTTTCATTCTCAAGACATCTTAATTAAATATTTGATCTTTGATCTTATTAGATATAATATACCTTTGATCAGATGGGCAATCTAGTTCTTTATTACATAATAGGGCCGGATGAGGGGCTTCTATATCACATTTCTCTCCTATCCAACCTTTAATGAACATAATGAGAGATAGAATAGTATAGTCTGTGATGATAACCTCTATGACATGAACATTCTCTCGTATCAGCATCACAATCTCCATGAACACAACCACATGATACCTACAATTCACTCTGTATAGATCAACTTTCAATAAAGAATATTTTATAATTGGCGAAAGTCAATTCGTAGAAATGAATAGTCAGAAAAAAAGGTACTATGCACTAAAATTTTATGAGACTTTGTTAAAAATCTTTCCTAGTCTACAAATATTTAATTGAAGCCTAATAAGACAAATGTTTTCTTTAGGATCAAAGCGATAGATAATATGAAATAGTTAAGCACCTCACAAATCAATCCTCCGTATCCTAATGGACATCGACATCCAAAACTATCATCATCTCTTACTATACATGTTCCTCCATTTAAACAAATATTTCTATGACAAAGACCAATAGAGAAAGTTGCTGAAATCATGAATAATCAATCAATATTGCATTCAATCAATCGACAACATTAAAATTATTTGTTTTAATCGTGAATGATAATTGCCTTGACTTCAATCAAGTAAATGTGCATACTGTAATACTAAAAATCGATAATGATCAACTATCACAGGCAAATTAATTCTCGATATTATAATATTCACGCAATCGTTTAAATACGAGTGATTTATAATTGTACTCAATTTCTATTCACTTCATCCCAGTCTTGGCAAATAATGAAATAAAATCATGAGTTGCAAATAATTTATATTTTAATGGAAAATTAAATCGTTCCGAAAGAAAATGTTAAACCGCATCGGGAGAAAATTTGTATACTGTATTTAAGTTGATTGATATCGATCTTTGTGAGAGTTGCATACGAAAATGGACTTATTTTTATAACTTTTTTTCTCGGTTTTTAAGCTTATTTTTCTTCTTTGAAACAATTTTATACTTTTGTTCTTTATGTATTACCGTGAACTTATGTGTATTTGTCATATCACTATTCAATTCGCTTAAATCAAGTCATTATGTTTTTGGAAGTAATCCGATCCGTTCATTAACTTTTCTGCTCATTTTCTAACATATTTTGAATATTTAGCAATGCTCGAGTCATTTAATGATTAACTCATTGAGGGAAATGAGGTATTTGAGCTATTTAATTTCGTCATCTATGAAACTAGTTACAGCTAATAATGATTTAATTACTAATTAATTTGGCCTTTAAGGAGTCAGTGTAATGCTTTATTTTATTTTTTTATTATTATTTTATTCTTATCTATGTTCTAATCGTGAGTATTCAATATTTATGAAAAGTATAGTTATTGTATATTTGTATAGTTGTAATATTGATTGTCACTTTCATTTTATCTCTCATGGAAGTGGAAACTCGGATATACCTCTGTCTCTTCCCCATCTCTCCCGATTCCTCTCCCTCTTCCTCTCCCTCCCCTCTCCCTCCCCTCTCCCTCCCCTCTCCCTCCCCTCTCCCTCTCCCTCCCCTCTCCCTCTCCCTCTTCCATCCATCAACTACTCTAATCGTGAGTGTTCCAATAGAGAGAAGTGACAAGAAGAAGTAAATGGTATGAACCCATACCTATTGTATTGATGATATTATATGAATGATTCATTTCTCTTTTATCTTCATTCATTCATTCATTTCTATTCAATATCCAATACAAGTCATACGAATTGCTGACAAAAAGAAGAAGAAGATATCGATCTATATACCATTACTATAGATGAAGAGAAAATGAATCAATGAACCATGAACTATTCCCCTTCCTCTCCCTCTTCCTCTCCCTCTCTCCCTCTCCTTCCAAATCTCTATTCTATATTAAATTCCCTCCTTTTAATCTCGACCGTCATTTAAGATAATAATTGGCCTCCACACGACCTTTTACCCTCACTTGGACCTTTATTCTCTCTCCTTCATCTCATTCTCTATGCACTGTTCTTAATCAATCAATCAATAGATCTCATCAGTATCTTCCATACATGGGCGGGTATTGCCGCTGGAAATGAAAATCGGGGGGTCGGAAGCAAAAAATGGAGCATTTATACGTCATTTTGAGTGATTTTTTGGAAAATCGGGGGGTCGGGTGCCAAAAATCGGGGGTGTATTGCCGATAGCTGCAGTGGTGCCCACGTATGGTATCTTCTCTTCTTCAAAAGTAGCCTATCCTCATTTTGAAGAATCCTTCACTGTTTACTTCTCTACAATCAGTGTCCCTCCCTCTCCCTCTCTCCCTCTCCCTCTCCCTCTCCTTCTCCCCCTTTGGTATTCAGGTGGGGGTATCCATCTCAGTGTTTGATTCAGTATGCTTACCCATGATGAAAGAAAAGACTAAGAAATATGATCTGATGAATGAATGAAATGGTAGACTAATGATAGAAGTGTGAAGAAGATGAAGAGAAGAGAAGAGAAGAGAAAGTATTCCAACTGTTACTGTGAATAATCTAATCGTCCATTCACATGAGAATGAACTAAAGGGACAAAAGAGACGTCTAGAGGGAGAGGGAGAGGGAGAGGAAGAGGAAGAGGAAGAGGAAGAAGAAGAGGTAGAGAGAGGGATAGAATGGGGTCTCATAGATGGAAAGTAATGTAATGAGTACTATGAGTGTTGATCTTCAATTGTTGTCTATCTCTATCTCTACAATCTATTCTTTCTATTCAAATATTATATCGACCTTGTACTCTCAACGGACCTATGACCCATGTCCATGATATTAGACGTTAATGAGAGAGATTGACAGAGGGAGAGGGAGAGGGAGAGGGGGTGGAAGGGAGAGGGAGAGTGCCCATGGTCTTTCTCTACGGATGACTAGATGGAATCAGAGCATAGACAATCCGATAGAAGAACCATGAACAAACATAGAAGAGGTCAGTGAGAAGAGAGGAAGAGGGAGAGGGAGAGGGAGGAGGAGAGAGGAAGAGGAGAAGGGAAGTGTAGAAACACGGAAGGTGGCAATGAGAGAAAAGCCAACGGAAATGACCGTTAAAAGAAGATTACGGTAAATGGACTTACGATGGATAGTGGATAGTAGGAATATAAGAAGAATGTACAGAATTATCATTCCATTTGATTTCTATCTGAAATAAACACAAAATATATCATGAAATGAATAATGAGATAGTGGAAATAAATGTGTAACAAGATACAGAAATCCTATGTGGGAAGCCTTTGCCGCTGGAAACTAAAATCTGGTTGATCGGAGGCAAAAATCAGATGGGTGGGATGCAAAAATGTCATTTTTGAGTAAATTTTGGATAAATCGGATGGGTTGGGTATGAAAAGATGGACCTTGTCGATAGCGACAGTGCCGTATATGGGAGAAAAAGACACGAAAATATTTAAACTGAATGTTTATTGAACCAAATATGTATATAATGATTGTAAATGAACTAATGAATAATATGACTGTATTGTATAGAGGATTGAATGGAATGGATAAGTAAAAGAGAATAAATGAGATGACGAGAAGAGATAAAAAGAAGTAGATAGTAATGAGAGGGAGAGGGAGGGTATGGATAGAGGGAGAGGGAGAGGGTATGGATAAAGGTAGAGGGAGAGGGAGAGGGTATGGATAAAGGTAGAGGGAGAGGGAGAGGGTATGGATAAAGGTAGAGGGAGAGGGAGAGGGTATGGATAAAGGTAGAGGGAGAGGGAGAGGGTATGGATAAAGGTAGAGGGAGAGGGAGAGGTAGAGGGAGAGGGAGAGGGTATGGATAAAGGTAGAGGGAGAGGGAGAGGGTATGGATAAAGGTAGAGGGAGAGGGAGAGGGTATGGATAAAGGTAGAGGGAGAGGGAGAGGGTATGGATAAAGGTAGAGGGAGAGGGAGAGGATATGGATAAAGGTAGAGGGAGAGATAATACACATGTTGTATCTGTTCTCATGAGCATTGTTGATCTATATAAAAAGAGATTGACATGAAATGGTTGAATGAAGAAGAAGAGGATGGGTTAGAAGGGAGAGGATATGGAGATCATAGAGACTGTAGACATCCTAAAGGATACCGAAGGGATTCATCCAGTGATGGAGAGGGAGGAGAGGGGAGGGGAGAGGGAGAGGGAGGGGAGGGGATAGAGATATAATGGAGAGGTACAAATCTCTCTTGTGATAAGAGTCTGAAGATGAGAGAACAAACATGGATACATCTATAGTTAGAGATGGAACCAACAGGGGGATGACTCCTCCCCCCAAGGAATGAAGGGTAGAAGGAGAGGGAGAGGGAGAGGGAGAGGGAGAGGAATGGTTCTTCTAACGAGAGCATTAGAAAGAAAGGTGCGCATATTCACACTCTTGTAGAAGGACGAAATGGCAACGATGAGTCTAGTTATAGATAAGAAGATAGAGGAAGGGAGGGAGAGGGAGATGGAGAGGGAGAGGGAGAGGAAGAGGGAGAGATACACCTGGCATATGGGATCAACTGGATAAGAGAAGGAACGGGTAGATAATTGGGTGTCCGTTCTGATTGAAGAAAGAAATGATGAAAGGGGAGGGAGGGGAGGGGAGATGGTGGGGGGGGGGGGGGTGGAGGGACCCTATAGGGTTGGGGGAAGGTAGAATAGAAGTAGTTGATCAATGTATATAGAATGAGATGAAGTGTAAAGGGAGGTCAAGTGAGTCTATCTTCTCTTATACCTTCAAATACTCTATCTCATCTCTCATTCATTCTTCATCAATCATCATTATCATCCTTGACTACTTGAGACAATCAAAGATAATCCATTCACTATTCAATATATCGATACAGATACTTTCATGAGAAGATATGAAGTAGATCCAAAGATAGACTGTATACTTGTAGATATTAATATTCTATATGCAGAATCACAAAATCTGAAAGACCAAATGAGAAATTTGTAAAAATCAGTTTGAATACCATGTAACATCGGGTGAAAAAACTCGCTTCCTTACTTTACTCTCTTTTGTACACTTCATCCCGGAATGAATATTGATAAACTATCTTTAAACCAAAAAATACAGTTTCAATACACAGTACAATGAATTTTCTACAACTATATCCATAGTTCTAGTCTTCGAAATTTCTCTTTAATTATTTCAATTACAGGACGAGTATATATATATATTATTTTTTTATCGTTGAACATGAAGATTTTTAATCACTTCTTTAAGAAACGCTTTGTATTAGTAACACATTAACATAAGGCTGTGCAAATTGGTTCTGAAAATGTTTTACAGTAATTTAGAATAAATAGTTCCGATAGTTTCACTGTTCCAACTTCTCTTATTTATCTTTCCTTGAGGTCATAATAGCTATAGAGTTTTCATGTCCCTTCAGTCTCTTTTTCATTCATTTTCAATGTAGGACGATAGTTGACATTTATCTCACTTCTTATATCAAGGACTTGGGTCAATCAAATGAACTACTATTATTAATTATTGTTGATACGATAGTAATGCATACTAGTATGAGTACTACTTCTATCATGATATCATATTACAATATATTTATTAATTCATTGAATAGTATCAATATCCTTCATCTACTACTACTACTTCAGATGTTGTCCTTACTCTCCTTTCTTCTTCTTCTTCCTTCAATATGTTCAAGTGATCAATTAATCAATAATATCAATCATAAACATGATAGGAGTGAATTAATATGTAGAAAGTGTGGAGAAATCATAGCATTGGATACATCAATAATAAAGCAGACTTCACCTCAAACTATTGATTATGATTATGATATGCAAGTATTAGGAGTGAATACTACTATTCATGTATTCACTAATCCAGCTGGTTTGTATATTTCATTCAATATTTATATATTTATCTTCTTTAGGTGAACGATTTCATGTATTGAATGTGAGAAATGCACAAACTAAAGACAAATCATCGGTGAGTTCAAAGAATACGTCGATAACTTCGTTGCAAACTACGAAGCATCAAAGCATTTTGGAAATTTTGTGTGAAAACTTGACCGCATTTTGTGATTTTTTATGAAAACCGCATTTTGCAAATCTTTAACGTAGCTATTCGACTTATGGTTTAAAGATCAAAGATCAATAATCAATGAATGATTTGAGCCTTCGAGTGATGCAACATGGTATCCAGGTATGCAGTGGACTATTACAGTATGTCCTCGATGTGGACAACATATTGGATGGTGAGAGAGATCAAAGATCAAAGATCATCTATGAAACTGTAGGTACTTCGAGCCACAGAAAGATAACAAAGGAGTTGATCATGACAACCACTTCCATGGAGTTGTATTAGATAGTGTTGTATCTTCCAATTGTGAGTTAATAATCAATCGATTAAAAGATCAAAGATCATTCAGATGTGGATTCATTGATTCGTATACCAGGAGGAGGAAAACCATAGATATAAGCACCATCTTATTTACTTAATCATAATACAATTACTTGTCTTTCATTTCGGGTCATTGAACCATTCAATATGATTGAATCAATAAATCTCACTTTAAATGTATTAATATTCATTATATTGTAAATACAAGGTCATTCTCATACTAATTTCACACTTTGAATTCATTAGTCGTGTTATTCCCATCTTTCATCTGCCTCATATCCATTCTTTTCTCATTTTATTATATGAATTGTACTTCAAATGGATAAAACTTTTACTCAACATTTCACATTAATGAATCAGTGGGCTAAGTTAATCAAATATACTGGAGTAACCGGATTGTCGAATTAATAAATATATATTTTTTGTACAGAACACGTGTGAGTTTGGAAGGAAGGTAACTAGATCGACTAACAATAATAATATATGATTGATTGGAGTAAATATAGATTACTTTCGAGATGCAGAGAATAGAAGAGCAGCAATACCACCAACGATCATTGCTCCGCCTCCACCAAGTATTGCCATTCCGAGTAAACCATCTTAATATATAATATCAATCTCATGCTTCTACTACATCTCCAATTCATATAATACAATAGAATAACCAGCGTAGAGCACAAGTATACTATCGACATTTATTATTTATTTAATTGAATTTTTCTCAGACAAAGTATATGTAATAATGAATAGTTACCATTTCTCATTTTCTTGTGAATAAGTTCCTTCAGACTCAGTGCTTGTCTATTCGTATTCTCTGCTTGGAGAAGAGTATCAATGTATGCAAGGGCACGATCATAGTCCTAATAATAAAGAAGAATGACTCACTTTGATAAAATCATTTCGTAATCACTATATTTACAAATATTCAACTAGTTTTGAAGTAAATAATAGATTGTCTTGACAGTGAGGGAAGTTATACATATTTTGTTCCTAGAGCTCTAACAGTGTTTCAAATATTATGAGATATAATTATTATTAAGTGAAAGGAGTGATTCACCTTAAGACGGGCATGACCAACAGCGAGATAGTATACGTAATCTCTCATTGTTACATCCATACAATCCTCACGAAGTAATTCTAACAAATAAACAATTATAGTTCAAGTAACAAATTGTAAAAAGTATTGCGAACGTACGTTCCAGAATAGCAATTCCTTGATGAACATCATCCTTTGTTGATTTGATTAGGCCATGAGCGAAAGAAAACTTAGCTAGATGAGAAGGTTGTCCACGACGAACTTGAGTTTCATATGAATCACGAAGCCTCTCAATAAATATAACATAAAACAAAATAATCAGATATTTCAGATTTGAGAGTGGAATAAAGAAAGATTGAGGAACCTCGAGCTCGAAAGGGTCAATTCGTTCATCCAGAATGTTGTTACAATCCATGAGCATCTATTGATGAACTGAAATAAAAAAAATAAACTGAGTTGAGAGCGTGAAAGTAATAAATATAAGGAAGAAAGTAATGTGATGCGAAGCTTGCGAAACAAATATGGAAGAAAAGAGAGAACAGAGAAAGAGAGTACACGAAGTGTCATTTCTGAAACGTCCCGAAATTTGCACAACTCATAATTACATACATTATATAAACACTTTTAGATACTATTGATTGATAATTATGTAGATATTTACACACTGCAAAATATGGCTAAAAAGGAGATGGCGGGTTCATTTTAGAAATCGAAGAAGAGTGAGATTTTTATGATCATTTTTAAAAAGCCAGTTTTCAATAGCGTATTTTGTCCAACAACCGTAATCTATAGAAAAATGAAATGGTGTCTTTCGTTAAACCTCGTTGAAAATTGCACGATAAATGATTTATTATACATAATTCAAATTTAATTTAATTAGGGAAGATTTTTCATTTATTATCCAACTCTGTTATAACCTCACTATATTGTTTTAAGATGCCGCCTACACAGAAGAAAAGGATCAAGAAGGAAATCTCAGAGAAGAAACAGAATAAGATCAGTAAAGATACAGCAAAGAGGAGGAGACATGCAGTGGAAGAAGTAAGTACTACTTTTTTGTTATTAATTAATCATATTTTTATAGGAGGTCGATGAACCTATGAACGAAGTCATTGTCGATGAAGTTGCTAAGGAGTCAACTGAACCAGGAAAGAAGAAGAGAAGAAAGAAGGACAAGTAAGTTTATTTTCATTTATCGAAGAAAATAAGAAGTATGATTACATTCATTAAAGGAAAGCGCATGGAAAACTCGAAGACATCGCTGAGCCTCGTATTGAGACTGTTTATTTCGATGAAGCTCAAACGAAGACTTTCGCTGAATTCGAACTCGATGAGAGAATTCTTAAGGTAAGCATCGCTTGTATATCTATTAATTCACAATAATTATTACTTAAGGGAATAGGTGAACTTGGATGGTCTCGACCTACTGAAGTTCAACTTTCAATGATTGAATTAGCTCTCGAAGGAAGGTATCATATTCTCTTCACTCCAATCATAGTTGTATTTTGAACTTCTATTTCTAATGCATTGTACATGTAGGAATTTGATGGCTCGAGCTCGAACAGGAAGTGGAAAGACTGCAGCTTTCGTTCTTCCTATTCTACATAGAGTTATCCAAGTATACTTTTATTCGATTCTTAATCCATTCATCGTATATGTTTTCTTACTGTATTTATTGTAAGGTTGTATCATCTGGAGAACAAACAACAAATGGACCTCTTGCTGTCTTCATTGCTCCATCTAAAGAACTTGCTACACAGGTTACACTTAATCTCTTCTTCAATATTCCAATAAGATATCCAATATAGGCTGGAAATCTATTGAATTCCCTATTGAAACCTCTTCCATTCATATCGGTATTGAATCTATCTACATTATCTGAGACAGATAAGAATGTATGGAATAATGATAATCCTCAAATGGTAACATATTCATTCCATCATAGGTGACTATCAAACAATTATTGATTGATTTTAGGTAGTAACAACTCCTGGAAAGTTATTAAATATGTTGAATCTTCGTGCATCATTCCTTGAAAGTGTTAGACATGTTGTATTAGATGAAGCTGATCTATTATTATCATTTGGATATGAAGAAGAAATGAAGTGAGTCAATTTCCTCTATCTAAATTTCATTTATTGATTATTTAATAATAGATTTATTCGTCGATCTCTTCCTGTTCATTATCAATGTATTATGACATCAGCTACACTAACTGATGATATGACTTCATTAAAAAAAATGCTTATGCCTGGTAAAGCTGTCACTATCAAACTCAAGGTATACAGTATCTATTAATCCATCCATCTATTGATTTATTGATTGATTAGGAAGGTGATCTACCAGATTCGAATCAACTCACTCAATATCAAGTCTCGTGTGAGAATGATGAACAGAGATTCTCTATTCTATTATCACTTCTGAAACTGAAATTGATTGTTGGAAAGACAATAATATTTGTGAATAGTGTTGATAGATGTTATCGGTTAGTCTTCTTTATCATATCTTTATTCATTGAATATATTAATCCAATAGATTGAATATCTTCCTCTCTGCTTTCTCTATTCGTTCATGTATTCTGAATGCGTCTATGCCTACCAATAGTAGATGTCATGTCATTGAACAATTCAATCAAGTATGTTCTATTCCTTCTTCTATCTTGTGTTATCTATGATAGAATGATTAAGGGAGACTTCAATATCATCGTAGCCTCAGATGCATCAGATATACATGGAGATGGTATAGATAAAGAAGATGATACACAAATGAAAGAAGAAGATGATGGAAATGAAAAGAAGAAGAAGAAAAGAAATAGAAGAAAGATGGATAAGGAATCTGGTGTAGCTAGAGGAATTGATTTCCATCAAGTATATATTCAATCACTATAATCATTCATTCATTTATTCTATGAATCCTTTAGGTTTCTAATGTAATCAACTTTGACTTTCCTACCAATCTAGAGTCATATATTCATAGAGTTGGAAGGTATCAATAATATCTTCTTATTCTATTATTAATCATTCAATTGATTAAGAACTGCACGAGGATTCAATAAAGGAACAGCTTTATCATTTTGTATTCCTGATGAGAAAGAACATCTTGATCATGTTAAAGAAGAAATGACCAAACAAAGTTTGTTCATCTATCTTTATATCTTGATCATCTCATGGCTGTAGAAAGTTACTGTAGCCATTAATTGTGGACATACATTTTCGAGCACCAACATTGTGAGTGAGCACTTTTTGTTGATGCGGTCAGTTTTGAGACTCGAAACCCATCTAGGAATATGCGGGAGATCGAGATTAGTAAGAATCACCCGTCGGGTCAGTTTTGAGTGCTTGAGATGTAGATCGGGTCAGTTTTGTTCTAATTTCGGGTCAGTTTATAATTCGCAAAAACAACAGATTGTGGGTGGGCGAAAATGTATGATTGTGGACTAATGACTACGGTACCTTTCTACAGCGTGGTGACCATTCGAATAAACGACTTCGTTATAATGTTTAACGTATTTTGTTCCATAAATATAACTTCATTCTTGTATTTCGTTAATTATTAATATGGTTGTATTCAGTGGGAATGGATGTTCTATCTCCATATGAAATGAGAATCAAAGAACTTGATTCATTTGTTCTCCGAGCTAGAGTATGTATTCATTATTTTGTTTATTATAGTATAATCATTTTATGATTAATCATTTATTTCATTGAAGGAGGCATTAGCAGCTACGACTAAATTAGTAGTTAAAGAGGCTAGATTGGCTGAAATTCGAGCTGAAGCATTGAGGTCAGCTAAACTAAAGGTACCTGATTACTCGTATATTATCATCGTAATATGGTTCTATCTTATTCTTATATTCTCTAGGCATATTTTGCAAAGAATCCTCGAGAGAAAGATTTATTAGAGAAGGATAAGAAGTTACATTCATTGGCTATGCATTCACCAGCAATAGCTGATGTACCGGATTATATTGGTATGTAGTATTATTAATTAATATATGATAAAGATCAAAGATCAACTTACCCTCCTTTTCGAAAATCATCACTTTTAACTTCTTTTTCTTGTTTGTTCAGTAGAAAGTTGATTGATTGATTGATTGATTTTTCAGTACCGAAAGCTCTTCGTGGTATTGATTACTCAGCTGATTTGAAAAAGAAGAAGAAGAAGACAGGATTGAAACATAGACATAAGAGTCTTAATCAGAGAAAACATCAAAGAAAAATGAATAACCCACTTCATTCATTTTCTATCTAATATTATTCGATTAGTCTTGAATAATAAGTCAATCTATTCATTCATTAATTGTTATCATATTGTTACTATCTTTATACTTCTTCAATTCATCGTTGATTAATTTGTTGATTTTTGTTATTACATGATCATAAACTGTTATTATCACCCATATTGTCTATTCAATATATAAGGTGTTTTATACCATAAATAAATATTTATGGTCATTTGATTGATAGATAGAAGAGATCTTTGATCTTTGATCTTTAGGATGAGTAAAGAGAAGTCAAAACGATATGAGAAGATAACTCATTTGGGAGAAGGTCAAGTGAGTTGATCAATACTCTTATCATTCTATTATATTCCGTTATACTATTCAGTTCGCCAATGTATACAAAGCAAAAGATCTAGAAACTGGCGATTTTGTAGCTATTAAGAAGGTATTTGTTAATCAATATTGATTATTGATTAATTATGTTCTTGTAGATCAAATTAGGATCCCGTCATGAAATGCAAGATGGAGTAAATCGAACTGCATTAAGAGAAATGAAGTTATTATTAGAGATTCATCATGAAAATATCATTGGAGTTAGTCTACATTATATAAATGAATGAATAAATTAATATATATTTAGTTACGTGATGTATTCGGTCATAGAACAAATATTCAATTGGTAATGGATTTTATGGAGACTGATCTTGAACATGTTATCAAAGAGAAAGAAATTATTCTTCTATCACAACATGTTAAGAATATAACATTACAAACATTCCTTGGATTAGAGGTATGGATGAATAATATCCTTTCATTCACAATATATATCTTATAGTATCTTCATCTTAATTGGATTCTTCATCGAGATCTCAAACCAAACAATCTTCTCATGAATGCTGCTGGAAATATAAAAGTAATATTTTTAACAATTAAATTCGTTTTATTGATTTAATTATAGATTACTGATTTCGGTTTAGCTCGATTCTTTGGTTCTCCTAATCGAGTTTACACTCATCAGGTATTCATTTGTCTATACATGGTTAAATTTATCTTTGTTCTTTATAGCGCCTGAATTGATCTTTGATCTTTCTAACACATGAGATGATCTTTGATCTTTCTAACACATGAGATGATCTTTGATCTTTCTAACACATGAGATGATCTTTGATCTTTCTAACACATGAGATGATCTTTGATCTTTCTAACGCATGAGTTGATCTTTGATCTTTCTAACACATGAGATGATCTTTGATCTTTCTAACACATGAGATGATCTTTGATCTTTCTAACACATGAGATGATCTTTGATCTTTCTAACACATGAGATGATCTTTGATCTTTCTAACACATGAGATGATCTTTGATCTTTCTAACACATGAGATGATCTTTGATCTTTCTAACACATGAGATGATCTTTGATCTTTCTAACGCATGAGTTGATCTTTGATCTTTCTAACACATGAGATTATCTTTGATCTTTCTAACACATGAGATGATCTTTGATCTTTCTAACACATGAGATGATCTTTGATCTTTCTAACACATGAGATGATCTTTGCTCTTTTACAGGTAGTAACTCGATGGTATCGTCCTCCAGAGCTTTTATATGGAGCTCGTGCATATGGAGTTGGTGTTGATATATGGGCAATGGGATGTATCATTGCTGAATTATTATTAAGGGTATTTACTTTATTCATTTATATATTGATTATAATGATATTGATGAATATATCTATGTGATATATTTCATTATAGAATCCATTATTCCCTGGAATGTCAGATCTTGATCAATTATCAGCCATATATCGTATATTAGGAAGTCCAACTGAAGAAGATTGGCCACTTATGAAAAGTCTCCCTGATTATATTGCTATACGGTATATCTATCATATATCCATTCATTATTGATTCATTATATTGATAGAGAGACTCCAGCTATTGATCTACGTCTTGTATTCTCTGCAGCAGGAGATGAATTATTAGACTTAATAAAGGTATATAGATATAATCATAATGAAATATCTTAATTATATCGATTGAAGGGCTGTTTCGCATTTGATCCTTTGAGGAGATGGACTGCAACTGATGCATTGAAGAGTCCATACTTCACGTTTGTTATCTATGCTCTATCTATGATCTTTATATATTGATTCCATCTGATCTTTGATCTTTGATCTTTATGATTGGATGTGATCTTTTGATATTATTCAGAACAGCACCTCATCCATGTCCAAATGATCAACTTCCTCTTCCATCTCGTTGTCAACCTGCATCTAAGAAAAGAAAGATAATGGGTAAAGATGGAGAAGGTCTTCCTGCAAGGAAACGATTAGCTTTTGATTAATATTTCATCTTTTCAATCTCTTGTCTTCTTTTAACTTTAATTACGGTACTTTAAATCGGTGAGCGTCGCTTAATATATTAATGCAGTATTATATTTATTTGAATGTTGTATGTTGTTGTAATACGTCCAATATTTATTTTTACAATTCATATGATATTTGTGATAATTGAATGAAAAGATAAAGAAATAAAGAAAGTTGAAAGCATGTATGTGATCTACTATTTAGCTATCATTTCGTTTCTCTTTTCTCTTTCATACTCTTTTCTCTCTTCACTTCTTACACTATTTCTCACAAAGAATAGGCCATGAGATGAAGAAAGAGTCTTGGTGTGTTGTAAACCTTCACTCATCCCCCCACTCAATTCAATGATCACTTCTCTGTTTCAACTTTATTTCTTTATTTTACATTTTATATTCTTTTGTATTCATTCATTGTACTTTATATTATCAAAGATCTCTTCTAATCACTTTTTCTCATATCTAATATTTATCTTTTTTCTTTCTTTTTCCCCAACAGTTGTTCATCTAAATCTGATAAGATAAATCAATAGTTATCTGTATTTCATGTATAATATATTTATGTCACACCTTGTTAGTTAGATAGATGAAGGATATATTACACTATTCCTAAGAGTCCTCTTCTTCTCTATCTTCTTCCCTTATTCTCCTACTCTTTCGTTCATATTGAAATTGATCTCTTCTTCAGTTATTCTTGTATGTATCATTCTATTCCATTCTATTCAGGATGAGCATATCAACTCCTTCATATCATTTGAAATCTCCATTGACTCGATCAAGTATTGATCTTAGATCTTCATCTCTTAGAAGGTTATCATATCTTCAATCATTTCATAATCAATATCAATCAATAATAGATCAAATTCATATTCTGGTTTATCATCTGGAGGTTCATATTCTAATCTAAGTGGATATACTCGTCCATCATATGGATATGGTGGAGGTTTCATGGCTAGATCATTATCGAGAAGTGGTTAGACTCCGCCCATTTATCAATCAATAATTGATAATATTGATTAGGTTCATCTCTATTTGGTCGATCTCTTTATCATTCTGCTCTAACAACAACTGCCCCACTTCATTCAGTTGGAGTACAAAGAAGTACTCCTCATTATTCTGATAAATATCCATATGTTAGGTAATCTACATTTATCTATTCATTTATTCATTGGCTAAAAATATTTTAAAATCCTCATTGTTATCGTTTTAAGTGTTGAGTGTAGATGTAGAGGCACTAGACAGATGGATTGAGATAACGTGCAGTGATGAATGAGAGAGTAAACCCACACTGATCAAACCCGTCTGGGGTTCGCCGCACACTCTAATGTGCCTATATAACTGAGTTCTCTCTCATCCATTTCGTTCATTCCAAATGAACATATACTAAAATTGGAACAATACAGAGAAGATTAGCATGGCCCCTGCGCAAGGATGACACGCAAATTCGTGAAGCGTTCCAAATTTTTTGCGATTTCAATATTTTGATATTTCAGATACTCATATGGAAACATGGATACAAATTGTGCTGTTAGATCTCAAATCGAAACTGTTAGTAATTATTTGAGTTGTTTTTTGTTGATAATCTAATATTTGTATAGAAATATAGTTCGAATAGCGGTGTTCGTGATGTAGGAACACAGAGATGGTTGGAAGGAAGATTAAACACTTATAACTCTTCTCTATTCAATAAGTAATCTTAATCTATCATATCATGTTATCAATTATCTCATTCAGACCTCCTCGTTCATATAGTGTAGAGAGACCTGTTACTCCTGCTAGGAATTATGTCAGGTATACTGTATTATTTTAATCAATCAATACAATAATGAATCTATATAGATATATGCCTGTTGATGATGCTGTTGATATGTACAAGAAGAGATGTATGACTGTAGGAACTCTATCTAAGGTATTCATTATCTTATCCTCTATCTCAAAGTATCAGTTACTTCTTTGCCCATTATTACCGTAATCTGTATTTCAGTATTGGCTCAGTCCTGCTACATGGGCCTCTCGTAGAGAAAAGGAACTCAATCTGTCATCGGCAACCAGCAGAGGTACAGGTATATATTATATACGTATTAATGATTATATGTCAGAGATCAAAGATCACTACATTATAAGAATAAACGATACGGGATATTGCAACATCCTTGAATGAATCTTACGATATAGAATAAATAGTTAATTGAAGTATTTTAAGGAAACTTCTCATATACTTCACGATATGATTCGCGTCCATTTGCATCTCGTTTAATGTCATGAATATCTTCATTTCATCTTCCATTCTTCCACATTCTTCATTTTCCCCGTGATCTACCTTTATTTGTCCTATTCTTCTTATTTTGTTTCTTGCGGCAGGAATATCATGAGTTGTCTATTGATTCTGATATGGAGCTGCGATTGATAAACTTTCAAAATATCTTCAAATATCTTCTATTTACGATGCATGTTTAAACTAAACCCATACAGACCAGGGCTGTGCGGAAAACAGTTTTCGGAAAATTTCGAAAAACGGAAATTTTCCGAATTTTTTTCCGGAAAATACGGAAAAACGGAAAATTCGGAAAATTTCGGAAAAAATCTAAACTTGCCTCAATTTACATAAATTTTCGTGTTTAAAAAAATATTGTTTTATTGAAGTCAAGAAAATCACAATACCAACAAGGAACCAGATCAAGAACATAATGCAACCACAAATCATTAGAAGTCATAACCAAGGATGGGAATGTTAGTAGCAAGGAAGAGGAATTGATGAAAATTATAGTACACCGGCATATTAAATATAACGAGTACCGTAATCATCGAAAAATCGACTTTCTTATTTTTTTTCTTTAAAGTTCGGAAAATTTTAAAGATTCGGAAATTTTTTAAAAAGTCGGAAAATTTTCCGATTTTTCTCGGAAAATTCGGAGAATCGGAAAATCGGAAAACGGAAAATGCGCAGCCCTGATACAGACTGACTGTTGTAATTTGTTTCATTAGATAGTAAATAGTTAATGCTAATAACGAATAGAGGAAAAGAACGATTTTCTTTCGGAGCATATCACTCAAACTAAAAGGAATACATACATGTATATACAGTCACCGATCTCGAGATACAAACTAGTTGACCAAATTATATCTACATTTTGTGTGGTTGAAAAAGGCATACCATATTTACTCATATTTAAGCAAGTAAAACTATCATGTATGTATGATGTAGAATATTTGTAAATAAAACAAGGAGGATTTGAGGCATTCTTGAGGAATTGAGAATGTGTTGTAAATTATGTCATGAGTAAGACAGGAGTGGACCCACCGTAGTTAAGCCCACACACTTTTCACACACTCCAGTTAGATTTGAACATCCTTTTGTCATCCACTTCCTTTTGCCTCTCTGATTCGACTTTCCCTGATTTGTTTATCATTTTCTTTGCCCAAGCAATACTGTTGACCTTCTGGAAATCTCGAATGCGAAATTTACTTATTTACTTTTACAGATGGCCGCTGTAGATGCATTCAAGAGCGGTGTTCTTCAGTGTGAGGTGAGCTCAATTTGTCATCTGCAACTCTAGATTCTAAATAATAGTTCTATTTCAAATAAAGCTTATCATCATTTATTGAACAGTGTAATGAGTGTACGTGTAATATGATTTTATGTTAATCGAACATGCCACTTATTGTTAGTGTTCATCTCCTTGTATGATTTCGTAAGTATTACAAATGAACATAAATAAATTATTGTAGATTGAACCAAATGGTTTCGACTTTTCAAACTGCGCAAGAAACTGTGCTCTTTCCCGTATGGGAACATCGGCACCTAGACTAAACTCTACTGGAACAACTATAGTTGCTGTCACTTATAAGGTATTTATTTATTCCCTCAAATATATATGTTCATAATCAAATTAATAACAGAAGGAAGAGGGGAGATAGTTTTCCGTCGCTTATACGCGATTTCGGATTGGGCTCGGTCGCAGTTTTCAAAGGGTTCAGGGACGAATTTGAGAAACTTTGCTTTTGATAACCCTGTACGGAAGGGTATTTGTGGGGAGAGAACTAATTAAGAGGATAGCTTATTCCAAGTGTCAATACATCTAAGAGTTGAAGAAATCTTATAAGGGAGAACAATACGCAATGGGTGCGATATAGTTTATTAAATTTGGATTAGTCATTTTTTGTTACAGGATGGAGTAGTGATGGGTGCTGATTCTCGTGCCACTGCTGGAAATGTCATTGCCGATAAACATTGTGAAAAGGTTAGATAAAGCTCTAATATGGATAAGTATTTCTAAGATCTCTGATTAGGTTCATTACATCACTGATTCCATCTATGCATGTGGTGCAGGAACTGCTGCTGATCTTGACCAGGTTTAATCATTATCTAATATTGTACCAATGTATGTGGGAAAGTACTAGAAATATACTCTACTAGTTCGTTAATACAAACGGTTACTCAATAAATGTTGATGAGAACTTCTTTTTTTTGGCCAATTGTCGGGAAATTCGTTTTCTAATTTCTTGTATTATAAAATAAGTAAAATAGAAATAGATGATAGTTAAAGATGCAAATGTACTATCTATAGCTAAGAATCATAATGATTGTATCTCAATCATTGTAGGTGACGAAGATGTTGTCATCTTCTCTTAGACTTCTTGAATTGAACACTGGTAGAAAGGTAAGGTAGTTACTGTAGATGAACTGGTCTTATTCAATATGTCTAGGCACGTGTAATCACTGCATTACGTACAGCTAAACAACATCTGTTCAACTATATGGGATATGTAGGAGCATATCTTCTCATTGGTATGTATTAGATAGATTGTATGCATATATGATATATGGTATGATATATAGGTGGAGTAGATCCAACTGGACCTCATCTTTATGAATGTTCTGCTAATGGAACAACTATGGCTAAACCATTTGCATCTCAAGGATCAGGAAGTTATGCTGCTATTACTGTACTTGAAAAGGACTTCAAGACTGGAATGACTGTATCTTTATTTTCATTCTTATTATTCTTTATCGTTTGTGTAAGAGTCGGACAAGGGTTGGCACAGGCCAAAAATTTTTGATATCCTCAAAACTTGTGTATGGGTGTTATCGACCATGCTGATGAAGATAGGCAGTCATTTTGGCTCCAGTGGTCCCGCAACGCCTGGTCGGGATTACGGTAAGATCACGTTTTCAGGCCATTCTCTGTCCTTGGTAGAGCTAGAGGCAGGGCTGGGACACAAAATACACAAAACGATAGCTACAGAGAAATCCTACCGTGAAACCTATTCATGTTAGTAGTTTAAAAGGAACTTATGCCCCATATTATTGTATCATTTTTTTTATCCAAGAGGCAGGAGTGGTTTGATCGCTACCTTTTTTCGATTTTGTGTTTACACAAAAAACACAAAAAAATGACACAAAATCGATCCTACAGCTTTGTCGGACTAATCTACCCGCTCCATTCTGTAGCAGTGGAATACTTTGTAGGCATGTAGTAATTTTAAAAAAGAAAGATGACAGATCCAACGACAGAACTTTTGCATACATATGATTTTGTGTTTTTTTGTGTTCCCAGCCCTGGCTAGAGGTATGAAAATTGGGCTCCTTTCACTGTATCGTTATAGTGATCTGCGTCAGCATCAGGAGTTATTTACGTCTCAATGCCGCGCGCTCCCTCTCCACTCTCTCATTTCCGCACGCTCTCTCGCCACTCTGGAGAGTGCGAGAGAGCGTGCGGAATTGAAAGAGTCCTCTTGCAAGGCACACATCACTATAACGAGACAATGAAAGCTTTCCCGACGGAGATTAGGGCTCAAAATACATCGTTGGAATCCTCTCGTCACGCCGGTTGGAACTCTCATACTCGTCTGGGGCGCAAACGTCTATATCAAAATTTCCACTTTTCGACCTTTAGGAAAATTTTCAAAACTAATGAAGTAGACAGCCATCATCTCCATCGAATTCTGTCCTAGGAGCCCAATTTTCATACCTCTAGCTCTACCATGGACCGAGAATGGCCTGAAAACGTGATCTTACCGTAATCCCGCCCAGGCGTTGCGGGACCACTGGAGCTAAAATGACTATGCCTATCTTCATCAGCATGGTCGACCCCTATACACAAGTTTTGAGGGAATCAAAATTTTTGGCCTGTGCCAACCCTCTCCAAGATTTGCCCGACTCTTACACAAAAGGCCTCATAGTTGTTCCATATTATCGTTGTATATAATATTGTGAATACTATAGGAAGAAGAGGCATCAAATCTAGTTCAAGCTGCTCTTCATGCTGGTATGCATGGAGATAATGCATCTGGAAATTCACTCAATCTCGTTAGTTTATTATTATAATTCTATCTTTTCTTATCAATGAATATTAATATAATATGATTGAAGGTAGTGATAACTCCAGAGAAGACTGTATTCCGTGGTCCTATTGTTCCTGATTTCTGTAATAGACCTGAGACTATTGAGAATGAATACAAGTAACTTCATTCATATTATTTATTCTTTTATCATAGATACTTGATATCGAATGTCAATATTATAGATTCAAGACTGGAAGTACTACTGTAATGAAGAAGAAGGAGATCAAATATGATATCGTTGAGAGCATGGACACTCATTAATCGATATATTATTTGATCACTCAATCAATATTTATTGATCACACTTGTGTTTATATTTATAATTGATCCCTTTGTGTTTGTATTCCATTCGAGTCCATTAACCGAGTAATCTGGTGATAAATATATTGGAATGATTGAATCTATATATCTATATGTATTGATGATTATAGTGTTGGGGGACACTTGTATATCTAGCATTTATGAAAATAAATGAATTAATAATTATAGGTGATAATTATTATAGATTTATTATATATGGCATGTTATTTCGATGAACATTCAAATGAAGCCGATCCATTAGGAATGGCTAGATTGATGTTACAATCTGGATTGGCCATGGAGTTTGGCTTGACTTTGGTTAGTTATTCTTTGAAGTGATATAATTAAAGGCAAAATCTCCGCTCTGGCAACAGTCTATCGTTGGCAAAGGAAGCGAGATGGCATTGCCGGAGCGAAGAGTTTCAAATTAGGTTGCGGTGTGTCTTTAAAATAAGAGAAACTTTTGGAAAATACCGTAATCTAATCAACAGCCTGAAAATTTTTTCGAAATTTTGGTGCTCGAACTATAAAATTTTCAAAGGTTTTGCTGGATTTCATGTTTTTTCCAAAATGTTTCTTTACGTATGGCACTCGAAAAAAATAAAAGAATTAAATAAAAAAATCGCTGGGAAAAATTCTTTGAAAATAAAACGTGATAAAATATGCCCACGATAAATTGCTTGGTTGAAAATACTTTTGTGGTTAAAGGGACCGGGAAACGAAAAACAAGTTGATCTCATATAAAAGAGCTTGAAATTCTGTTTCGAAATATATACATCTTATATCATAAGAATTCTCTGGTAAGGAGAACGGCGCAGTTAAAAAACTACAGTCTGCTCCAGATAGCGGGAGCCTTTTCCTAATTTACCACACCAACTCTTTGGATACGACTTGAAATTGAATATTTTGATGATAATTCTATCCGCAGTGAGGAATCATGAAGAATAAAGCTCAATAATGGGCTATTTTGAGCTTTTCCATGGAGTTTGCATACTGTAGTTTGGAAACCTCGCCCGTGGTGTGGAGCAGGCTACAGTAATCCAACTTCTTACCAGAGCGTCTTTTCAAACTTTCAAATATATATATTTCTGAATAGTTCTTTGAGCTTATCAACATGAGATCAGGGCTGGGATTTTTTGATTTTGATTTTTTGAATTTTTTGAATTTTTTGACCATTTCAAAAAATTCAAAATCAAAAAAGTTTTTTGAATTTTTCTCAAAAAATCAAAAAAAAAATTAATGTAAAAAAGTACCGATAAAACGTGAAAAAAGTGAAACATTTATGGAAAATTGTGACAAAATTTGACAAAACTTAACAAGATTCCCATTTTTATCCTTTTCACTGTCTTGATGAAGTGGATTCTAAAGGTTTTGGTGTGGATTAGTTTGCCCAATGCACTGACGTAGAATTTTTAAAAAGTGAAAAAAATATAGTATCATGTTTTTCATGTTTTAGAATTCTGTTAATTGCGTAAATGACTATTTTAACCACTTTTTAGGCAAAAACGATGTTTCTGAAATGCTTATTATCCTTTTAAACATAGTAAATAATTTTTTCAAAAATTTTTTGAGCCATTTTTTGAATTTTTTGATCAAAAAATTTTTTGAAATTATTTTCAAAAAATCCCAGCCCTGCATGAGATCAACTATTTTAACTATTTCGGATCGAAATTTTCAGTAATCCAACTTCTTACCAGAGCGTCTTTTCAAACTTTCAAATATATATATATTTCTGAATAGTTCTTTGAGCTTATCAACATGAGATCAGGGCTGGGATTTTTTGATTTTGATTTTTTGAATTTTTTGAATTTTTTGACCATTTCAAAAAATTCAAAATCAAAAAAAGTTTTTTGAATTTTTCTCAAAAAATCAAAAAAAAATTAATGTAAAAAAGTACCGATAAAACGTGAAAAAAGTGAAACATTTATGGAAAATTGTGACAAAATTTGACAAAACTTAACAAGATTCCCATTTTTATCCTTTTCATTGTCTTGATGAAGTGGATTCTAAAGGTTTTGGTGTGGATTAGTTTGCCCAATGCACTGACGTAGAATTTTTAAAAAGTGAAAAAAATATAGTATCATGTTTTTCATGTTTTAGAATTCTGTTAATTGCGTAAATGACTATTTTAACCACTTTTTAGGCAAAAACGATGTTTCTGAAATGCTTATTATCCTTTTAAACATAGTAAATAATTTTTTCAAAAATTTTTTGAGCCATTTTTTGAATTTTTTGATCAAAAAATTTTTTGAAATTATTTTCAAAAAATCCCAGCCCTGCATGAGATCAACTATTTTAACTATTTCGGATCGAAATTTTCAGTAATCCAACTTCTTACCAGAGCGTCTTTTCAAACTTTCAAATATATATATTTCTGAATAGTTCTTTGAGCTTATCAACATGAGATCAGGGCTGGGATTTTTTGATTTTGATTTTTTGAATTTTTTGACCATTTCAAAAAATTCAAAATCAAAAAAGTTTTTTGAATTTTTCTCAAAAAATCAAAAAAAAATTAATGTAAAAAAGTACCGATAAAACGTGAAAAAAGTGAAACATTTATGGAAAATTGTGACAAAATTTGACAAAACTTAACAAGATTCCCATTTTTATCCTTTTCACTGTCTTGATGAAGTGGATTCTAAAGGTTTTGGTGTGGATTAGTTTGCCCAATGCACTGACGTAGAATTTTTAAAAAGTGAAAAAAATATAGTATCATGTTTTTCATGTTTTAGAATTCTGTTAATTGCGTAAATGACTATTTTAACCACTTTTTAGGCAAAAACGATGTTTCTGAAATGCTTATTATCCTTTTAAACATAGTAAATAATTTTTTCAAAAATTTTTTGAGCCATTTTTTGAATTTTTTGATCAAAAAATTTTTTGAAATTATTTTCAAAAAATCCCAGCCCTGCATGAGATCAACTATTTTAACTATTTCGGATCGAAATTTTTGGATGCCAGCTGCCTCTAAACTCATCATCTAAAACGTGACTCTGGCTCTGAAATAAAAAAAAGACATCTAAATCCATACGGGAGTGAGATGGTTCAAGCAGTTATTGACCAAGGCCGAGTCGGGCTGAAAAGGATGACCGATAACAAATTCGGTAAGCGTTATTTTACCGATCTAAAAAATGCGCGCATTACTCGAAAAATTCAAATACCGTGCATATAACAAAAAATATTTTGTTATATTAATATAGTTGACAAGTGTTATACATTGAGAGCGTAACTGTCTGTTGATACATAAAATCACGTTCGAATACGGACAATTTCTCAAGATATGGAACATAATATTGCCCAACAAACACTGAATATATAGTCTAAATTTCGGTAAACTCCGTTAAAAAAAAGAAACCGTAAATTTTTCTAAAATTTTACAATCAGAAAAAAACCGCTCTGAGAAAGCGACTCCCGAAATAGTCACCGGAAAAAGCTAGATAGTCGCTAGATCGTGAAAAATACAGAAAAGCTACTTGATAAAAGCTAGATAGCCGCTAGGCTAGAAAAACATCCAGGAAAAAGCTAGATAGCCGCTAGATACACATATCCGCTAGATTTTCTCCCCGAAAAGCGCTAGATCCAGCTCTCGCGCGTTGCGTACGCGCAGCGTGTCGTTGAATTAATTTTTTTAGGCCTAAAATTTACGGTTTTAATTCTTGTTTTCGTGATTTTTTTTGTTAATTTGTTCAACGACCTCATCGTACACTCTCGTATACTTCACCCCTGCTAATCTCGCCCCTATTCCTTCACGGCAAGAAGTTATCACTGTATTTATGTGCCAATTCTAATTAGTTTTGCGATCTCTTTCATTTTTAACTCTTGTTTTTCATTTTTTGGTACTGCTGAGCTATGTATGTGACGCATATCCTGAAGAAGATGATGATTTTGAAGAAGTAGATACAGATGAACATGCAAATGAAGAGGAATTAGAGATTGTTATCGATTATCCTTCTGAACAACTCCAAGAGCCAGGTATAAAATGATTTCACTTGTCGTATTACATCATATTGCATTACAACAACTTTATCAGCCGATTGGGGTGTTATGTAAGCTGGGTATTAGGGTTCTCCGATGAGTCCAATCGTGTCTTGCAAGATCACGATCCTATTTTCATGCAATTTACATGGCACGATCGGACTTGTCGTATTGCGACGATCTATTTAAATTACTTTCGAAAACAATTTTTCCAGGTGCATATGAAGATTCGATGTTGCTATACACCTCAGTAATATTATATAAATTTGATGTATCTTTGGAGAGATTTTGGCCTGCAAATGAAGACGAACTATATCGCGGAGTTGTCTCCAGGTGAGCAAGCAATACAAACAAACCATTCATGCAGTCATTCAACCACGCTCTACAGCGAGAACTTTGTATTTAGTTAGGAGATAATGAAAACATTCTTTATTTTATTTCTTTTAATTATTCAAGCCTTTGTTTTCAGATAAGTCAAAGAAATATGCTACAAAACTGGTTGCTCGTCAGACTATATGCCGATCGCGCCCTAATGAAATTGATTATTATCTTGCACGTTCTATTGACGTGAACGTTATTCTAACATCATGTTTATTGTTAGAATTTAATTGTTTCATATGTTTCCTTATTGTGAATTACAGGCCTGAATAAACTAATGTTTGTAATGCCTCACGAGTTAGATTTACGTAAAAAAAACGAGGGAAAAGTCAGAAATCAGTTTGCGATAGCAATACCGCATGAGATTACGGTAGTCCCGGAAAACGCTAGATTTTCTCCCACATAGTCGCACGCTAGATTTTCTCCCCGAAACACTCCTTCATATTCTTCGTCTAGACTCTATCCAGCGTTTTTCGGTGACTTTTGGAGGAGTCGCTCTCTCAGAGCGGTAACGGGAAATTTTCCCGCCAAACTCTGGAGCAAGGTTACTCTCCGTTTAATGATGTATATATGACATTCAGGATAGATTATTCCCTGATGGACGACCAACAACGAAAAAGGAATTAGATTCATTACCAAGAATTAATGTAGATGAATCAGGAAAAGATGATGGTATTTTAACTATTCCTTGTATTATCTACTATCATATTTATATTTATAGAGACTTGTCCCATTTGTCTCAGTACATTTGGAGAAGGAAATAAGAAAGATCGATTGATTGAAATGCCATGTAAACATCTATTCCATGAAAAGTGTATACTATCATGGCTAGAGAAGGTTATACTTGATTCCCTTTTATTCATTCCTCTCTTCCATATCTACCCTAGATACTTAAAGATTACTGACATCTGAAAATATCAATTCGAAGTAGTTAAAATAGTTGTTGTCATAGTTCAGAAAAAAATTGAAAGCTCGTTCAGAAATATTTTTGAAAATGTGATTCAACCCCCTATTAAAAAATGTGATTACTGTAGCATGCTCCACTGTACATGAAGCACATTATTAATTTAGTTTTTTTTTTATTAGCATTTTCTAGTCGTACTATCAATGCACATGCAAAACATTGTTTTTACGTTTTGAATTATTATTAAATGAATGGTATATATAATAGGTGAATTCATGTCCATCATGTCGACTCAAACTACCTGATTCTGATGAAGAAGAATGGAAAAGACAAGAGGTTCATACATTACTAATACAATTGATTTTATCTAATCGATAATGAATGAATGAATGTGTTTAAGAAACGACGAGAACAACGTGAACTTGATCTACAGGAATTGCATGATTCTATGTATGGATAATTGAATGAATCAATAATATTGCTTACTAACATTGTATTCCTATCAATCTGTGATATGATATATATATACTAATCAAAGACATAAAGTGTTATACAATGTATGGATAGAATGTAATATTAATAGACCAGCCGTGGACTCCGCCAAGTCGGAGCTGATTGTGAGAGAAGAGAGAGAGGAGAGAGAGCGAGAGAGAAGAGAGAGAGAGAGAGGAGAGAGAGAGAAGGGGAGAGAGAGAGAGAAGAGAGAGAGAGAGCAGAGAGAGAGTTGGAAGCCGACTAAGCCCCGCCCACCACTGATGAGTTCCATCGCGCACCAAACCCGTCTGGTGTACGCCGAGCACCACATTGAAAGAGAGAGAGAGAGGAAAGGGGGCGTGGTCTGGTCAAACAGATGACTATTCTGTTTTATTTATAGTGTATAGATAATGAATTATCATCCTATTCTCTTTACTTTATCATTGATTAGTTGATAGATACTTTTTTTTTATTTCCTCTTCCTAATTACTTCAGTATTCTCATCACATAATGACTTCACTTTCTCTAGTGTATCATCTTCATCAGATCGAGACTACAAATCGATATATTGATTGATTCATCTATTCATTTATAGATACAGTATCTAACCTGATATTGTCCCTTATTAATCTTATCTTTCTTATCCTCCTCCCGTTCTTCCTTCTTTCGTGCAGCTTCTGACTTGGATGGTTCCTTTACCTTTAATTGTATCATCAATCAATATTCTATTCAATTGATCTACAGTATACCTCTGGATACGGTAATTTTTTCTTAGATGCAGGTTGATCCTCTGCTTCTTCTTCTGGTTTATCTTCTTTCTTCTTTTCTTCCTCCTTCTTTCTTCTCTTCTTCATTTTGTTCTTCCTTAGATTGATTAATACTATAATCAATCAATACTTCATATCTACCGTACTTTTTTCTCATCAGGAGTAGGTGGGGCTTCTTCCTTCTTTTCTTCTTTCTTTTCTTCCTTTTTATTTGATCCGTCGACAGGCTTAACAATATTGATTGATATTGATTAGAGTGAAGTATGATCTAACCTTTGATGCACTTGCATTAGGTAGTTACTGAGGAGGTGCAGATATCGATTTATTAGGAGGAGGTTTAATATCTTGAGATGAAGATGGAGGAGCTCCCATCTTTGATGGAGCTTGATGGTGGAGGAGGAGGAGATGGCTTCTTCTTGCCACACGAAAAGATAATGAAGATGATTGTAAGGACTAATTGAGTGACAACTGTCTGAATGAAGTCAGTAGATGAACAATGAGATGGGAGAGACTTACTTTGGCTAGAATCAATAGAGTCATCATTTCTCCTATCAAAGAAGAAATGACCGATTTTGATGAATGAATGAAACGAATGAAGTCAAGTAGAAATGAATTTATTATGTTGTGATTAACAATAGATATATTTTTCATGACACTGATTATATGACAAAATTATGATAGAACGATTGTTGCCTTATTGCGATAATTGATTGATTAAATATATGAAGGATAAGATATGAATAAGATATAGATGCTCTATTATTGATATCGATTGACCCTTCCGTTTGAACTTCTCCAATTCTTTGTGTTTAGTTAGAGCTCGTCGAGTATAGTAAGCTACTGTATCCTCGGCTGTTAAGGATTAATGTATTACAATCAATCAGTCGATCGATAACTAACCAGAAATAGGTCGATCAAGCATGAACTTCTTAAATCGTTTTACTCCTTCTTTATATTTGTTATTAGTCAATAATCGATTGACTTTATCAATAAAGTCTAGAGTAGATAAATTGGTCTTCAATAATATCTCTCCGAATCCTTCTTTCCTAGCTAGATGAGCATTATGAGATTGCTCAGCAAATAGAGGCATGAAGAGTACTGTAGTTTCGCTACATATTGATTCCTTCATACTGTAATCATTCATATATTCTACAGTATCTTATGACTACAGTATACCTCTTGAGTCCACCATGAGTTATATACAATAGTGTTCTATTATCGGATAGTATTTCTTTTTGTGGAGCCCATTTAGTTACCATAATATGATTTCCAATTCCTTTTATTTGATCTTTTCGTCCATTAAATGAAAATATCACTCTGCAAATATTGATTTATATATTCCATTTCTTTTATTCTACCGTATACCTATAATTTTTGAAATGATTGAGTCCTTCAACGAATACTTTCATATGATGTTCAGGTGCAAATTTCCACGGTACATTACTACCAAAAGCAATGTAGATCACACCCTGATATCGATTAATAATTAGATAATATTGATCTATAGATTATGTACTTTTGATATATTTGATGAAACAAATTGCTCATATTGTGGTGGTAATGTATGAATAGTAGGAGTACAAGTCATTCCAACATGAATAATATCATTACCAACTGAAAGTATTCAATTAATATCATACACTTCATATTAGACTAGAATAGAATATGAATGTAATATATTAATAAGAGATGAAAATATACTTGGAGATGGATATGCAAAGTAGTTAATATCATCTAGATAATAATACGTTGCTTGTTTAACCAAACGAGATATTGAATAGTCATCAATTTGTAGTCGAGATGGTCCTTAAATATTTATTAGAATTGTCTTAATCTAATATCAATCTAACCAAGAGTAAGAAAATATTCATTGATAAATTTCATTCCTAATCCATTTAATATTGATTGATAGATAGATTGAAATCGATATGAGAATCTATTGATTGAAAAGTCAGATGGGGCATACAGAGATGGTCTATATAATCCATTATTACCTTAAATATTGTAATGATATATGAGGGATCATGTTATATTCATACCCAGAGACATAAATGTTTGCCAATGAATAGTAGGAAGGGTTGTACAGATGAAGATATATGGACGATTATATTTTTCATAATTTCTATAAAGGAATAATTTTATAATGTGAGTACTTGTCCATCGTTACATTGGATAAAGAATATATGATATAGAGTAAAGAAAGTGAACCTTAGTGCAATTGAATATCCAGTAACAGTGAATAGATCATCTATTACTATAAGATCCCATTCACGATTCAATATTGATTCAAACTATAATCAATTATCTATCTAGAACATTATTGATTAGAGATATATAATACCTTATGATAATATTTACTAGTTAATTGTCTCAATGATCTTTCTCCTGGTACCCATGCAAATGCAAAATAATCAGCTCCCTTTGATGTTGTCCACATTGGTGAAAAGACTTCCTCATCGAAATATTTTATCTCTTTGAATTAATCGATTGATTATATCAATATTATTGATTGATTACCATCTATAGATATGAATGTATGATTCAGTGATGGATGAAGATTATATCGATTACTTCTATAGTGGGTTTCAAGTAGATGAACTTCCACATCAAGATGTTTAGCCATACTGAATTATTGATTTGATCTTACTATTCATATACCTTTTCAGTAGCTTTTAAAAATAAGAATAAGTGTAACCTTTTCATAGTTGGAATCATACTCCCAATGTGACTATCTGATGAATGCATTCCATGAAATAGAATAGATGGACGATAAGATGAAGATTCAATAGTATTCAAATGATAGTCAGTTGATATTATCATATTATGAAAGTTATCGATTGATTGGATGAATGAACAATTTGATATGGAGGTTGTATACGATATGAACAGAAGGATAATGAATATTTGATGGAATAAGTTCATTGTGATCAAGACGAATAGATAGAAGGAAGATTTATATATGTATGAGAATATGATGGACATCAATCAATAGTGTAAACTTGTCATTGAATCCGTCTATTAACCTCTTTATCTATTCCTTTCTCATATCAATAACAATAGTACATATATTCCCCCATGATATTATAGTAATATAGTAGCAGAAGAAATTAATATATTGAAGAAAGATGAAACACGATATAAAGCTATAGCTAGCTACAGGTATCGATTTTAACATTTTTACTGATTATGAGTAATACTGTATTATTGAATGGTTGACTGTTTTATAAAAATGCAATTTGTAATCATACATTGTCATACCCTCGCAGTGCGAGGATTGACCCACTATATAAGGCCCATTTTAGGCCACTTGATAAAAAATGAAGCTAAAAATGATGATTTTTATGCCAAAATAACGAATTTTGTGGATCAACCCACCCTATTTCTAGAATTGACCCACTATATAAAAATAGACGGCGAGGGTACCGAAAATGTATGATTTGTAATCGTGCACTTGCAATGCATGCGTTTTGAATGGCCAATCAATTCTTACTGTTATTACAGTATCCGAACTATACAGTAACCCCTCACACGATTTATTATAGTGATATTATATCAGTGGTATTTCTTATTATATGTGTTTATTATCTTGTTCTTTTACCTACAGTAATCTATTACAATGTGCTAGTTGTCACCTTCCCCAAGTCCTTTACATTATTATAATTATTTTTCTCATCGTTTCTGTATTTGCTGTCGCACCTGTCACGGGTGTATCAAATAAATAAATAAATAAATAAATAGTTGTATACGAATCAAAGGACAACACATTATAGATATTATTTAATATGATGTATAACTATTAAGATAAGATTAAATAATCTTTATTCATAGATTAGCCCAGTATACATACAACACCATATATACATCATATGAATCTTTCTATTCACCGGAAGGTTAATATCTATCTATACATCTATGGAATCACAGTTGATTATGAGATGAATTAGTAATTAGAGGGAAGTACCGTAATAGGAATGAAATAAGAATATACAGTATATCATCTATTATTGACGATTAGCTTCACCAATCAATTGAAGAATATAGATGAATAGATTGATAATATCGAGATAAAGAGTAACACAAGCAAGAATGTAATCTTCTGCTTCCATATCTTTCATGATCTAAATGGAAAATATTAAAATAAATTGAATGGATCAAGATATCATTACCATATCTAGATCAATAATGATAAAGAAACAGAATAGAGCTGCTCCACCAAGATTTACGAAGAAATGGAAAGTAGGAGATTGGAAAATAATCTGAATAGATGACTATTATATGATAATATTGATTAGTTGATCAACCTGAATGATAGATGACATAAGTAGAAGAGATAGTAATGAGAATCCAATAGCATGAAACTTCTTGAAATCTCGTTTACTTTGTAGAGTAAAGAGAAAGAGACCAAATACTACAATACAAGTAAGACATGCTGCTTCAACTACAGAACGAAGATTGTATAGAGATACTGTAATGAATATGGAGATATCGATTGAATGACAACTATATATTATTGATTGATTGATACCAAGTACTCCAAGAGTGAGAGCTTGAGTAACAGTGAATGAAGCCAATAGAACATAATTGAGAGGAACAGTTCGAGCATGAATATGAAGACCAATTATTAATCCCATTGAAGAGAAAAGAGATAATAGAAGAACCCATGAACTGAAAGACATACATCAAAGTATTATTATTATCATTATATCAGTAAGTAAATAAGGTGTTATAAGATCTAAAAAATGAAGAGATACATGGATACAGTACCCAATTGTCATACACAAAAACTATTCAACTGTAAAGAGGTAAGTAGGGAATGGTCAATATGAATGATAACTGGGAAGAGGAATATGGAATGAATGAATAGATAGATAGAAGGATAGATGATGGAAATGGGAGGAGAATAAAGTGTTGACATTGCATCTATATCTTCATATCTAATGACTCTTTCATCTTGTATTCCATAAGATGAACTGCGTGACTGACTAGTCTTCTTCTTCTTCTTCTTCTTCGTTCATAAGACTCAAGAGGGATAATCCATTAGCTCTCCTTCTCCTTCTTCCATCACTCCTTCCTCTTCATCTTCACACCTTCTTATATTTCCATCCATATTCTCTCATTTAGTCATCATGAGATCCAATAAGGTATTCTATTCATTATTATTCCTACAGTATCCAATAATACTACCGTAACCATATCTATATTAATGTATTGATCTAATCAGGTTGGAGTAGCTCGAGCAATCGATAAAACGAGAGAAAAGTTTCCCCATCGACGTAGATCATCAGTGACATCTTTAGCTAATACTTCACTTCATTCAATAGGTGATCAATCATCTAAAGACATTAATGGTGGAGGAGGAATGTATACTAAGTTAATATATCAATCAATAACATCAATACTTAAACTTATTTAAGGAAAGAATTAAAAGAGTATCGTCAACTATTTAGTATGTTTGATACAGATGGATCAGGTGCTATTGGTAATGAAGAATTGAAAGTAATAAGAGATGATAAAGAGATATGATTATATTAATTGATTATAGGAAGCTATGATTAGTATTGGAATGGATAGTAATGAAGAAGAGATTGATAAGATTATCAAAGAGGTCATACATATCATATCAATCATTCATCAATCAATCAATAATTAAAGGTTGATGAAGATGGAAATGGAGAGATTGATTTTGATGAATTTTGTGCATGCATGAAAAAGAGTCAGAAGATCGTCAAAAGTACCAATGAGGTATTTATATATCAGATCATCTAAGATCATAGGACTCATCAATAATCTAAGGAATTAATAAGAGAATGTTTTGATGTTTTTGATCAAGATAAAAATGGAATAATCACAGAAAATGAGTTCAAGGTATACTGTAACCTATTCCTATAATCAATCAATGCGTCAATCTACAGTATATAGCAAAAGAAGTTGGAGGTTTTGATGATGAATTAGCAGAGAAAGTATTCAGAGAATTAGATGTTAGTTCAAATGGTCATCTCACTATCGATCAGTAAGTTTATCGATCGATCAATCGATTGATCTATTAATTCATTCAGATTTGCAGCTGTAGTTGAAGATTATCTACTCAATCCAGATCCAACTCGTCCAGAGAGTCATACATTTGAAGTAGAAACAGAAGAGGAAACAACAAGTATAGTAATCATATATTTTCCATTCGATACTTATTATTATACAGATCGTGAAATATTTCGTCCACTTCCACACCTTCAACCTCCTTATAATGTTGATGTCGTTACAATGAATACACGATCCAATCATATTCCTCCACCATCCAATTGATTATTCTATTCTACACCCTTACATTACCTATCTCTACCTCTTCCTTCCCCTCTCATTCTATATTGATTTATTCTCTATACAAGTGTGACTCAATGTTTATGAACAAACTCACTTATTAGCAACAAATGTAGTTGAATGAGGAGATAGATATATAGCAGCACAGATTCCAGTTGTGATCAAAACTTGAGCTGATACAATACCGAAGACCTTACGAAGAAAAGCTGAAAGAATCTTTTATTGAACTCTTCTAATTAGATCTCAAACAGATAACAAAATACGTGTAAATCTACATACAGATTTCGTACAACTCACAGAAATTATATTAAACAGACGTTTATTTTTGGGGAAAGTGTTGATACCTAATCTAATAGACAATTGAGCAGCTCCAACTGATCCTAGTTTAGCTCCAACAGATCGTGCAACTTGATCCTTTGGCCATAGATGACGTCTATTCTTATTTGTAGTCTCACTAGATGAAGTTGTTTCCTCTCCAAGAAGACTTTCTTCTGATTCAAGAAGACCTTCTACATCATCCGGATGATTCTTTGATCCAAGCAATGTCGTCATACTTGTATCAAACAACTACTCAATTGAAACGATACAATGAAATGAAGAATCAATGGAACGATGTACGCAACGCGACCGCGACGCATAGTCAGTTAGAGCACACTCATCATTTCTTCCAATATAACATTATGATATGTAAAAAAAAGAACACTGTTGTGGGAAAACAAGCTTTATTAATCTGACTAATACAAAAGTAAATGAAATTCGTTAATGCTAAGATAATAAAGTGAATTGGAATGAGAACAACGAAAACTGAACCTGGCAGTATGTAAAACATGGAATACAGTATGATTACAATATGAAATATGGATACAGTTTACATTAATTAAGCACGAGCTAATGTCTTAGCTCCATTGAATTGAGCCAATGAAGATGTATCCGAATAGAGACTTATATCATCTTCATCATACACAACCTTAAATGAGATTATTGATTGATTTGAGATGTAGATACAGTACCTTCTTTACAATACGAAGAGAGTGGGGACCGAGTTTCTTATTGAAACGAGCACCAGCCTTAATATTGATTTATTGAGTGATGGGAGATCAATTGACTTAGTTAAGGGATGAAATTATCAATCTTTATAAGTATTCAAATAAGAAAGAGTATGAAACCTTTTCAAATACAGTGAAGTCATCGTATTTAGTGATACAGAAGAAGTTAATAATAAAGAATGAAAGAATGAGAAGAGTTAACTGAAATATATCATTTATCCATTTATCTAATACAATTATTTTGGATTTCATTGGAATGTTTCTTTTCATTCAGAATATTGTACTTATTTACAAATCTATATACATATAATAACTGTTAATAATTGAAACTAATAAACCTTACAGCAAATATAAGTCCAACTACAACTGGTCCAAAGTAATCGAGAACTTCAAATTCTTGTTTACCCATTCCAATTCTGAAGGAATAGATCATTAATATCCATTATGAGAACAAATATTATGATAAATAGAGAATAGAAATACATTGAATATGAATATATGAAATCCTTTGGTGTTAGATATAAAAGAGATCATAAAGATAAAGAGTTAGTGAAAGTATAGAAAAGACAATAACTGAATATTCTTTTCATTTACAGAATATATAAGATGATCCTTAATAATGAATATAGATTAGTATAAGTTCATGAAAAGAATGATGATATAGATAGATGAAATATTAGCAATGTGATCAGTTGTTCACGTCAATTGAAATAGAGAGAGGAAGATAGAGAGAGAAGGAGAGAGAGAGAGAGAGAGAGAGAGAGAGAGAGAGAGAGAGAGAGAGAGAGAGAGAGAGAGAGAGAGAGAGAAGGAGAGGGAGAGAGATGAGAATTAGAAGTGAATAACAGAAAACAAGAGAATGAATGTACCTATGTTATCTAAACCTCTTGAAACTAAATAGTATGTTTATAGATTGAGATGAATATGGTAATGATATGTTAATTAAACTTCTTTCATAGATATATGAAGAGATAGTATTATCAGAGGAGAGAGTATTCAATTTGCATATCCTAATGCTATTCAATGATATGCAAATTTAATAATATTACAGAAATCAATTTGAACAAAAGTGATTATTTGATTGAATTTAAGGTCAAAATGATATCCATTGATAATATCAAATAATAGGAATAAGGAAATACTTTCAATTCATTTTAAAGATTATTTCATTCAATATTTTGGTTCAATTATCAATACATATACATTTGGTTTATATTGGTTTATGTATAAGGAAAGAAGAAAGAAAATGAATTGAATGAATAAAAGATCAATCGTTAGAATGAACTACCATGAATGGAGAATACATTCATCTCTATCTATTTCTACTTGTTTGCGATCTGAAACGATAAGTAAAAGAGGTAGAAGAGGTAGAGGGAGAGAGGGAGAGGGAGAGGGAGAGGGAGAGGGAGAGGGAGAGGGAGAGGGAGAGTAAGAGAGGGAGAGGGAGAGGGAGAGGGAGAGGGAGAGGGAGAGGGAGAGGGAGAGGGAGAGGGAGAGGGAGAGGGAGAGGGAGAGGGAGAGGGAGAGGGAGAGAGACATAGGGAGAGAGGGAGAGGGAGAGGGAGAGAGGGAGAGGGAGAGAAGGAAAAGGAGAGGGAGGCATGAGGTAAAAACACAGTAGAGTATATCGATTGACTGAAAACATTAAAAGTGAATAAACCCATTTCTATTTCAATCTCTTTATCTTCTATCTCTTTATTGAATTGAACTATCAATGTATTATCTATTCGAGTACTTTATTCAAATCATTTCAGATAATCAATCAATATCATATTCGAATTCAATATTTGGTATAAGTATAATGAAGGAAGAGAAGAAAGACATAAAAAATGTTGTGATAGAATTATGAATTAATCAGAAATGATCAGATTCATTTCATTAAATTCAAAGAAATTTCTCTATTTTTAGAAGAAAGCTATTGGAAGAAAGAAAGAAGTTGATGAAAATGGATGAAAGTATTGTATATTTAGTATTGGAGATAGAAATATTATAGAGATGATCAGATCAATGAATATGTCACCCAAATTGGAATGGAATAGAACCGGTTGTGCTATAGAGTAGAAGAGGGAGAAGGAGAGGGAGAGGGGAGAGGGAGAGGGAGAGGGAGAGGGAGAGGGAGAGGGAGAGGGAGAGGGGGAGAGGGAGAGGAGAGAGGGAGAGGAAGAGGGATAGGGAGAGGGAGAGAGAGAGGGAATAGAAAAGGAGAGGTAGAGATTGTTAGTGTAGATGGAGATATTTAGAGGTAAATGGTAGTGAATTCTCCCTTTTGACTCCTTGTATTGAATAGAGAAGAATTTATACTTCAATGAATATCTCTATATATATAGAAGATGCTTAATCTTTTATTGAATACATTTTACTGTTCGCTACATTTGAAAGAATCAGATGAAAGAACACAATATTTTTTAAAAGATTTAGAAATATTAGAATAATTTGTGTAAAAAAGCAGATGAGTTAATAAATTTTTGAATTATATTTTCATACCGAATTATAGTTAATTATCAAAATTTGATCAAATATAGGAAGAATTAAATTATGGTATTGAATTCACTATGGTACATATTTATCTGAACAATTATCGATTAAATTAATCAGAGAAATGAATAGAATTTTTCACATTCCATATTTTTTAAATAACGAATGAAAAATATGAAAACGGAATAACACAAAACAGGAATTGGTAGCCCATATATTCAAGACATTATATTTTCTTTGCTCTATTTATATATCTCATCAAAGAATCATTGATTAAAAGCATATCACAATTTAGTATCCATATCCTTCTCTAATTCATGAATGTTCACTTTCAGTTTCAGTATATTCAAGAGGGGAATTCATGAATGAAACAGGTGAAGTCTATGAATTAATATGAAGGAAGTAAGTTAGTCTTCAATATAATCATGACGATGTATCGTCTTCTTCTTCTATTATATCTATTCAATCCAATATCATCTCTCAATTGTACTAAATGTATCATTAATCCATTGATTCCTCTACAAGAATCGTTAGTTTATTCATATTATTCATTTCATCTTCATTCATTCTCATTCAGCTGTTCATTTTGCGAATCAATATATTGTTATCGATTAGAATATACAATAAAATACCCATTGGATAAAACTACATCAGGAATTGCTATTGAAATGGTATCAATCAATAATTATCATTTATCCATCTCATATTAATTTAAGGGATGTATCGATTTTCCAACTAAATTGACTATGGGATGTAGAAAGAATATAGATGGAGATGTACTATGTCTATGGTATCGATTCATATCGTTTATTCTTCTAATCAATAATCAATTGAGTTCATTATATTCATTATGTAATGAGGAAGAATCAATCGATATAATAACTCTTCCTATATTCAATTGTAAAAATGAATTATATGTATCAGATGATAGAGAAGGAAATGGAAAGACTTGTAGATCTAATCAATGTATTACATATAGAGAAGCTGTATCTTATATTCATATATCATTATATTGATTCATTCATTCAGAATTCTGGGATGACTTCATATAGATGTCAAGAAGGACAACCCATTCTTACTAAAGTTTATCAATTAACATTTATATTTATCAATAACTATAATTCAGTTTGATATATATTCGATAGCATGGCATATTATTCCATCTTCGATGTGTATAACGTATCAAAATGATGATATGGACATATATGAAGAATGTTCATGTCCTCATCAAGTATATCTATTATCTATCTCTCCATTCATTCATTCATCCATTCAGAGTGATAATTGTACTACACCAACAGTTAATATAGGATCATCAACTCATTTGACCTTAGCTAATAATAGTAGATCAATGATAACATGTTCCCTTAGACCAAGTATATTATTTGACCCAATCAATCTACCGTAATCTGCATTCACTTACAGTATATGATATGACTCGACGAACTTGTAAAGGAGATGCTTGTTTTGTATTATCTAGACCTTATAGAGATAATGTATAATATACTATCTATGTATACATTCATTAATTTAATATACATATTAAGATGGTTGGTTGTATTACTTACGATTATCGATTTCTTGATAGACAATATATTCCGGGAACGTATAATATATTAGACGAGAAATTATTCATTTGCAATACTAATATGTGTAATCAAAATAAGGTATCGAATATATTACAATTTAATTAAGTCTTTATCATCTCAAAGTGTTATTCGAATATTGAAATAGATATGATAAGGAGTCGTTATTGTTGATCATATATCCTCAAATCAATCAACAATTATAGGATCAATCAATCGATATTTCAAATGGTTTATCATCTTCATCAGATTGTAATTGTTTACCTCCCTCATTGGATAGAGATCATCATAATCATGAATCTTCATCTCAAACATCTATTTCATTCATTCTATCTATATCTATTCCATCTATTATTATTTTATCATTAATCATATTCATTATCATTTATCGTGTCATAAGAGGAACATGGCCATTCTATCAATATATAATATCATCTAAGACTAATCATTCACATTCTTCAACTCCTGTTATTTCAATTCAAAAGAAAGTTCCAATTGATTGTAAATAGAAAATCTTCAAAGATAAAGTTAAAAGGTCAAAAGTTAAGAAATGATAAATGTGTTTTCTCTTTATATAGAATATCTTCCACCCACTTGTTCAACAAAATGAAAATGAAATATGAATGTGTTGTTCTCTCAAGGGAATATAATGATACTTTGTAAGAAATTGAATAATACACAATTGAATGTATTTATCTGAAGAAGATGAAGAGAGAGAAGAGAAGATGAGTTACTGTAGCCTGCCCCCTTTATTATTCCATCTCATATTTATCATCAATATATTCTATAATAAATCGATTATATTGATTAGTTCTACTGAATACCGTATACCTACATCTATTGATTAGTTCTACTGAATACCGTATACCTACATCTATTGATTAGTTCTACTGAATACCGTATACCTACATCTATTGATTAGTTCTACTGAATACCGTATACCTACATCTATTGATTAGTTCTACTGAATACCGTATACCTACATCTATTGATTAGTTCTACTGAATACCGTATACCTACATCTATTGATTAGTTCTACTGAATACCGTATACCTACATCTATTGATTAGTTCTACTGAATACCGTATACCTACATCTATTTACGGCCAAATCTAAGAACACCGGGAACTGATTTCTTTCCAAAACGAAGAACTCCAGGCATATCTGATCTCTTTCCAAAACGGAGAACACCTGAAATGATTCAAATGAACTATTTGAAGTGATATAGGTAAATGATATGAAATGATGATAATATAACTAAGGGGGAAGAAGAATAAACTGAATGAAAGGCGATAGATTTATTAATATTAGATGCATTTGTATTAGTAGATATAAGTGATAAGAAGTGCTTCTTTTATTTATTCTTACCGTACTCTTTCCCAACTTTGCGAAGAAGAGCTAAAATAAGTAAAAGGAAAGATATTGATAGAATATAAAAGAGAGAATATACATATAAGAATGTATAAGAATATGAAGAAATGGAAGTCACATCTTATATTTTATTCCCATTATTCATTCTTTTCATACTCTCCATTCAGATATGTCAACTATCCTTCCATATAGACAGATCTCCTAATTTCCTCCCTCTCAAATCTCTCCCTCTCCTTCTCTCCCTCTCCCTCTCCCCCCCCCCTACATCCCACCACGTCTATCAATCGGAAATGGCTCCTCTTTTAACCTAAGAGAATGATAAAATTCTTGTCTGCATCTTCATATCTAAAGACTCAATATAAATCCCATGGGACTATTTCATTCTCTTCTTTCTATCTATATATCATATAGAAACGACGTCATTCTTTTATTCCATCAAATATCTTTGAACCCTTCACTTCTCAACTGACAAATACTTCAAACTAATCATAGGTAGAACTATTCCATTCAATAAGTCATGTACATAATTGTCTAAATTGTTCTTTCTATATAGTTTCCTTATGAATATATTCATATATGTATTCTTTTAGTCTACATTATGTATTATATTCTTTCTTTCTTCTACTTCATCATCTATTCATCATCCATATTCTAGTTTTGTACCAAAGAGACATACAAAGATATGTTCAATTCAATCTTCAATCTAAGTATTTAAGTAATTTCCGGTGACGTTTAAAGAATATGAAATGGAACGAGATGAAGGATGGAAATAAATATATGATTAAATACTAACCAGGTACTGATTTCTTCTCACTTCTCTTTCCAAATCGAAGAACTCCAGGCATTTCTTTCTTTTCTATTCCAGATAATCTCTTTCCAAATCTATAATCATATAATAGAATACTGTAGATCGATTGACTTTATTGATTAACCTCACAAATGATTGTGCCCTCTTTCCAAATCTAAGAACTCCAGGCATTGAATCTAAAGAGATCAAAGATAAAAGATCAAAGATGAAGATGTGATACCTCTCTTATCAGTAATATGATAGAATTCATCATAAGAAGGAGATAAAACTTCATCTACTAGAGAAGATTCAGATACATCATCGTATCCTTCAATTGAATCTATTCAATAGTCTATCTATTACTCTATTTAAATATCTATTTCAATGTCGTCATACAATCCAATTCTATTCCAAGTTTCTACATGAGGATAAGATTGGTCCTATCTCAGGAGGTGGAAGGAGAGGAGGGAATGGGACAGAGGGAGAGGGAGAGGGAGAGGGAGAGGGAGAGAGGGAGAGGTAGAGGGAGAGGGAGAGGGAGAGGGAGAGGGAGAGGGAGAGAGGGAGAGGTAGAGGGAGAGGGAGAGGGAGAGAGGGAGAGAGGGAGAGGGAGAGAGGGAGAGGGAGAGAGGGAGAGGTAGAGGGAGAGGGAGAGAGGGAGAGAGGGAGAGGGAGAGAGGGAGAAGGAGAGGGAGAGAGGGAGAGGGAGAGAGGGAGAGGGAGAGGGAGAGAGAGTGGGTTGAAAGATTGCTAAGAGGAAGGGGGATAGACAAAGTAGTTAGATACATTCGTCAGTGGAAAGAATAAAATGTAGAATAATAGAATAAATGGAGAAATTGAAGAGATATGAAGATGATGGTGAAGATGATATATATGATATATGATAGATAGATAGAACATTTTGATTGATATATCAATAGATCGTGACACAGTTATACCATTTAATGTGTGCATCAAATTTTTTTTAATAATAAATTTATCGATGTGTTTTAACTATTACATGATTTCTTAACCTCTTCTTATACCCAATTCGTTTTGTAAATCTATAGAAAAAATGCAAGGAAGGAATATCTAAGTGAGAAATGAAGAAAGATCAAAGAACAGATGGATATGGGAAGGAATTTAGTAGAGCAAAGAGAGATGAGGGAATGAAAGAGACTATTGGAATAGACATTTACATGATTCAATAGAGACACAATACTTATCTTACTGAAAACATTTGTCAAATCAAGAAATAGTTTTACAAATTAAACTAAATACTATCCCCATTTGATATCATGGATTGATTAATTGAATAAGTAATAATAAATATATGTATAAGAGTATAAGAGTATACCTGTTGTCTCTGAAGATGAAATAATAACTAGAAGAGATAAAAGAATAGAAGAAATCATTAATGGAGAATTCATTATTTCTCCCGTTTGGGGGACCCTACAACGAATACATGAGCACGGTAAGTCATATACTTACTGTAGATAAGAAAGAGTACGGTAAGTATAAGGATTACTGTAGATAAGAAAGAATACGAATATGCATGAGAAATAACGTATGAAGTGAACATCTGAGTACTTTCAGAAGGCGGAGTTCGAATGAAAAAGGCTAAAGATGTGGGCGAGAGGTGGAGTTAAGAAAGGTAGAAGGAATAGAGAGGTAGAGTTAAAGAGAGGGAGAGGGAGAGAGATAGAGGGAGGGAGAGGGAGAGGGAGAGGGAGAGAGATAGAGGGAGGGAGAGGGAGAGGGAGGAATAGATACGGTATCCGTATCTCTCAATAAGTATATAGAATGAGTGACATAGTAGTGGTCTGTCATTCATTTCATTTCTCATTTAGTTTCCTTTCTTTCAACTTTTATTTCAAATGATTCAACTACATTTGAAGACTCCTCCCCTTTTAGAGAAGGAGAATAAAAAGGATGAGATGAGGGTATATATCTAATGAAATGAAGTTACAAATACAATTCCCTTGAGTACATAAAAAAACAAATGGATATACTTTATACTATTCATTTACAACAATAGATATGTTTTATCAATTGGAATAAGATCAATATGATCATCACTTTCTATATAATCAACAGAGAATCTTTCCATTTTAGTTGTCGATTCAATCTTAATATTTATATTCATCAATCATAATTACATCATTCAATAAATAATTATTCATTCACCTTTCCTTCCGTTGTACTTCTTTGAGTTACTGTAGATACTGTAGTCGTCGAATCAATAATCTTCATATTCAATCGATCGGGACATTTACAGTAACCCGCATCTGATCCAGGTTGTCCAATCTCCCCAATAGGACCAGGATGTCCCTACAGTATGAATTTATCTACAGTAATGATATAATTATTGATTACCTTATATCCAGGAGGTCCATGAATACCAGTAGGTCCTTGTGGTCCATGACTTCCTATCGTACCAGTATTTCCATTAAGACCAGGATTTCCAGGATATCCTTTAGGACCTATAGCACCTTTTACTCCATCTTCTCCCTATAATCAATTCTCTTTTCATTCTATTTCTAATACTCTCTCATTACCTTTTCTCCCTTTTCTCCTTTTATTCCATCTCTTCCTTTTTCTCCCTTTTCTCCATCTTTTCCTATACTACCAGATTCTCCTTGCATACCAGGATGACCAATTGGTCCAATCAATCCAGGTCTTCCATTTTGTCCTCGATTACCTTCTAATCCCTATAATCAATCAATAAGTTTATCTATCATAAGCATATCTTTTCATACAATCTTTCCAGGAGGTCCAGGAGGTCCCTGCCATCCAGGAGGTCCTTTAGGTCCAGGAGGGCATTGTCTACAACCTCCTTCAACTTTAGGTCGAACTTCGGGTAATTTACCCACTTCTCCACGAACTCCAGGTTCTCCTTCAATTATTATTGTCGTATTTTAATACAGATGTTTTACTGTGTAACATATAAATGATATTTAAACTGCTTAATATCGTTAAATCATTAAAAGGGAAAGTTGAAAGATTCAATTTGAGTCCACAGAAATAGGATAACTGAAGTATACCACGTATTCCAGGAGTTCCATCAATACCAGGTTGACCAGTACGACCAGGAGGTCCAACAGGACAAGGTGATCCACTCTCACAATCTATATTCATTAATATATGAATAGATTAATGAATATATTCCTTACTGCACTCAGCCCCTGTATTCCTCTTCATTCTCTTAATCAAATTGTATCCTCGTAATTGTCTCATTGAAGACCAAGACGAAGTCTAAGAAGAATAAGATAAGGTCTTACATGGAATAAAGAGATTACGGTACCTCTATCTCATTGAATTCTATCATTTGTTCAGATAATGAATCTTTGATTGAATTGAGTCGATTCATTGTAGATGGAATAATAATAAGAGTTGATATGAGTAAGATTGATGATAAAGTTATTGATAATAATAGATGATTAGATGAATGATCCATCATGACGAATAGAATACAATGAATGTACGAATGAACACTTATATATCTATTCCTTCCATAACTCCTCCCATTTAAAAGAACCTTGAAGACTTTAGTGATCACAATAGATCATTTCATGGATCATGATCATGAAACTCACTAGTTCATTCGTTTTATAGACTATACAAAGTGTCAATCGGATAAAAGATGAATGATTCCAACAATATTTCCAATATTTTGATTCCTTTAATATAATTTTGTATGATCTTTCGTTATTAATATTCATTCATCTTATAAAAGGGAACACACCTTCACTTTATTCACAATATGTAATAAGCACTTCAACTCTTTTTTTTTGTTGAAAAGTTTAAAGAGCATGGGATAATATTTATAACATCATTTATCTTTTAAGCACTGATTAATTTAAATTGTATGTATGACCTGAACTACCAAGAATATACTATATTATAATAATACTACTATATTATAATAATACTAATAATAACAATCGTTTATTCTTTCAATCGAATACATCAGAGATGGGATATTTCTATTATAAGTCCGTCACCTATACCAATCAGTGAGATATGTTACGAGGGGTTAGGAAGAGATTATTGGTGTTGCCCCTTCACAATATGGAAGATTATTCCAAATATCAATAATTCTAATATGGAATCTGAAGTGGTTGAGATTTTGGATGACTGGTTTCTCAGATGTACTACTCCGCAATTTTAGGTGGGCCAATAATTTGGTCGAACATTTTTGGGTGCCTAAAATTTGGCTACCAGACAAGCCCCACTTTTAAGTTGGGTCAATAATTTGGTGGTTGAGCCAATAATTAAGTTCGAAGTGGGGCTGTTATTTTGGTCTAAAATTTTAGCCCCACTTCGAACCAAATTATTGGCTCAACCACCAAATTATTGACTCAACTTTAAAAGTGGGGCTTGTCTGGTAGCCAAATTTTAGAGTCAACTTTTAGGATCCGCCAAATTATTGGCCCCACTTCGACCAAATTATTGCCCCCCCCCTAAAATTGCGGAGTACTGGGATAACTCCGAAGAGGAAATAGCAATTGTTCCCATAATATTCATGTCTTGAATTATGCAAGAAAAGCAGATCAATTATCGCGCTTCTATGTTCGAATGTAGTTAAATCCAGGAAGAGAACATGGTTGAGATCATAAATAATAGAAGAACGATTGAATATCTGAGATGAAATGAATGAAACACAATCAATTATATGATTCTGAGTTAATCTTTCTAATCTATGATGAAATATCTATTTATGCTTCATCTATTTCAGTTTTCAAAATAAATACGATATTTTCTTTAAATGTGATTCGATTATTTCTTATGAATGAAACTCTACATTATCGTTCTCTTTCAGAGAATATATGACTCAAAAATATGATTTTAAACATCATACATATTTTGTTAATCCTCTTTATTTTTTGATAACGTTTAATTTAATCATTTAGAGATATTATTTATCATAAAATAAGTTAAAGAAAATAACTGAATGATAAGAGGAAATGATCAAATGAGTGGAACGATAGAAAAAGAGTCCCTAAGGGAATAGAAAAGATGAATAGATAAGAACCTTTTATCCAGTTCAATTTAATGTTCAATGAGTATATAAAGTGAAAGAGATGAACATATGTAGAAGGTTACTGTAGTTATCTTTGTAAGACCCATATTATGATACACATGACTAGATTGAATTAATGATTATCGATTGACAGAGTAGATCATTGTTGTTGAGACCTCTTTCCATACATAGCTTCTTCGATTGGTTGTTCCAATACAATAATATGATGACCATTGGATATAGGTTGAGGTGGAGAAGAATAAGAAGATGAACCACGATTAGAAAATATCTGAATGAGAAGATGAATAAAGGTCACATATTATCTCAGCTCAAATTAATTAAGTATTTTCAGATAAATTTGAAAATATTGTTATATTATTCGTCTATTATTGCTTATTCATGTTTTGCTTATTTAATAAAAATATTAGTACTTTGGATATTCGTAATGTTGTATTGATACTTACTTGATATGCACTTATTGCGAAAGAAACAATAAATATATAAGCAGCTAAAACAAAGAAAAGATGTCCAACAGCTCGTGTCATTGTTCCTTTAATCATATATTTAATCATATACATTTTGATTGTTATCACAATACATTATTGTAGAGATCAACATAACTTTTATTACAAATTTGCATTTGTATTTTCGGTGTCTACTAAAAATTTATTCAAGTCTTCTTATTGTAGGAGGTGATAAGACATTTCGGAAAAAAAAGGAAAATACCTTTTGGGAAATGAATTTTCGGAAAAGGACATTTCGGAAAATCCAACTGGGAAAATAGCTATTGGGAAAATCAACCTTGGAAAAGGACATCTGGGAAAGTTTTTTTTCGGAAAATCAATTCCGGAACAGAACATTTCGGAAAGTGTATGAATGTTGGTATAATCTCGACAAGCATGATGTTTTGTGCAAGGATTTTTCCGAGGTATCCTTTTCCTAATTGAATTTCCGAGGAAAACTTTCTGAGCTGTCCTGTTCCGAGATTAACTTTCCGAAAGAGTGTTTTGTCATTTCGCTTTTACAGTTTGGATTTCTCCCAGTTGTTATTTTTCCAATTTTTTCCGAAATTTCTTATCACCTTGTAAGACAGTTAAATGTTTTACTGGAAGCATTGATTAATTTCATTAAAAAAAGATCAATGGATCAAAATCAAAATATATTTTTAATAAATAAATATACTGACCATTAGATTCATTCTTTATATTTAGGAAGATATAATATACAATTAATGCAGAGAGAACAATAATTCGAACAATCTACAAAAAATGTGATAATTACTCCCAAAATAGAATTAATAAATGGTCGTTGTAACATTACAATTCAATTTTTTGCCAGTTGTAAAAATATCATTTAAAGGTGGAGACCCGCGAATGATCATGCAAATCTCTTACATCTCGCTTATGCAAGTGTTTAGTGATATGCAAGAAGATTGGGAGACTACTCATCGTTCCCTCAGTGTAGTGGTAAAGCTTCTAAATAGAAAGCGCATGGTCGCAGGTTCGAATCCTGTTGCCGAACTTTGCTATTTTCAAAAAGCGCGCTTTTGCTAGAGTTTGCTAGCATGATTCATTCATGATTCTAGGGATCAATAAGCTGAATTAGCATAAAAGAAATAGTGTACGGTATGTAGAATAACTTTTGCTATCATTCTGTCTTCACAGTTTGTTCACAAAAATATTCGCGGGAGTCCACCTTTAGGCTCTTAAATATTAAACAATTAAATCATGAACAAATTATTCAATCTAAAATATACATACAAATATTTAAAATACTGTTAATAGATAAAATAATGTATAAAATAAATTAAATAAACCTCAGTAATAATAAATGGAAGAAGAAGTTTTGGTTTCTCTGGATAAAAAGCAAATATGAAAATAAGAAATGTTATTTGTTCTATTAAAAAGAGTGATCCATATAGTATTCGTGGTTGAATAAAATCAAATCTGAAATATTTTAGATAGTTTTACATAGGTTGCACTTCTTTTCATTCTCTATGGACGAAACTGAAAAAAGAGACAAATATGTTTATGTGAAAAAGGGACATTAGAGATAGAAATATCGATTTTGCCTTTTAATAATAAAAAAAGAAGAAGAAGAAGACTGACTTCTCAATGAAAATATATTGAACAATTCCAAGTAATAAAAGAAGAATGAATGATAAAAGAACAAATATTGTCTTCTATAAAAGGAACTCATTATCACAATTCATTAATAAATAATATTATGATAACCTTCATTCCTAATGAACATGGAAATCGTTTACCAGGAGAAGGCTCATCTAACCAATTTGATAATAATATCATCTATAATCAATATTTTGAAGAATATGAGATATTGATAAGAGTAAAACATGTGAATGAACAACTAAAGACGAGTTGAAAAGTTTATTCTCAGTTGACAGAGTTAGGGAGAGGAGAGGGAGATGGAGAGGGGAAAGGGGAGAGGGAGAGAGAGAGGGAGGGATAGGAGGGAGAGGGAGACGAGGGAGAGACAGAGGGAGAAGGAGAGGGATAAGGGAGGAATGAGAGCCAGAAGAGGTACGCGTATTGTGATTGTTGAGAAGAAATGGATGAGAGGAAAATAGATGGAAGATAGGAAAGATGAGAGGATAGAAGGAGGATGTATAGGGGAGAGGGAGAGAATAAGGAGAGGGAGAGGGAGAGAATAAGGAGAGGGAGAGGGAGAGAATAAGGAGAGGGAGAGGGAGAGAATAAGGAGAGGGAGAGGGAGAGAATAAGGAGAGGGAGAGGGAGAGAATAAGGAGAGGGAGAGGGAGAGAATAAGGAGAGGGAGAGAATAAGGAGAGGGAGAGAATAAGGAGAGGGAGAGGGAGAGAATAAGGAGAGGGAGAGGGAGAGAATAAGGAGAGGGAGAGGGAGAGAATAAGGAGAGGGAGAGGGAGAGAATAAGGAGAGGGAGAGGGAGAGAATAAGGAGAGGGAGAGAATAAGGAGAGGGAGAGAATAAGGAGAGGGAGAGGGAGAGAATAAGGAGAGGGAGAGGGAGAGAATAAGGAGAGGGAGAGGGAGAGAATAAGGAGAGGGAGAGGGAGAGAATAAGGAGAGGGAGAGGGAGAGAATAAGGAGAGGGAGAGGGAGAGAATAAGGAGAGGGAGAGAATAAGGAGAGGGAGAGAATAAGGAGAGGGAGAGGGAGAGAATAAGGAGAGGGTAAGAGGAGAACATAAAAAAGAAATAGTAAATGAAGTGATACGAGAAGAAATGGTAATTAAGTTGGTCCAGAAGGGGGATAGTCTATTACATTCCTTTGATGAATAGAGGAGGGAGAGGGAGAGAGAGAGGGAGAGGGAGAGGGAGAGGAAGAGGGAGAGGGAGAGGAAGAGGGAGAGGGAGAGGAAGAGGGAGAGGGAGAGGGAGAGGGAGAGGGAGAGGGAGAGGAGAGGGAGAGGGAGAGGGAGAGGGAGAGGGAGAGGGAGAGGGAGAGGGAGAGGAAGAGGGAGAGGGAGAGGAAGAGGGAGAGGGAGAGGGAGAGGGAGAGGGAGAGGAAGAGGGAGAGGGAGAGGGAGAGGGAGAGGGAGAGGGAGAGGGAGAGGGAGAGGGAGAGGAAGAGGGAGAGGGAGAGGGAGAGGGAGAGGGAGATAGATCTACTACTCTTCAATTTCTTCTTTAACTTGTACAATATGATTATTATGAAATAGAGGTACTTCATCATCTTCTTTTTCTCTATAAAACATAATAATTCTCTTTATTTTTATTCAATTACTCACTTTTTCTTTTCTTCTTCTCTTTTATTCATTCTATGAAATGTTATCAAATGAAGTCGTAATCTTAAATATTTACTCATTATTATCATTTATTTATTTATATTGTTTAATGGTAAATAAGATATTTATTCGTAACGCTCTGTGGTATCTAGACCGCCGAAACATGAGCCCTACTTAAAACATTATTTAATTTTTAAATTTTATGTGGCTTACAGTTTGTATTTGCATTTATTATTATTGTTTAAATTGAAATAATTAATTAAATAGATTACAAACTTATTATAATGTGAGAATCTTTCATTACATTCTTCAATAGAACATTTGAATGGATTTGGTTCCTTTTTGTGTTCAAGAAGATGAAGAGTATATTTACATCTAAATCATTCTAATCATGTGGAAAAGGTCATTTATCAACCACAACATTCTCCCTTTCCCTACCTGTTCTCGAATACTCTTCGACATATCAAGCAAGTTCTTCCAAGAAGCTACAAATAGATATATAAATATAAATAAATGAAAATTAATAATATATATATATATATATATATATATATATATATATATATATATATATATATATATGAGTGAATAGATAGATAAATGGGATACTTGAGCTGGAGAAGATCTTTCATTTCTCTTTATTTGAGTATTTAATAATCTTCGTTGTTTATTTGTCTTATGAAAGGGCTAAAATATAGAATAGATTAGATTGGATAGAACGGGGATTACTGTAATGATACTTGAAATGATAATAATTGATTAGAATGACATTCTTCATTGATTGATTCTTCCACGCTTTGATTACTTTCTTCCATTATATTTAATGACTACAAATACTAGAGAATAATAATAATAGATATAATAATTATGCTTACCTTATTGATTATTGATTGATTATCTTTATCATTAGAATGAGAAGGAAGAGAATCCATAGGAGGATTCCTACAAGTAATGATTAATATTTGTATGATATGATGATTGAATAACTTTATAAGAGTAGAAAAAGAAGAAGAAGAAGATGGATCTGATGAGGAAGATCTTTCGTCATTCTTCATACTTAATATTAATATATTACATTTCTATTATCTATATTTAATCAATTTATTATTTAATCCCCTACATTTATCATTATCTTAATCGATATGGTTTACGCATATTTTTGATTGACCCGATTGTATTCATTACAAACACAAAAAGACTATTATTTGATATTATAAACTATAGATTGATACATAATAATATATTCTCTTAATATTCTAATTCACTTTTCATTCTTTTATTCGATTTCTCATTGGCTAATCGATAATCCTTCATAAATCAATTATCGATCTGTTCTTTTTACTATTATTGATGAAATAAAAATATTAAATAATAAATAAAACGAACGGTATTAATGTCAATGGTATAATAGATTGAGTAGATGAACGAATTGAATTGAATGATGATACAAACCATTCTTTCCATCTATTCTCTTCCTATTAATCATAGATTAATGAATATATTATAATGAATGAATAGATTAACCAATGGAAATGGATATGAATTAGATGATGAACTATCAGTTGATGATGAATATGGTAATCTATAATATAGATATGATATATCTATTGATTTTGATTGATTGTATCTACCTGCATGATGATACTAATGATATATGAACAATAGCGAAGATTCTCTCTAGAGTTATTGGAGTTAATTTATTGAATAGATTAATACGACCATTATGAGATGTATCCCAATGATTGAGTAAACTTAAATATAATATGATTAAGATTTTATTGTAATATCATAATTAATGAAAGATGATGACAATGAGATTGTAAACTTTATATATTGAATGTATTAACCTTTGTATAGTATCTAAGAATATATCTTGACATGAAGGACATTTAAATGAAGGGACGTGAGTTAGAGAACGAGACTAAATAATACTTTATTATCAATATTTATTCTTATTCTCATATTTAAATATTTAGAGAACCAATAATAATTAAATAAAAAATATACCATTTTAAATATTTGACGAATGCTCAAATTGTCTTTCGATATGAGATGTCGATTGAATGTATAGTAACCAATAGAATGAAGATGGAAGGAAAATGCAAATGAATAGATGGGTAAGGAAGAAATGTAGTAGGGAGAGGCATACCTCATTTACATTTCTCTCCCTCTCCGTCTCCCTCTCCCTCTCCGTCTCCCTCTCCCTCTTTCTCCCTCTCCCTCTCCCTCTTGGCCTCTCTAACCCAGCCCTCTAATCTATCCTTTACCTTCTGCCATATCCTATTGATTCATTTATTGATCAGTTTATACATAGAAAGAATATAATACAAAGATGGAATAATAACTATGAATTCATTTGATTCAATCGAATAATTCTTTATCGAATACGTATTCTCCAAGACCTTTTCCCACTCTTTTTGCATTTGCATGAAGATCACATAACTTCTTCATATTCTCAACAATTGGTAATAGAAGTTGATCTATAATCAATCAATAAATCAATCAATCAATATCTACAGTAATCTCATTTACCTTCTATAAAGTCAGATAGATGAGGATCTTCATTCTTCTCTGCATGTTCACAAAGAGAACGGAATGCAGTATTTGTATTCTTCTCGTGCTATAATTCAAATGATTCGAACTCTCAAGAGGATAAATACCGTATACCTGAACAGCCATAGCTAGAGCATCCTTAGGATGATCCCATGCTTTCTCATCTGGTTTACAGATGTCAAAAAGAGCAACCTAATAAGATTAATCAATATATCAATGAATCAATCGATAATGAGAGACTTACCTTTCCTCCTCTTTGATTTTGATATTGAATAAGCTTGAAAGCAAGTTCTCTTTTCTCATTTGAAAGATGAAGGAAGAACTATAATATATTAGATGAAAAGAATAATAATAATAGATAAATAGAACCTTATGAAGATTAGAAAGAGCTACATCATCTCTTTCATAATAGAAAGATGTATTGAGATATGAATATGAAAGGTTAAGAGCACGATTGATCTGTAGAGATGAATAAATGGATGAATGAAATGTCTATTAGATATACGATAAATAAATGAATAAATGGATGAATGGTGTAGAAACCTCATTATTCACTCCACTCTCTGAGAGCTCATGATAGTTTTGTCTTGCAAGACTCATTCTGTAATGGTAGTTATGGTTAGAATCTAATGTGAATAGAAGAAGAAAGAAATAGATCATGTAAATCAAACAATAAAGGGGAATATCCTTTCATTAATTATAATGACCAATAATCAATAAGGATGAAATGGTATAGAGATGTGATATAAGATGGAGATGAGTTGATAAGAACTAAAAGGGAAGAAGAATACAACAATGAATGATAAGAATCTAATCATTTATATCGGTGACAGTGTGTTCATTTCAATTCATATTCATTTAAATATATGTATATGAATTATGGAATTCGCAATTTGTTTGACTAAAGAAGAATAGAATCATATTCCATCAATCAACCTACTGAAGTATTAAATTAATTTGGTCAAAATTGTGGAGGATCTGCCCAATGATATGATGCGTTTTCATATGCAATTTTGAGTAGAAATAAGATTCGTTTCACAACTCTTCTTGAAACTGTATTAAATCATTTTGTAATTAACAAACTCGTGTATAAACACAGTATATCAAAATGATCAAAGATCAAATTTTCCGAAAGCGATTTCATGGAAATCCTGTGTAACTTACGGTGTTTATCGCAAAATCATAGTTGGGCACTACACTCGCAACAGAATAATTTTATTTTCGAAGTTCGAATGCTTAATTTTATTTATCAATTTTGAGACTTGTTTCTTGCTTCGTTAACTAAATCATTGTTCCAGTGCAAAATGGCAATGGCCGCGAGAGGTAGAGGGGGTAAATTACCCCCTGAAGTCAATCGCATTCTTTACATCAAAAATCTTCCATACAAGATCACTACCGAGGAGATGTACGACATCTTTGGAAAATTCGGAGCAGTGCGTCAGATTAGAATCGGCAATACTGCAGAAACAAGGTACTACTATCGGTCCATACTACTTAAAACTAACCTCGAAACTATATTTTAAATGCTTATAAATTAACACAATGGTTAATTTTTAAAGAGGTACTGCTTTCGTAATCTATGAAGACATTTTTGATGCCAAGAATGCATGCGAGCATCTCTCTGGATTCAACGTCAGTAACAGGTTTGAATCAATTTAAATTGATCAAATGTTCCTCTCTAATTTGTTTGGACTGAAATGGAATTTGCATTTAGATACCTTGTTGTATTGTACTACCAAGCTACTAAAGCATGGAAACGAATGGACACAGATAAGGTATTTATTTGTTTTATATCTCTAGTTTTTTTAAAAAATATTTATTATTATTATTAGTTCTCATTATTGATTCTTAAGGCCAAGGAGAAATTGGAAGAAGTGAAGGAAAGATACGGTATTGGTGGAGATATCGATAGAGAGAAAGAAAAGATGCTTGGATATACTCCGAGAAGGAATTAATTTATTAACCATTACTGTCTTTCGTCATTCATTGTTTATTACGTTTAAACAGAAAACCAATCTTTTACTGTTGTGTTACTGTACATTGTTCCGCGTAAAACAATAAAATGCGGATTTACAAATGATGGCAAATTTGTTGTACAAGCAATCAATGCTTATTTATCTTAGTGGCAGGACTAGAAGATCTGGAACTTTCTAATCCAGTACTTGTAGCAACTCTAGCCTTCTTCTTTAATAGAGTAGATACAGATGGACTTCCAGATCGTGAATGATCAGCAGCTTTCTTTTTTCGAGGAGGAGGAATAGTAGGAGTTGCTCGATCTGCTTGTTCTTCTTTCTTTCCAATCTAATATCACTAACATGAGTGAATAAAACAATTATACATGCATACCTCAACATTTTGGAGGGAATCAATGTCTAGTGAAAAATCTGATTTTGTCTGAAACAAAGCAATCTCTAATATTCTAATGACTAGGTGACCTACAAGGAAATATTCGGGGACATACTCATGTTTCTCAACAACAGACATATTATAACAAGTTGCAAGCTTCTCGAGAATCTTAATACATAATGTATATCATTTGAAGAACACACAAGGTTAGATAACTAACTAACCATATCAGGAGTAGGACGAATCTTATATGAAGGTTTGAATATGAGAATGTCGGTCTTGTTAGGGATCTCGCGACGTTTTTGATAAAGTTGAAAGTCCTAATAAGTACAAATAAAACGAGAAGTGAAAGAAGATACCTACTTGTGGAGAAAGAAAGAGCTCAAAATCAGTATCATCCTCATCTTCATATATATTGTTCATATAATTAACAAGTTGTCCAAGATTGAAATGTCGATCAACACCTATATCAATATTTACATGAAATTATCGTGGATGAATTTACTAACCGGCTGGTTTGAACTGAATAGTTTTAGAGAATAATCTTAATTCTGAAACTTCTTGCCATTCAGTCTGAAATAAACGAAGACTTCAATGTTAACAGATATGAAGGAATGACTTACAGATGCATTTGGATTACCTATTCCCGATCCACGTAATTTGGATGCTTCTTTAATATTAGTATCAAACAACAACTTTCTAATATCATCTTCACTTTTCTTTCTGGAAGGAGAGCATGTTTCATACTGCTACCATTTAACAGAGAAGAAAGACTTACAACTTTATGTGAATCATGGTTTTGTCGACTATGAGCGAACTGAAATGAATGGGATATATTACATTAATATCACATTCATACTTACATTTAAAACAATAGAAACTATTAAATAAGAATATCAGAGTTAAATAATTCAATTCACTTAACGCAACTTTGAACAGCGCGCGCTCTCATTTTACCACACCACAACGTTTGACTAATTTACTTACAGTATGCCTATAAAATATATGTGACACCAAACACCTATTACCGTACCTCTTTTCTAGTTGTAACAGAATTCGAATTCCTTATAAAGTAATTGATTTGTTATTTGAAGAGCGTGAATTTTTGAAATATCAGTAATATAATAAGAAAAGAAGAAGTGGTTGAGTGTAGGCGGAGTTTGTCTTTCCTTCTTTAACTCTTCCCATTCCCCTTCCTCTATACATCTTTCATCTTATATTCCCAGTTCCTTCTTATCATGGCCGTGAGCTAAACACACTGAGGTATAATATTTGTCTTTATTAATCAAAATAATGTTTTATCTAGAATAATTGAATGAATAATGGGAGGTTGTATATCAAGTGAAGATAGAGATATTCAATCCTTTGATGCAGCAAGAAAACGAAGACAATCGTAAGTTCTATTCTATTTTATATGTATACCATAAGGGGGATGAATATTATTATACGTCCTCTTATTCAACTCATACATTTCTTCTCCATTCAAGATGCATATTTTTTTAATACATGGAGAAACAATCTAATAACTTTATTTCTTCAAACAATTTCTTCAAATAAACATCTATCTTATTGAATAGTCTACATAAAAAGCATAAAAGTATTTAGTTATCTAGTATGTGGCCAATTTAATTAAACATAATATTAACTATATAACGAAATGTGTTGTATCCATTCAATAATTAGTAGATAGTTCATCATATTCTATTACTCTTTCTAAATGACTCCCATCTATTCTTTTTACTACTCACTTCACTTTTTCAAATTGTCTTAGACTTTAAGTAAAAGGGCTATAGGTAATAGAGTTTATGGGACATTTTCTTTATTTATCTTATCTATCTATTCATTCTCTTCATATATTCTTTCTCTTCATTTCATTCGTTGAGAATGGATTCGTATATTCAGCTTTAATATAAGTTAACTACCTCCGTAGAAGAAATGGCCAATGAGAAAAGATAAAGGGACGGAGAGATTTAGGGAGATGGAGAGGGAGAGGGAGAGGGAGAGGGAGAGGGAGAGGGAGAGGGAGAGGGAGGGGAGAGGGAGAGGGAGAGGGAGAGGGAGAGGGAGAGGGAGAGGGAGAGGGAGAGGGAGAGGGAGAGGGAGAGGTAGAGGGAGAGGGAGAGGGAGAGGGAGAGAGAGAGGGGGGGTGGGGAGAGGGAGAGGGAGAAGGGGAGGAGAGGGAGAAGGGGAGGAGAGGGAGAAGGAGAGGAGGAATGGTTGAAGGGATACACGCTACTTTCCACTTCATTCTCTTTTTCGTCCTTCTTTTACCCAATTTGATCTCGTTGACGAAAGATTTGATTGAGAAGAAGAAGAAGAAGAAGAAGAGGAAAGAATAAAAGAGATGTCACCTCACACAAATACAATAACATTCAATGAACTCATCATGGTTTGAATGAACAATGGAGTTAATGGAGATTCATATAGGAATGAATATCATATAGGTCATGATGGTCATGGTGGTCTAGATAGTCTATGAGTAGAATAACAACTCCAACTTATATCCTCATACTTACTTTGCTAATGTAGAAAGAAGAAACTTTTTAAATTTTTAAATGAATCGTTCATTATTAAGTAGTAGAATACCTATATTCATTAATTTACTGTAAAAATACATATAGTGAGTATATTTATATAGATAGGAACTCTTATTTCCCTTCTCTCCTCTTTCCATCATTCTCTTTTTTTGTATAAATACATTCATGCATCCTATTTCTCTCTGCACAATATTTGTCACTCTCAATTACTCTTCAAATGTAGATAAATCAATAAGATGACTGAAATAATCGATATTATAGATCAAAGAATAAATGAAGTAATCGATATTGTAGATAAATCAATAAGATCACTGAAGTAATTGATATTGTAGATCAATGGGAGTTGGAATGGGAGTAGCTATGATGATGCAACAAGCAGGAATGATGGTAGGAGCAGGAGCACCTATCATGGATCTTAATACTATTCAAAATGAAATCAGAAAAGCTAAGGTATGTCATTTATATTATAAATAAAGATAAAAAATCATTCATTATTCAGGCAGAAGGTCGTACTGTAACTATAATGAATTCTAATTTATATATAGACTACAATTTAGTAGCTCGAGTTCCTCAATCTTATAATATTCATGTATAAGAATCCATCTGAAGTGTTTATTCCATTCCTCCCTTCATCCCTTTCCATTCCTCCCCTCAATCCTTCCCATTACTTCATTCATATCGGGTGTTATCATATACAAAAGATCTCTTTATACCTATACCCCATAAAGTACAATCTTATTGATTCAATTAATGTATAAATTTGATTCAGTTCGATTCTATGGATACATCTTCATAGACTGTTCCATTTGGTACAATAAATGGAGAAGATGCAGATAGAGATACATCTCCCTCAAACATATATTATGATCTTTGATCTTTGATCTTTGATTTACCTTGAATGTAACTTCTCCTTCAAATGATATATCTCCATTTAGTCGAAGACTCTTCAGATATTTCATAGATGGTCTAATAGGGAAACGAGAATGGAGTTGTCCCACATGGAAAGATCAATGAATGAATCAATAGAATACTGTATATTATATTACTGTATTGAAATGAGATGATAGAGTGATAATAGGTGGAGGAGGATTGGAGAAAAGACGAAGACAATATGAATGATCTAATGAATATAGATCTGATGATACAGCTAATAGATCTGATGTTCCTTTGACAGGAATAAAACGTGATCGATCAACATGAACACCTACAGTATACCATTGATTATCTTGTCAAGACCATATAGTAACTTACAGATGGACTTCTTGAAGAACTTAATAGATCCACCAATCGATGTCTCCAATTGAATAACATTTCTACCAGATGAGGTTCGCTTTATAAATATACTATATTAATATGATATTAGAATTATAATATAAACCTTTTTATTAACAATAATCTCAGCAGTCGTTGTATATGGATCTTTCACTGCAGATAGATTAATCCAGATATTGTTAGTATTGAATATACTGTAAAATATGATATTGATTGATTTATTGATCGATAAACTTACGAGAATACTCTAGTAGAGCAAAAATCATTAATATTTTCAGAAGGTACTTGAGGCATCTCAAGATGCATAATACTTCCATTTATATCAATTAATGTTCCTCCTTTTAGATCTATTTGGGTCTTTTTAGTACATTCCATGGTATATTCAATTCCTTCTTTCACCATCATTTTAGCTATCGAACAAGATAACTTTAAATATATATTCAATTTAATATTACAATAATATTATCAACCTCAGCTCCAGTATTATCTATATTTGATACAAATATTATATCGATTCCTTTATTAAGAAGTTGAGATAGAAGTCCATTCTCTTTCAATGCTACATAGATATTTCCATGTCCAGGGGGATTCCAACTTCAATATATTATATTAATCAATAATTATCCATGTAATAAATATTCACACACAGAAAGCATTTTCCATTTTCTCAAGAATTTTGTTCCCTGTCTTTAAAATAAAGACGAAAGATGGAATATGAAATGTACCTTTCATCCTCTTCCTCAAAAGGTAATAGAGTAGAAGCATCTAATCGAGGACATCTACAATTATCGATTGATTTGATTGATCTTTGATCTACAGTAATCTTACTTGCTTTGAACGAAGCATTGTGCTCTATCTTTTACTATTTCTACAGTACTCTTATGTGTATGAAATGAATTCATTAGAAGAAGTGGAATATTGACATTATATCGATTATTGAATTCCTATTAAAATAAATCAATAAGTTCAAGATAACGATTAGATTCAAACCTCATGTTGACGTAGTGCAATTTCCAGAAAAGTTAATCCATCTTTTACCTAAATTGTATTTTCATAATAAAAGCAAACAAACTGTATATAGGTAGTGTAGAGAAAAATGTAGAGAATGATAAAGTACAATGTTAGTTTGGTTAGTGTATGTATTAAGTATTGTACCTCAATGAAACTCTTTGGTCCTTTACATCCCATTGTTGTTCCCAATCCTCCATTTAATCGAATTACAGCTACTCTTTAATATAATACAATATATCTAGATATCATTCAATGTAAATATAACCTATTTAGAATAGATTCTATTTCATCTTTTGATGGTTCTTTAAGTGAAGATAGACTACATTGCAATGATTCAGGTAAATGTTTCCATGATGACCAATCAATAACTGCATTCTCATTAAAATTCTTAATAAGAACTAATCAATATATCATAGAATACGATAGAAATGTTACCTTATTCAGAAGATTAGTGAATACAGTAATCTCAGATTCACTTGAACCATGATTTCTCATGTACTCTTGACTAGAAGATATTACGGTATCTTTATCGATTGATGCCATCTGATTGACTAGTAAAGATAGTTAGACTATAGTAAGGAATGAATGAGTTGTCCTTGATAGTCTATCTTTATCTCTATCTCTTCTTCTCTCATCTATTCACTATCTTCTTATCTCTATCTACATCAATCAATCAATGGCTACCCTTATGTATTATAACATTTCATATTTGTTTATCGTCAATAATAGAACAGTAACAAATTCAACAATACACAAGTTGTGTATAAAACGAGAATGAAAACAAAACCGATTGAGAATAACAATGATGAATAGAATGGAAGTAATGAATTCATTCATTTAATCTTCTTCTTTTGAATTGAGATATGGCATCTTCTATCCAACTCTTATCGATAACAGTCACATCTCTGTAAATATAGTAAGTAGTATCGTGATATCTAAACGCGGTTGCAAGTTTTTTATTAGATAATAGGGTATTTGAGCATCACTGGGCTTGCCTAATTGACATGTGAAGAAAACGAAATAAATAATTCACTGTTAACGCTGTTTGGTGAAACTGGTATACGGTAGCATTTTCTACCGTATGCCAGTTTTGCAACCTAATCCATGCCATGGTTCAAACAGTGCAAATTCACTGTAAAGAGTCATATAATGATAGATACATCCATGATTAGACGAATAAAGCGCGATGGTAGCAGTTTTACAGTACGATTCTACAGTATGCTACAGTATACCACTTTTGCTCCGCGGCGCTCCCGATTAATTTTTTCACTTTGGTCATGCATTGCTCCATTGGGCAAACACATCCACACTTAAAAAACTAAGAAAAAACATCATGAAGTGCGTGAAAAGCAGTAAAAATAGGCACTTTGTGAACTTTTGTGACAATTTGTCACAAATTGTCACAAATGTTTCACTTTTTTTCTTCTTTATAAGAGAAGGGAATAACTCACTTTGCATATAAATCAGTAGTTCTAAGTAATTGAGAGAATACAATATATGAAGGACGAGATCTTGATAATACAGATGATGGATGAATACGAACTATTGTTGATGGTGATAGAATCAATCGATATCCATCCTTTTCATTATCTAATTCACATGCGTTCATATATAAACCTATTGCTATTGCTTTCCTATAAACAAATCAAATACAATTCATAAGATATATGATTATAATACCTCAACTTATCCTTATCTGCTCCACAACTTTGTAAGCTCATCTTACAATCCTTTGCCACATCCTTTAACTGTTTTCGAACCTTCAACATAAATCATAAATATATTATAAATTGATTAAAAATAAATACCTTAGTGGCATTTGTGAGAGCTCGTATATTGAGACCATTATCATTAGCCCATTCCTAAATTGTATTCATTACATCATAAATAGATTATATTAACTGAGTAAAAGCTTACAACGACTGATCTTGAAGCACAACTATTTTTCTTCTTTTCCGCTTGATATAATTTATAAGCATTAAGCATAGTAATATGATCTCCTTCATTCGATGAAAGTTTACGTCTAAAATAATGAAAAATCATTAAGGATTAAACTATATATATTATAAATAATACTTTGTAATGGTAGCAGTGTCATCATCGGAATGAAGGAATAGTTCTTCACTTGATAATAATGATACTATAGTCAATGCTTCCTCACAACAATGAAGAGATGATGTTGATGATGCTAGTAGAATCCTATTTCAATCAATATATCAATCAATCAATCAATCAATATAAATGAAGGATTACTTTGAATATGGAGGTTCAATAGGAAACTTGGCCATAATCTCTCCATCACTTGTCAATTGTAACTTTCCCTTCTTAGTAGTAGTTAGAGCACTTAATCCCTATATAATACAGAAGGAACCATCATCATTATCAACATTATCAACATACAATTAATTGTTTCTCAGCACATTCAAACATATCAGCAGATGGTTCTTCTATCAACTTGAGGTTTTTCACACTTTTTAATCCCATTGATACAAGTTCGAGAATAACCTACAATATATTGTACCTAATTAAAATTATAAGAAGGAAATAATAAGAACCAAAATGTGAATCGTGTATACTTTAGTTTGAGTTCTCATCAAATCATAATGATAATAGACTATGATACATATTCATAGGTCGAAAAGTATGTTACAAAGTACCAAGCCTGGCCGTATTTTGAGCCAAAATTTCACAAAAATCGAAACACCTGACCGGAATTTGATCCAAATTTGCCAAAAATCGAAAACCTCACCGGAATTTGAAAACCGATAACATAGCTATTCGACCTATGTACATATTCAATAGCAAAGTTTAATAGAGATTGATATATTTATAAAATGTAAATATAATAAGATACTGACAGATGAAAGATTACTCCTCAATATCTCTGCAACACTACTTTGATTCATCTTAATGAAATCCTTACTCGAATAGATACGATAACATTTACCTATAATACAATATATTAGAGTATAGTATGAGAAGTGATTTGATACCACTAGCTTCTCTTCCAGCTCTTCCTGCTCTTTGTGCTGCTTGTGCTTTACTTATTCTTTCTACTCTCAATACATCTATTCCATCTCTAGCTGTGAATGTCCTCAATATCATACACATTTACAAACAAATAATAATAATTATAGTAAATAGACCCTCCCTAATGACACCAATATGGACAAACGATCTGATTCACTATCCTCGTTACACAAATTATCAGAAAACGTACGGTAACATAACATAACATAACATAATTTATCAGGGGTCGCATAGCTGCGCTGATCAGGCGTTAGGGTGTTCATTCGTCATCAGTTAGGCTCCACCAGCGTTGTCCAATTCTCTTCGTAATCTCGTTCCTCCATCTTTCAAGCGGTCTTCCTTGTCCTCTGTTGGATATTCGATCGTATGGTATCCAAACTGTTAATCTCCTTGTCCATCGATTATCATCCATAGTCCTTATCTTTTTGGCCCAGTTCAGCTTTCTTTTCGTCGCTTCTTCCACCCACACGGCGGCTCAATGATAGTAATTAAGAAGCTCTTGCCTGAGAAAGAAAGTATCGCAAACTGAGTGATGATAAGCAGTAAAACATCTAGGTTCTCCCAGCGCGAAAGTTGATTACGGTATATCTGGGCGCTCGCTTCTGACTAGACCTATCATCGAGTTTTACGATTCGCGAGTCATGCTGAGATGGCTTAGTGGATAGCGCTTTTGTTTAGCGATCCCAACCTCGTAGGTTCGAATCCCGCCCAGTGCAAATCAACTTTGCTGATTTTTCGTAATGCAAGAGCATTCAAGCCAAAGTTAAATGTAGGGATTTCTCTTAATTGAACCGCCGTGACCCAGTCCATCACTCCTGTTTCTCTCCGAACATGGTCATTGGTCCATCGATCCTTCCAAGTAACTCCTATCATACGACGTTCCATCTTTCTTTGGGCGATCCTCAGTTCATTCTTATCGGACTCTCTCATCACCCAACATTCACTTCCATAGAGAACAGTCGACATAATACACGCGTTGAAAGCCCTTTTCCTGATCTCTCTGTCCACAGTGGGATGCTTTAATAGGTGTCCGATGTTCCTCCAAGCAAGCCATCCACATTGAACTCTTCTCTTGATCTCATAAGAGGGTTGTAGAGGTAAGCTTATCCAGCTGCCCAGGTATTTCGCGCCTTGCTTGTATTCGAAACGGTATCCATCATTCAACTCAATTGGTTCTCGGTTTGTGGCACTAGATGTCAACAACGTTGTTTTCCCAGGATGAACTTCGAGTCCAACAGGGGCCACTGCATCTATTACTTTAAGGAGCATTCGTTTCAAGTCGACTCATGACGTAAAAAACGTACGGTATCGTACGGAAATCAGTACTTATGAAGTGATTTATCATTAATTTTTTTAATACGCCGTGACAGGAAGAATTTCTTTTGCATTGGGCACCAAATCTCAGGATTGCGTTGAACCCTTTCCATAAAAAATTATAATAATATCACCTTTAATCAATTTCTACAACAACAAAAAAACTAACTTCTGTTTAACTTTTCCAGAATCGATAACAATTCTGACTCCAGGAATAGTAAGAGAAGTCTCAGCAATGTTAGTTGATAAGATTATCTATAAACAATTATAAATTTAGAAAGATACAGGGTTGAAATACTCCATCCATTTAGTTTATATATATATTAGATTATTCATTTTCATTAATTAGTTTATCTTTCTTTATTTTCTAGTTTCAAATAAGTGAATTAATGAAACCTTTCTTTCTCCAGGTCCAACACTTTCAAATACTTTTTGTTGTTGTGAACTCTTAAGAGCTGCATACAAAGGATATATTACCATCTTCTGTGATAGTTTACTGTAATTAATAAGAAAATGAGTGCATTATAAGGACCAATATCTTTCTCGATAGAAGTAGATCATCAAAAAACTAACTCATTCAATTCTCTTAACTTCTTCGCTGCCAATTCAATTTCTTCTCTTCCAGTTAAAAAGACAAGAACGTCATCACTAAATATATCATATTATATTAATATGAATGTAATGAATAACAACTTACGATATAGGTTCTCTTTCATGTACTTGAAGAATAGTAACAAGAACATTATACATATAATCTGAACTATCTCCATCTAATGCTTCTGCATAGAATAACTCAATTCATAAACATTATATTGATTATATTAAGTGAACAAAACCTCAACAGGGAAAGTTCGACCTTTGATCATGTAGATAGGAGCATTGTAAAAGTAACTCAACAGTACATAGATAAATATTGAAAATAATAAAATGACTCACCTACTCAATATGTCACTTCGCATTGTAGCAGACATAATAACAATCTTCAATGGATTACTTCCTTCTGCTTTACGTTGTTTTTGAGCTAATCTGAGGATACCTCAAACAAATTACTAAATACAATTAGATATATTAAACATACTGAGAAGAACATCCGTATGAAGACTTCTTTCATGAGCTTCATCAACGATAACAATTGAATATTTCCTAAGTAAACCATCATTAACTGCTTCCCGTAATAACATTCCATCCGTCATATACACAATCCATGAATCATCTGTACATTTGTTCTCGAAACGTACACGATATCCCACCTAAACATTAACTGTACAAAATGGAATGGATAGTCAAAGTAACTTTATCTCCGACTTCAGTCTGCATTTCATCTGCAACTCTGTTAGCAAGAGAAATTGCAGCGACCCTTCTAGGTTGAGTGATCACTATTTGATGAGGTTCTTTCAAACGAAGACATATCTAGATTAAATGATCAAAACTAATGAATAACAATCAGAAGGAATACCTGGGGAATTTGCGTACTTTTTCCACAACCTGTCTCACCCAAAATTATGCTTGTATCATTCTCATAGATTATTTCAAGTACTTGTCGTTCAACCTCATCGATTGGAAGCGAAATTCGATTTATCTTAACATGATAAGCATCAACCATAATACAGTCCATTCGAAACGGCGTTAAATATTCAATTTGTAGTACAAACCTGCGTTCGGTCTCTCATGCTTGCCAGAAGTTCATACTACGTAGAAATAAATAAACTACGTAAATATATTGATAAATGGGAAACGATCAATTTAAACTTTACTTACAAGTGAAGCCTACAAACTACAGGAAAAAAAGTGATTTGAATTGGAGCCGATTAAAGTTTTCCTTTCAAGAGTAGATATCAATTAAAATTTTATTCGTCGTCATCCTTAGTAAGATTTTATTGATTGATATGCGTTATTATTTTATTTCGTGTTATATTCTCATCTGTATTATGCTTGTGTAGGGTTGAACATGTTAAACAGCGAGAAAGGTATGTAGAATGTGCTAATCTTCCAAGCGAATTGATTGGTCAACCTCGTGATGGGCGGAGTTGGATGAGTCATCCTTAAATTTCGCAACCATTGGGTCAGACGGATGGCGAGAGTGTATGGAGAGTGGCTGTTTTCTAGAAATTGCTTTGTGTACAAGTTGCGTTGTTCGTTGCCAAGGTGTATCTTATACGTTGTCGTTCTAAGCCCCTCCTATTCTGTCATTCCAAGTCTTCATCGCTATGATTTTCAGTTCAACTATGAACTACGGAACTCACTCCAACAACAACTTCATAAACAATACACAGTCGTATGATCGTCAAGCATCTTCTGCTAGCGTGGTTAGTTCTTTATCATTATTCTAGTTCTTTTAAGTATTTTAGAATAAATTTGCAATGTGTTATACGGTCACTGTCTATTAGAAGGTGTTTGTGCAGGAAAACTTCTGGAAGGGGGTAGTGATGAGTCATCATCTATTCATCCTTGTTGTTACGTGTTATAATTATAGTTCACTTGATCATTATCTATTGATACATTAAATATTTAGGACTCATGGAATAATTTCGATCCCGATCAAAGCATGAGAGAGATGTTAGAGACTTCTATCGATATCACCAGCTATCTCGAGCCTGAGGTAATATTATTCATTTCGCAGAAACCTTTATTTTCGTACTTTTGTATTAAAAGTGTGGTCAGTCGCATATCAATATCTTTCTTTGTTAAAAAGGAAAACAATTTAAAGTTGATCAAAAAAATTGGATCAACAAAAGATGAATCTTTGTAATTAATTAGTATATTTGTTGTTTATTCCAGGAACTGGAATCAGCTTTCTCATCATTGGATGATCATATTGAGGATAATCCTGAGAAATCAACTTCTAATCCTTTGTTCATTCAAGAACAAATGCAAGTACAGGTATCTATCATTCTATTCCTTTATGTAACACAGTTAACATATATCACACTTACTGGAGTGAGTATACCCTAAATTAAACATTCTTATTCTAACGCAAACGGGATTGATTTTTATGTTTTTGATATTTAGAGACTTTACTGTGCTGTAAGCGTTATCAATTGATTAATTTGCTTTCAGCATGCCTTGTACCACGAAATGAATGATGACTGTCGTTTCAATCCCCAACCATACAATAATCAATATTCTCCTGTCTTCGCTAAGCCTCAAGGTAATTCATTATCTTTCTCACTCATATATTTATAATATTAGTATATTCTTAATTGATTGTATGAACGATTGGTTTAAGATCCAATTCCATTTGCCTTTCAAGTGAAGAAAGAAGATAATGATGAAGAAGAATATGAGAAGGAAATGTCTCCAATCCCTTCAACTTCTACACAGAGAGCTCCTCTTTCACGTAATAGTAATAAAAAGGTAACAATCTAATCTGATGCAACTTAAATTTGTGGGGTCGGGCAATTTTTTATTCCTATTCTTTGTTATTTTTTTTCATTTTTATATTTCACTTGTAATCAAATCGGTCACAAACGACAGTTGAAAAAGAGTTCAATATGATTAATCAATAACTAGATTGAGGCTGCCAAAGCACTCCAGAACTACAAGCCACAGACTAAGGCTCGAGCATATAAATTGAAGGCTGATGAGGAGAAACACGATCCATGTTATAAGGTAATTTTATCTCCATTTAAAATCAATCAATAGTTGTATATTACCGTATTCAGTTGAAACGTGCACGTAACAATGATGCAGTTCGTAAGTCTCGTACTAAAAGTAAACAAGAACAAATGGAGAGAGATCGTCAATTTGAAATCATTAAGAAGGAAAATACTGGATACAAACAACTTGTTGAGGTATATCCTTAAATTACTAATATTTACTATTAGTTGATTGTGTATGACATATAGTATAATATTAATTTCAGAAGTTAACAAATGAGAATGCTCATCTGAAGACACGTCTTTCCAAGTATGAAACTGTTTCCAAATAAGTAATCCATCATATATTCATTGTATTTTTCACTTTTGCCTCTTTCGCCATTTGCATCATAACCTTATTTGTTCGTAAAACATGTACTTTATGTATTCATTTCTGCATACGTTTTATACTATTCCTTAATTCCCAAGAGGAATTGCATTCCAATCTAGTCAAATCGACCTTAAATTGTTCATACTCTTCCCATTCAACTCTGGTCAGTTGAGATCATTGCTTTTATTAGCCAGCCTTAATAGTCGCATTCGGTTAAACCTCCTCCGTTCATACCCATCATCTTTGCATTACTTTGCTATTATTTGTTAGATAGATTCAACATAGATACATTACCATATTCTATTGTATTTACTCTCGCTTCAGTTGCTAATAATATATGTTGCCATTATATTTATCGTTAGCCATATTGGAATGTTACAAGTAAGTACATGATGGACATGAAGGATATAGATTAATTGATTCATAGTTTTCCATGTTTAGCTTTGTCTATTCTATCACATTCTTCAACAGATAGAAGAGGTTCATGATGGCCACTGAATGTAAGACGACGAGAAGTCAAATCAATAGTACATCCATGACTCAATTACGTACTGTATTATGATATTATTGATTGTTATAACAAACCATAACATAACATCAAGTCCAAGAATGAAATGATCACTCATAGTTCCATCACTTGGTAGAATAATTGCAGATACAGATATCACACCGGCTGTCAGCTACAGTAATACATGATTACTGTGGGAGTTAAAATATAACCAACTTGATAATCAATAGAGAAGATCTTTCCTAATGGTCTTGTCTTTCCTCCAACTCCAACTACAGAACCCACTCTGAATAAGGAATACTATAATGTTCAAATAAGATATATCAGTTTACCCAGCTCGTTCATCTACATATTGAATGATACCAATTTTACGAGCGAGACTTTCGTGCATTACAGTACATTGAGCACCTGAATAGAACTAAAGAATAATGAATACGATTGAATAGTCATACCAGTATCTATCATTGCAGTAACTTCATGTCCATTCATCAATCCTCGAATATACAATGTCTAAATACCATACCATCTACTAATCATGACTTTAATGAATCAAAATACCGAAGGTGGAGTGAATACTTCAGGAGTATGCTGAATAGCTGACCGCATTCTTTCATCTAATTCCTTCTGTAAAATATAAACTTCATTACATATAATGATATAGAGAAATAACAGTCTTGATTCCTTGTTCCACTCTCCATTTCTTGAAAACGAGCAAAAATCCACCGAAATCATCAGGATGAGTGATAAAATAACGGACTAGAGAAGGTGCTACCCAAGTATAACGAGAGAGAAACTTAATGATATTGTGTTATTCATTACAGTTAACCATTGTAAACTAACACTTTTATCATTTCTAAACTTATTATGAAGTCCTTGAGCATCGTTAGCAATCATCGATTCAGCCATTTGCTCAATTGGATTACTCTTCACGGTTATCGATCGAATCTGAATTATTGACATTTAAATATAATGTGCTCGTACAAAACAACTCTGGAAGTACACCTTGTAATACATACAGTAAGCAAGTACACTGTAGCTACTTGCTCAAATATCTGAGAGCACTCCCAAAATTGTGTTCTTATTGTTAAAGTATGAATCATATCACAAAAAATTACCAAATTCTGCATTTTATTACCCAATGAAGGTAATTCGAATGTAGATTCATTGTAATTCACCTTTTCCAACTTCAAGATATCTCCATCAAGCGCACCAATTGTCTAAAAGAAAAGATAAAATAGTCGTGAACTAAATCTTAGCAAACCTTAACAGCGAATGAATCCAAGTCCTTCTTAGATAATCTCCATTCATTTCCATTACAAATGATGATTGCACCGTAATCAGGAAGCTGAACATTGATTCCAGCAATGACATGGCTTAGAAGAGAATCAGCAGCACATTCTACTTGATCAATGTTAGAATCAATCTCAACAGTCAACCGCATCTTCAATGATTATAAAGCGAAGAATGACAAAATGCGAACAATTCTTCAAAAAATCAATAACACTTTTTACAGTATGATTTCAGTCGTTTCCTGAAATAAGATAAATGACGGATATGGTTATCTTGAAAAAAGTAAGCGAAATTTTCGGCCTATCAGTACTCAATTTATTATTTAGGGAGTGTTTTTGCATCTCAAAAGCGACATATCTCGCTTCTAAAACCCCTAGTACGCCAAACTCAAGCATATTTTAAGCTTTTAAATATTAGATCTGCGTTTCTCAGTTTCTTCTCACTTTAGGTAACAGCGCGCTCAAAATAGGTGAAGTAAATTCAAAATGTTTGGTAAATGGTTTATATAATCATTTTAAGAAATGAAGCATTTGGAAATTTGGTTTAAGACATTTTCGTTTTAGCAATTTCTATCTATCTTGGGTTTTGGGGGCATCTTAATACGAAAATGTCCGAATCGTTCAGAGAGCTTTTGAGGAGCTTTGGGGTTTTCTACGTTGGATATTAAATAAATCTTTGTTGCATATGCATTGCAATTGCACAATTGTATAAAGTTATAAGTGTGCTCCTTTTGGACGCGTTGCGTGTTTGATCCAACTGTTTCTCAATCGCGCACTATCTTTTCAACATTAGTTTATCATTCTTGCTAAGGTGATTAACATCTGTGACTGTTTTCAGAAATGAAGAATAGATTCACAACGTTAGATGTGGTGGCGGTAATACACGATTTGAAGCAATTCATTGGAATGAGAGTAGCAAACATCTACGATGTCAACTCGAAGACTTATCTAATCAAGCTACAAAAGTGAGTAGAACATTGGTTTTGTCGATAACATACATGTTGAGGCCAGAGAAGAAAGCGATGATCATGTTTGAATCGGGTTTGTATATTCTATCAACGGGCCATGATTGGACCAAGAGTCAGTTTCCATCTTCATTCTCTATGAAAATGAGAAAGCATGTGAAGAACCGTCGATTAGAAAGTGTCGAACAGGTTTATTGAAGAAGTTAGAATGGCTAAAACTTTGAGTCGACGCGGTTTTCATTTTCCTATTTAGTAGGACGCAGCGCAAAATTCTGTCGGATGGAATTTTGAAATTCGACCTAATATTAATTTTAGGTCGACTCAAAGTTTTACAACTGGAAAATTTATGAATTGCTTTGATTTTTCTTGACAATATGATCAATTCGACTATGGAGAATTCAGTAAAGTACAAAAGAGCTAATAATTAATTGAAATTATGAAAGAAAATTGCGTTTTAAGTTACAACTCTACAACTTCATCGCCAATTTAAATCGTTATTTCAGCGAATTGATTTGCTTTTTCTTTACAATATAGTCAATTCGACCATGTAGAACATGATCCAGTAGGAGAAAAATAATAATTAATATTAAATTACAGCAAAAATTGCATAATTAATTTCAATCACACCATTAATATTCATACAATTTTTTGTGGACAACGGACTCTCAAGTGGAAACTTCATCTTACGGTAGAATTTTGTGTGACTCGTCCATTCTTATTTTTTTGTTCTTTTTTTGTTTGTTTTCACGTTTATTATCGTATTTATTGCTCAAAATTTATTCATTTTACTTTTACATCATTTGTTTTACATCATTTATCAAGTTTATTGCTCATTTTCACATTTCGTCATCTTTTGCTCATTTTTAGCTTGTCTTTTTTTCCCCATATTAATTATTTTCATTTCAGAGTTTCATAGTACCTAATCTACAACGACGAATGGAAGTATTCTACTCTCGAGCCTGGTGGGGAGCCTATTTTAACATCTATTCCCATTCCATAACAACGACTACGAGTGAGTGTTCCTACTTATTATGTCATCATATAATTTCGCCGTATTATTCATTATAATTCATATATTTTGTGGCTTTATCATTATTCTTTTTTCATCATTATTGTTAGGTTAATTAGTTTTCGTCCAGGTTTGGAGCCAACCTAATGGAATCAGCAACTGACGTTGAGGGAGCTACTATCAACATCGGCTACGGCATCATCGAGGGGATCCTCTACCATTAACTACGACGTCATTGAAAGCCCATACAACAACTGGAAGTAAGATTTCTCCCTTAAATTTCAATATTTTTTTCACCTTATCATAATTTACCATATTTTTTGCTCATTTTACTCTTATTCATTGCAGATGTCAAGCAATCAACACGATCTTGATGGGAGCCGCGCCTCTATCCGACGAACGAGATGGAGCTACCAACGAAGACGAGTGAGACGGGGATTCCACATCATCGATGGGATCACAACAACTTAAAGTAAGCTTTCTTATTTAAACATCATCATTTTTAATCGAGATCATCACATTTTCATTTGATTTTATTTCAGGGATAACTTATTTCATTCCTGTGATGGTCGCTGACGTGAGAATACTGGAGACGAGGTACGACGTCATCCACCATGTCCTGTGCTCTCTCTCTCTTCCATTCAGTTTGATTTTGTATCTAAGAATGTTTTTCTAATTGTACTGGTTCGAATGTTTATATCTGTTGATAAAGCTTATTTTGTTAAAGTATCAGGTTAACATGTCGCACTAATTGATTCACCATATCCAGTGCAGTACATTGACTGAGCGACTGATCATGATGTGAAATGAAGAGAAAGAAAAAGGGAGGGAGAGAGGAAGATGGAGGGAGAGAAAAGGTAAAAGCATATCCTCGATGGATAGGTTAGATAGATATATTAGATTAGATAAACAAATAGGTGCGGGTTACGGTATTTAGATATCCACCGTTACTGTAAGACGAGGGTATAATAAGTCAACCTCCACGTTTACAGCAATAGGCTAGATGGAGAGGTTCGATAGATAGGTCAGATAGATAGATTAGATAGAAAGGTTAGATAGGTTAGATAAGTTAGATAGAGAGCTTAGATAGGTTAGATAGAGAGGTTAGATAGGTTTGATAGAGAGCTTAGATAGATAGGTTAGATAGAGAGCTTAGATAGAGAGGTTAGATAGGTTTGATAGAGAGCTTAGATAGATAGGTTAGATAGAGAGGCTAGATAGAGAGCTTAGATAGAGAGATTAGATAGGTTAGATAGAGAGCTTAGATAGATAGGTTAGATAGAGAGGTTAGATAGGTTAGATAGAGAGCTTAGATAGATTAGATAGATCGGTTAGATAGATAGGTTAGGTAGAGAGGTTAGATAGGTTAGATAGAGAGCTTAGATAGAGAGGCTAGATAGGTTTGATAGAGAGCTTAGATAGATAGGTTAGAGAGAGAGAGCTTAGATAGAGAGCTTAGATAGAGAGCTTAGATAGATAGGTTAGATAGAGAGGTTAGATAGGTTTGATAGAGAGCTTAGATAGATAGGTTAGGTAGAGAGGTTAGATTGGTTAGATAGAGCTTAGATAGAGAGGTTAGATAGGTTTGATAGAGAGCTTAGATAGATAGGTTAGATAGAGATGTTAGATAGGTTAGATAGAGAGCTTAGATAGAGAGGTTAGATAGGTTTGATAGAGAGCTTAGATAGAGAGCTTAGATAGATAGGTTAGATAGAGAGCTTAGATAGAGAGGTTAGAGCTTAGATAGATAGGTTAGATAGAGAGGATAGATAGAGAGCTTAGATAGATAGGTTAGGTAGAGAGGTTAGATAGGTTAGATGGAGAGGTTAGATAGGTTAGATAGAGAGCTTAGATAGAGAGCTTAGATAGATAGGTTAGATAGAGAGCTTAGATAGAGAGGTTAGATAGGTTTGATAGAGAGCTTAGATAGGTAGGTTAGATAGAGAGCTTAGATAGATAGGTTAGATAGAGAGGTTAGATAGAGAGGTTGAATAGGTTTGATAGAGAGCTTAGATAGATAGGTTAGATAGGTTAGAGAGAGAGAGCTTAGATAGAGAGGTTAGATAGTTTAGATAGAGAGCTTAGATAGATAGGTTAGGTAGAGAGGTTAGATAGGTTAGATAGAGAGGTTAGATAGGTTTGATAGAGAGCTTAGATAGAGAGCTTAGATAAATAGGTTAGATAGAGATGTTAGATAGGTTAGATAGAGAGCTTAGATAGAGAGGTTAGATAGAGAGCTTAGATAGATAGGTTAGATAGAGAGGTTAGATAGAGAGCTTAGATAGATAGGTTAGGTAGAGAGGTTAGATAGAGAGCTTAGATAGATAGGTTAGGTAGAGAGGTTAGATAGGTTTGATAGAGAGCTTAGATAGAGAGCTTAGGTAGATAGGTTAGATAGAGATGTTAGATAGGTTAGATAGAGAGCTTAGATAGAGAGGTTAGATAGGTTAGATAGAGAGGTTAGAGAGGATTACTGTGCTCCCCATAGTCGAATTAGTCATAGTGTCAAGAAAAAGCAACGCAATATATCGAAAGAACGTTTTAAATTGGTGATGAAGTTTTGGGTCGACCTAAAATTAATATTATGTCAAATTTCAAAATTCCATCCGACAGGATTGTGCGCTGCGTCCTACTAAATAGGAAAATGAAAACCGCGACGCTCCATCTTTAAAATCCCTTGGTCTCAAGGACTTTTTAGTGTTTACCGTAATCTGACGAGGTTACGGTAATAGATATGGTGGTGCGGTAAACTGGAAAAATGTAGCGCCATCCCTGCTCTATCGATCAAAAAAAGTATGACTTGATTGCTCTCTTTTGGCTCTCGTTCGAACGTTTCGCGTGAAGGCACTTTCGCTGACCCCTCATGTAGCTCTCAATATACTCATTGCTTTAATCTATTTACTAAATATCAGTATTGCTGAGAACAAAACGGAACACAATTAGTCATTAACAGTGCTATCTTTCAAGTGATAAAGCGATTTAGGGGGGGTCCGGGGGGTTTACCCCCCGGCTTAGATGCGCCGTAGGCGCATCTAGTTATCTATAGGTTGGGGCTGATCGTGTAGTTGATCTTGGATTCGGAGATGAAGAATCTCGTGTTCATGTCATTGTTGAATTGTATGATAGAGGAAATATCCTTCTCACTGATCATGATTATGTCATCCTAAACATTCTTCGTCCACGAACTGAAAAGGATACTGATGTCAAATTATCCGTTAGAAATAGGTATTATTGATATTGTTGTTGGAATGATATGGATAGATACATAGATATCCAGTAGAGAATGCTCGTAAAGATTGTTCACTCCCATCTGATGAACTTCTATCTCAAGCTGTTACTACTGCTGCTCCTAATGTACAAGTTAGTATTCATTATTCATTCATCTATCATATATTATTGATTGTATTGATCATAGGTTCGTCGATTATTAGCTCCTCTCGTCCCATTCGGTGGTTCACTTATTGAACATGCTCTTACTGTTAATGGTCAAACCAAGGACGTTAATGTACGCTATTTATTTATTATTACATTGGTAATCGAAATGTTCAGATGACAAAACTAGGTGTCACTGTTGAAGAAAGAGTTGGAAAATTGAAAGAAATCCTCGAAGAATGTGCTAAGGTATCATAAAATATATTTCCATTTCTGAAAAGTTTAATAATTAGGAATAGTTCTATATTTGTGTTCGTTCCTATCCTTTAGTTGAGCGATTTCTCCAACCCTTAATGAATCATACATAATACTATAGCTGTTCAAAGATAAAAAAATGTAAAATTAGAATATGATTATGAAGATAATGAACTGATATTGTAGGTGTATTCGATTATTCATAATGGTCCATGTAAAGGATTGATTACATATAAGACTGATAAAAGTGTTAGTGGAGATATCATTGAAAGCTTTATTGTAAGTTATTTTGTTCATTTCATATTCATTCACCTTCATTCTTTATAGGACTATCATCCTTATCATTTCAATCAATGTGATATTGAATCAACAAAAACATTTGAATCATTCAGTGAAGCTGTCGATGAATTCCTATCCAAGGTTCGTTTAGTTTTTAGTTTATGGTAGAATGAATATATATGTATGAATGATGTATGATATATGAATGATCTCTATCATACATGGGCGCCGACATGGGGGTGCCCTCTAGGGCTTTTCGAAAAGTTGTGGAATGCCCCTTGCAAAAAATGACTTTTAGGTGAATTTTTTGGGGAAAAAAGTGAAGGCCCCCTGTAATATTAACCATTATTCGTTCGGATGCCCCCTGTAGAATGGAGTTCCATGTACCCTTCCCATGTATGATCTCTATTGTAGATGGTAACACAAAAGGCTGATCAACGAGCATTGAACATTGAAAGAGAAGCATTGAAGAAGTTAGATAATGTAAAGAAAGATCAAGAAGAAAGAATTATGGAATTAGAGAGAAGTCAAGAGAAATTAAAAAGAATTGCTGATTTGATTATACAGAATAAGGTGATGTATTCTTTGATTGAATGACATTTGTATTGATTGGTGATCAAGTCTTATTAAATCATATAACTTGTTCTCTATATAGGAATTGGTTGAACGTGCTCGTGAAATCATTCTATCTGCATTAGCTTATCAATTATCATGGGATCGAATTGGTGAAATGTGTAGGTAATACTAAGTTATTATCATTTATTGTCATACGTGGGTGGTATTGGTCATCGATAATATCTTCATAGGTCGAAAAGTATGTTACAAAGTACCAAGCCTGACCGCATTTTGAGCCAAAATTTACCAAAAAATCGAAAAACCTGACCGCATTTTGTGCCAAAATTTCACAAGAATCGAAAAACCTGCCCGCATTTTGAGCCAAATTTGCCAAAAATAGAAAAACCTGACCGCATTTTGTAAACCGATAACCTAGCTATTCGACCTATGAATATCTTCCTCCGTTTGGTACCCGATCCGACATTCACTCAAAAAAAGTCTATTGGACAATAACCCGATTTTTGCATCAGATACACCGGAATTGAATTTCCATGCGACAAAGGTTGCCCACGTATGAGAGGATATCTCACTGGATCGAAATACTCTTGGCATTCTATGAAAAAATGGATGGTGAGATTTTTGCAGTTTTATGTAGTACTGTCCAAGAGAAGTTCACCCATGCAGGAGAGAAGTTGTGAAAATGCTTCTACGCCTCAGGGCATGACGTCATAAAAATTTAAATTTTTTGCAAACTTGCTCGTACGGCTTCATGAGTGCTACCAATCGATTCCACGTTCAATTCTAAGACTTTTTTGATTTGGTACATTTTTTGTTGATCTTCGGTCTTCCTTTGGAAAAATGCAAAAAACTTTAATAAATTCAATTTTTTCGAATTTAATATATTATGCAAGTGCAAAGGGCCGTTTTTTATTCGCTCAGTTTCTTCTTATTACAATTACACATACGCTTGTATATACCATTAATTTTTTGAGGGGGCCTGGTATATTGGAGAAGCAAAAAACAGAGTAATTAAATAGTGGTGTGCTTACTGTAGCCGAGCTTCATCAGTGCTATTTCCCGGCTCCTGATTCTCGTTGTCGATGATAATTGATGTAATCATATCTACTACTGTAACACGGCTGAAGCAATATACTTATGGCATTCCTCGGCTACAGTACACAAAGCACACTGAAATGGCAAACGAGAATCAGGAGCCGGGAAATAGCACTGATGAAACTCGGCTACAGTAAGCACACCACAATTTAATTACTCTGTTTTTTTGCTTCTCCAATATACCAGGCCCCCTCAAAAAATTAATGGTATATACAAGCGTATGTGTAATTGTAATAAGAAGAAACTGAGCGAATAAAAAACGGCCCTTTGCACTTGCATAATATATTAAATTCGAAAAAATTGAATTCATTAAAGTTTTTTTGCATTTTTCCAAAGGAAGACCGAAGATTAACAAAAAATGTACCAAATCAAAAAAGCCTTAGAATTGAACGAGGAATCGATTGGTACCACTCATGAAACTGTACGAGCAAGTTTTGCAAAAATTTTAATTTTTATGACGTCATGCCCTGAGGCGTAGAAGCATTTTCACAACTTCTCTCCTGCATGGGTGAACTTCTCTTGGATAGTACTACATAAAACTGCAAAAATCTCACTATCCATTTTTTCATAGAATGCCAAGCCCCAACACAAGTATGTCGATCGAGTCAGATATCCTCTCGTATGATTATTGTCCATTGATTGATTGATTGATTGATTGAAGAGAAGCGACACGTGCGGGAGATAAAGTAGCAGCAAAAATAATTGAATTGAAATTAGATACTAATCATATTATAATGAGATTATCTGATCCATATGAAGAAGATGATGAACCGTAAGTATTACTGTAGCTTTTCATTTGGATTGGTTATATATCCTTCCATTTTGTATATCATCTTGATTTGACATATACTTTAAAGATATGATTAATATAATGAAATGAATTACAGTGAAGATGTTCCTATCGATCTAGCTCTCAATGCATTCCAGAATAGTAAGAAGTTATTTGATGCTAAGAAGGCAGCTAAAGAAAAGAAAGTAAAGACAGAAGCTTCATCTGTAAAAGCATTGAAGAATGCTGAAGCTAAAGCTAAAGCTACACTTGAAAGTGTAAGTATTGGTAAATAGTATTTGTAATATTAACTAATAATTGTGAATGATAGGTACGAGTGCGAACAAATGTATCGAAGACACGTAAAGTAATGTGGTTTGAGAAGTTCTTATGGTTTATATCTAGAGATGGATTGATTTGTGTAGCTGGTAGAGATTCTCAACAGAATGAATTACTTGTTAAGAGGTAATCTTTCAATCTATTCATCTATATTCATTCATTCATTCATTCATTAGATATCTCCGTAATGGTGATGTATATGTTCATGCTGATGTTAGAGGAGCTGCTTCTGTTATTATTAGGTACTGTATCTTTATATTTTTACTATTTATTAATTAGATCTATGACTACATAGTTCTTTTTGTAGTATATGAGTATCAAAGGTGAGAGTGTGTAGGATTGGGTTCTTAACACTATTTTCCATGTAGTTTGTTATGGATGTGGGGGGATTGATAGTAATATAATTAACTGTACCTATTTAATGAAATGATTTGATATTCGATAGATTTATAAGCTTGATTATTCGTACTTAATTGTAGAAATATTCCTGGAGGTGGTGATATTCCTCCTAAAACACTGACTGAAGCATCACAAATGGCTGTATGTTATTCAAATGCATGGGATGCTAAGGTTGTCGCATCTGCATGGTGGGTCAATAAGGAACAGGTATCGATTTATTCATTCATTGAGTTGTTCATTCATTTATTGATTGAAGGTATCTCGAACAGCCCCAAGTGGAGAGTATCTAACTCCTGGAAGTTTCATGATTAGAGGAAAGAAGAATATGATGCCTGCATCACAATTAGTGATGGGATTAGGAATTATGTTCAAGTTAGATGAAGAAAGTGTTGAAAGAAGAAGAGAAGAGAAGAAGAAGAAAGAAATAGAAAGATCAGATGAAGATAAAGATAATGATGATAAGGTATCATACATATTCAATATCTACATCTACTACTTTGTTGAAAACTGTGTGGAATGCCTCCCCCTGTAAAATTAACCTTTTTTTTACAATTTTTTGTTAGGATTCCCTCTGTTTAATCGGGCTCCATGTTCCTCGCTCATGTACAATTCTTTCATGAAATACTCTGTTACAATTACAATTATCTACTTACCTTATCATCTACTATCATTTAATTCATACTCATTAGAGTTATTTTATAGGAAGATAAGAAAGAAGATGAAGATGTAGTAGATGAAGAAGTAATACAAAGTGAAGATGATGATGATGATGATGATAAGAATAATGAAGATGATGGAGAAGAGGAATTCCCTGATGTTCAGGTATGTATATTCATTTATTAATTGATTATATCTTAATCTTCTAGGTCTCAGTGAATAAAATGAAAGTTGGAGATGATAAGGAAGAAGAAGAAGAGTATTCAATAATCAATATTGGACAAATAAGAGGATCAGGAATAAGTCAGAAAGAGATACAGAATAGAAAAGAACGAGAGAAGATTGAGAAGGAAAAGATTGAAATGGAAAAGAAGATAAAAGAAAGAGAAGCTGCTAAGAACAAACCTATGACTAAGAGACAAAAACATAAAATGGAGAAGATTAAGAATAAATATGGAGATCAAGATGATGAAGAAAGAGAATTACGAATGGAACTATTGGGAAGTAGAGGTATGCTATATATTGTATATACTGTATCTAATCAATATCGATTGATTGATTGTAGGAAAGAAAGAAGAAATGAAAGAAGTAATTGAAGTAAAGAAAGAAGAAGAAAAGATTCGAATTCCTAGAGAAGAAAAAGTTAAGAAAATAGAAGAAGAAGAAGAAGATGATGATAAAGAAGATGAGGATAATGGAAATGATGAACAAAATTTGTTGGAACAGGTTCATATTCATTCTATACCATAATTGTGTGGACTGTTGTCCTATGGACTTGTTCGAGATAATGAGACTCGTGAGACCATAGTTCGAAAAGTATGTTGCAAAGTACCAAGCCTGGCCGGATTTTGACCCAAAATTTCATAAAAATCAAAAAATGTGACCTGATTTTGAGCCAAAATTGCACAAAAATAAAAAAAAAACGTGACCGGATTTTGAGCCAGAATTTCACAGAAATCGAAAAACCTGACCGGATTTTGATCAAAATTTGCCAAAAATCGAAAAACCTGACCGGATTTTGAAAACCGATAACCTAGCTATTCGACCTATGCGTGAGACTCCTGCTCGCACCATATTTCGTATCTCTCGTAACAGAGATTTGAATACCTCTGATCATCACTGTCACTAAGACTTAATTAACTGATTTGAAACCCGGAAACCCATGACCACTTGTCATAATGATATAATATTGGTAGCGTTTAGATTATACAGTAGACGGCAAAATCATATCATATTTCAGTTTTTTCGTCGTAAACTGCTTAAAAATTGTCAAATCTTTCCCATTTTTTTACAGGTGATAATCCTACCGTATATGGTTCTTTGGACAATTACTTGGTGAGATATCGCGAAGGGCAACATTTAAAAAATTAATTTGCCAAATGGTGAAATTGATGTATTCTGTTTTATGTTCTAACAGCTGCTCCACGAAGTCTCGGTTGCTCCACAAAGTCTTCCCATACTCTAAATAATAAAATAATGAATGGTAACATCAATTAAAACGAACAAATATAAAATTAAAAAAAAAACTGTTAGAACACAAAACAGAAAAACTTCAATTTCAGAATTTTGGCAAATTAATTTTTGCCTTTTGCGATATCTCACCAAGTGATTGCCCAAAGAACCATATACTGTAGGATTATCACCTGTGGCCGTATGCAAGAACCATTTTCCAGGAAAATGTGACGTCATTAGCGTAGGCGGAGGATTTTTGGAAAACGCCTCCGCGTACGATAGTGACGTCACATTTTCCTGGAAAACTGTTCTTGCATACGGCCACTGTAAAAAAATGGGAAAGATTTGACTACTTTTAAGCAGAGGGGGGAAGACATGTGTTGTCATGACAAATGTTTTTGGTATTCTTTTTTTTGTTGAGAAAAATACCTTTGATTTGGTTATTTTAAGAGTTCCCGTATAATCCTCGATTCAATTGTTATTTCATTTATTCATCCCTCTTCTATTTTTCAATCTTATTATATGAATAATAAGTGTTGTAATTTAAGTTAACAGGAACTCCAACAATGGAGGATATTCTACTATATGCTGTTGTATGTGTTGCTCCATATCAAGTAAGACTATATTATATATTCTTATATTTATGTTGAATCTTTCAGACAATGGTAGATTTCAAATATAAAGTGAAATTAGTTCCTGGTACTGGAAAGAGAGGAAAGGCAGCAAAGAGTGCTATTGAATTATTCTTGGTTAGTTGATTTATTGATTTGATTTATTGATTTATTTTATTTAAGAGATCAAAGGCAATGACATCTCGTGAAGAATCATTAGTGAAGTCTCTAATAGGAGATGAAGCTACAGCTAGAAATATACCTGGAAAAGTTAAAGTTAGTGCACCTCAATTACATAAGAAATAGATTCCATATTATATTGTTTGTTGTTATTCATTGTTTAATTTTCTACCGTATTCCTCTTATTTGCTGGTTGATTAATCTCGGTATATATATTGATTATTCAATACGGTATGTGATATAATTGATTGTATTTATCTCTTTTACTTGTTTGTCTCACGAACAATCAATAATATTGATTATTTGTTAAGAAATATTATGATAAAGTATAAGTTTTTTTATTGCTACATTTGGTATATTAGTAGAATAATCGGTTTGAATCCGATGAATATCTCAATTGATACTATAACTATTGTTATCGTCTTCATCCTTATTTACATATTTGATTCTATTTGTCTCATATTAATTGTGTTCTCTATTATTCTATTCTATTCACTTCATCTTCTTTCATCTATTCATTCTCTTTCTTCCATATCCTCATATGCTCATTATTCTCTTCTTCAAGTATCAAATAGAGATAGAGAGGCACATATATTTATTATTACTCTTTGGTCATAATTGAATAGAATAAGTGAACTAAATGAAGTAGATGATGATGAGAATGATTATAGTAGTATAGCCTATATAGAGTAGTTATTGCATTTAATAGATTGATGATACACGTTAATTGTGAGAAGAGTCCTTGTATTTGAATGTACAACGTATGATGAAATAGAATAGAAAGAGATCTATTAATATTGAGTCATGGATGAATGAGAAGTGAGAGGAGGGGGAGGGGAGACTAGAAGAGAAACAAAGTAAAGTGATAGAGTAAATGAATAGAAAGACATGATGAGATAAAGTGAATGGATGTAACAATGAAATGAATGAATGAATACATATGACATAACAATGAATGAATGAATCTATTGATTGATCTACAATGAATGGATGTTCATGTAGGAGTTGATACATCATTAGGAACTTTAGGATTTGTATCTTGTAATCGAAGTAGAGTAGGAATATCGATTTGTGATGATCTATGTCCTTCAACGATATCTCCTAAATGGAATAAGGATTACGGTACTCTAGACTTGGGGGGGGGGGGACTAACCAATATCAACAAGAATAGAATCTCTTTCCATGTGAAGACTATCGCGTGCCATTAGAAGAGATACCAATTGAGCATTTGTGGCTATAACAACACAATACTATCATTTAGTACAAATACATATAATAGATATAACTTGATCTTTTCTAACTATTATCATAGTATAACATAATGACTAACCTTCAATTCTATCTTCAAATGCTTCATGAATCTCTTGTAATGATTGATTATTCATCTTAGATAGAATATGTCTTGAATATCTCTTTGTATTCTCATATCTCTTCTTCATAACTATTCTCAATTCTTCTATTGTCTTCCTTCCTTGTGTTGTAGCTGCTGCTTGTACAGCAAGAGTCTCTGCACGAAGAACATCTTCACGTTCATCTACAATATATATCTATTGTAGATGATCCATTCCCTCGTTCATGATTCAGTCTGTCTGTCTGTATGTAAAGCAAAGGGGAAGGAAAGGGTATCACTCCCTCTTCCTTCCTTTCCATCTCTATCTTCCCTTACTCTTCCTTATGGGGAGAAAGTAATGAGGGTGGAGGCAAGAGTAAGACCTCTGACACTAAGGAATTAAGCTTAACGAACGAATGAAGAAAGAAGAATAATGAAGGAATAGAGAATGAATGAGTGATAGATGAAGATGAATCTTAATCTTCTTTATTTTCTATTCCTTTGACAATTCATCATTATTTTATGTGCAGCTGTATTGCTACCTTCCCTTTCCCTTTCCTATGTTACTCTTCAGAGAAAAGGAGTGAAAGATGATGAATATAAGATAGAAGAATGTAATGATGAGATAGAATGGAGTTGAATACATTGTATACCAATGCATGAATGAATACCTGGAGTGAGTCTTCTTCCTTGTATGGCACATCTTCTTAGATGTCGAGCACGTGCTGCAGTCTCTTTGAAGTCAGGAACAGATTTTGATGATCGAATTGATGAAAGAGGTAGATATGTATCATCATCATCATCATCACTATCACTCCCTTCACTTAGTTCATTCATATAACACACCTGAAATGAATGAATGGATGAATGAATGAATGGAAAGAGAATGAAGAAAGTAGTGAACTAGGTGAAAAGATTGAAGCCTTGGCTACTCTTTTTTCGCCCTTCTCTATCCTGTCCTTATTGTTGGTCTCTATCCTTCTTTCCACTCTCTTCACTACACATCGTAGTCTATTCTTTTCTTCTCTCAGAAGGAAGAAGAAAGAATGAAGACATTCGGTGTGTCAAATACGATTTGTATTGAAGGATAAGTGAGAGAAGAAGGAGGAGGAATATATGGAAGGAGGAGTGGATAGAAAGGTAACGGATGGGGATATGTTACCTGCAATTGTGTCGATGCTGTCTGTAGTCTCTTTCCAAGATTTGAACGAAGTTGTCGTTTAGTATTAATAGAGAATAAGGAGGAAGATGAAGATGTAGATGGATGACAATATTCTACTGTTTGAGCCAATTGACGACGAACCTCAATATATCATGATTGTATATTGCTGAGTTAACATTCAGAGTATCTTTTACTCTAACTTAATAATAGCCGAATGTGATTAAAGATGAGATGAATGTACCTCTTCTCCTAATCTTTTCCTTGCTTCTTCTTGACTATTGGTTACATTAGTAGTCAGCTTCTTTTCTAATTGATCAAAATCAAATGAGGGAAGTGAAGTATCAAGTGAATTGATCTCTTTCTGTATTGAATCTCGAATTGGAAGAGAAGGTTGACGAGTAGATGAACTAGTCTGAATGAATGACAGAATAGAAGAATAGAGGAATAGAGGAATAGGAAATGTGAACTTATGATGGAAGACCAATTTATATGTCCAATGGAGAATAGAGGATAAAAAGAGTAAGGAGTAGGAATTTTCTTACTGGGAATGATTGAAGTGAAATACTTGAAGATATTCCATGACGAGTCGTTGTATCTATATCATCTTGTGATATTGATGATGTTGTTGAGGCCATCTCGAATGATGAATCCGAACATGATGTACTGGAATAGATACAGTCTAGTTGAATAGAATGTCTTGGTCTGGAGAGATTAACTGGAAGAATAAACCAATAGAATGAACTCACCTAGCTGATATAGATTGTTGTGATGAATGATGTGATTGATTGGGAGAATGACTACCTTGTCGAGGTAGAAGACTCTCTAATGATGAAGCATGACTCAATTGATCATCCAATTGTGATGAATCTTTCAATTGTAATAGAGATACAATATCAGTGATATTAGATGATGATAGAGAGAAAGATGAAGACGTTATCGTTGTCTTGTTGTTATTGTTCAATTCTGGTGAAGAAGGAATTGTTGAGAGGGAGGATAAGGGTAGTGAAAGAGGAAGAGGAAGACATGAAGGCGGTCCCTCTCCAACTATGGCATCCTTCATATCCATCAGACGATGAATATATCTAAATGAACAAAGATATGAATACTCGAATAATTAATGAAAGTAATGAAAGAAGGAAAGATGCAATGATGGATAGATGGAGGGAATGAAGAAGGAAGAAGAAGTTGACTCTATGTATACAATGTCTATCTAGAATGAGTAGAAAGAGTTAAGTTACTATCTATCTATAAGTGATCACTATGAGATAAAGATTGGAGATGAAGATAGAAGAAGAAGGTTGATGTAATGTATTGAAAGTGTTGGAGAAGAAGAAGAAGAAGAGGATAGAGACGAGAGACGACATGTTATAGAGGATAATGTAGTATGCATGGCATTAGAGAATGAAAGAGACAGAATTGATAGTGAAGAAGATGAAATGATAGATTATGAATGATTGTACTATCCATTCTATTGATATAGAATATTGAGTGATAGAATTGAGAGGTACACAACTTCTTTCGCTTCCCTCCCTCTCCTTCTTTCTTTTCTCTCCCTCTCCCTCTGCACTCCTCCCTCTTCTTAGTCCATCTATCGTGTGTCAACACTACATGTAGAGAAGAAGGAAGGAAGGGGAAAAGGGGAATGGCATATAAGTGTTAGTATTCAATGTAGAAGGAATCATTGGAAAGTACTCTACATAAAGGTGCTTAATGAAGAATACGAAGAATATGAAGCATATATAGGGAAAGAATAGAAGAAGTTAAACTATAGTTGTCTATGACTATCAAAGGGAAGGTAGAAGGAGATGATAGGTCATGAACGAATGATGGAGAGAGAGAAGGAGAGAGATGTCTAGAAGGAGAGGGAGAGATCTTGAAGGAAAGGCAGAGGGAGAGGGAGAGAAGGAGATAGAGGATGAAGGGGGTAATCATCACTTTTTTGCATCTCTACTCATCTTCTGTTCTTTCTCTCAACGTCAATGACCAAGACGACGAAGAAGGAGAAAATGAATGTTTATTGTGGTTGAAGATGAAAAGAAGAAGAGGAGGAGGAGGAGGAGGAGGAGGAATATGGAGTGAGAATGGAAAGAGATGATTAGATGAAGAGAAGAGAAGGGAGGGGAGATGGAGATTGGACTAATGAAGTATATGAAAGATTGAATGAGAAGTAGCATAATTAATGAGATGAAGTAGAATGGAATAGAAGATGAAGGAATGGATAGATGAAATGAATGAATGAATGATGGAGAGAGTATGAATGGATGTATACCTCCAGTAGTCACTATATCTTATCCTCTTATCTCTTATATTTTGTTTCGATCATTAAGATTAAATCTCTTATCTTTCTCTTTATATCTCTATGTTTTTTTCAGAAGTAGAAGAAGAATCGGAAAGATACGAATAGACTAGATTAGAATATAATATTATTCTATCTATATCTTAAGTATAGAAAAGAGAATGAATGGAGGAGGAGAAGGATTAACATTATTTGCACGATTAGATGATAATGAAGATAATGATACAACTAGTACGAATACTGGAATCCTAGGTGGATTCTTTAGAGGTACGGTATATCTATTGATTGATTGATTGAATGAATGAATACTGTATATCAGGATGGTTCAAACAACAACAACAAGAGAATGATAGAGTAGATAATGGAGAAGGAATAGGAAATAACACTGTAATTGATACGAATAGTGTGCAATCAAATGATAATGAGATAAAGGATAAAGAATCACCCAATGGAAGTAATACAAGTGGTAAGATAGAAAAGATATATGAATAGAGATAAATGATATCATTATTCAATCTATATTATCACTCTTCAATAGACTATTCCATTCATAGAATAAATCCCCCCCTCCCCCATTTCATCTCTAAGTTCTTATCCACTATTCTCCCTCTCCTTCTCCCTCTCCCTCTCCCTCTCCCTCTCCATCTCCCTCTCACTCTCCCTCTCCCTTTGCATAATCACAGCGGACTCTTCTCTCTTACACTTCTTCTCATCTCTTTTATTCTCAACATTTGTATTTGAGGAAATAAAAGAGACTGCATAAGGTCTCCCTTCTTCTCCTTCCACCTCATTCTCTTCTCTCCTACTCTCTTTCTCACTCCTCTCAGGGGACAATTTATATCCTCCTTCTCCTTCTTCTCTTTCCATCTATATAAGGGATGGGGATATTCCCTTTCCCATTGGTCGTCTATCACTATGGAACTAAAGAACTGATATACAATGAATGAATGAATGAATAGAAACTATTATATATATATTAAGATGAACAACGTAAGATATCCTCTACATCATCACGTGTATCAACATTATTTGGTAAATCAGGAGATGGAGGAGGACTTATTGATTATAATAGGTATAATGGGATTGGGATACGGTAAGAGAGAGATATATTGATTATAGATCAGATCATCGTCAATATTGGATGCCTGATTCAACAGGAAGAATTTGTTATCAATGTGAAGTGAAGTTTAATACTATGAGAAGAAAACATCATTGTAGATTATGTGGAAGAATATTTTGTAGTAAATGTTGTTCCCATCGAGTTAATGGATCATTATTTGGTATATCTTGATTTATTCATTATGAATAGATTAGATACTAGAGATGAAATGGAATGAGAAGGAATTGATATTGTATTATTCATGGAATATTTCATGAAATAGTCACATATTCAAGCATTTTATTCTTAGAAATGAATGAACAAATTCCTTGGACAGTTTTTACATAAATCGTAAGGAAAGAGAAATTTGAATGAGAGATAGAAAGTTGAATGAATAAATGGCAAGAATGACGATATTCCCCCTCCTCCTCAATCCTCCATATAGAAGAAGAAGAAGAAAGAGAGTCCATTAGGTTGTGTGAGAAAAAGGATGTGTAATAAGAGAGAAGAAGATGGACTAAATAGAATATGGAGTGGATTATATATGATAATGAATAGAATAGAAGAAAGAATAGAATGGATGTGAATAGAAGAAGAAGAAGAAGAGAAACAGATGGTACACTTCTTCTTACTTTCTACTCATGAATTCTATTTCTTCTTCTTCTCTCCTAACACAATTTACCCCTTATTACCGAGTATGTTGACAGAGACGACGAAGATGGAGAGAGGGAATGGGAGAGGAGGAGGATAGAGAGGGAGAGGGATGGAGAAAGATAGAATGTTGCCATAGAAGGGGGATAAAACGAGGAAGGAAACTAGGTTCTCTCATGTATAAAAAGAGAATATATGATAATGGAGGAATATGAATGGAATGGTTGATTGTGATATCTCTCTTAATCAATATGTCCATATTATAATGATTATGATTATAGGATATAGTGGAGAACTTCGACTATGTAACTATTGTGTTCGTACAGTTCATCAATATCTTCCATCTAATAATGATGGAATAGATGGAAATATTAATGGAGAAGTAGGATCAATAAATCAATCAATGCCATCTACCTCTATGTATAATACTAATCATCAACCCATTTCTACCGTATCTGGTGGTGGATTACATTGGTCTGAATCTGCTTCTACAAGGTATACTGTACTTGATGATTAATTATCGATTGATTGATTTAAATTGTAGTTGGGATCAAAATCGTCCACAGAATAGCAAGACTCAATTATTGAGTGTGGCTGATTTATGTGAGTTGCAAGATGGAAGAGAAGAAAGAAGAAATTCACATGGTTTGTATATATTTAGAACTTGTACGATAATATATAACAGTGGTTTGAAATAGTTGTAGTCATATTTATGGACTATATTAAGTTGTAATGATATGATTATAGCAGAACATTCTCAAGGAGAAGAAGAAGAAAGTGGACCTGAATGGGTTAGAAGTATGGATATGACTAAAGGAGGAGGAGGAAATAATAATGGATGGAATGGAACATCTAATAGAAGTAGTGATAATGATTCTATTAATATATCTATTAATGGAGGTCCTGTATCTCCATCCAAAAATAATCTTATCAAGACCATTCCTATTGATTCTACTGATAGAGAGGTACATTATTCATTTATTTGATTGACTGATTTATTGATTGATTATAGGTGAAGGCGAGGAAAGTTCTTGGAGATGATACAGATGTTGCATTTGAGAAGAAATCGGAGAGATTACTAGAATATCTATTTAAAAGGGAAGGAATTGATAAAGACAGGTATACTGTAGATATATTGATTGAAATGAATGATATATTTGTTATGTGTAGATGGTATGATATCATTCTACGAACTAGTCGATCTATGGCTTCTATTGTCAAAGTAGATGTAAAGAGAAGAAGAGATAATATGAATATTCTTGAATATATTCATATTAAGAAGTTACCTACAGAAGAAGATGTAGTTCATGCTGAGGTATACGGTAGATGAACATGATCGGTCAATCAATATATCGATTATAGATTGTACAAGGAGTTGTATGTAGACAATCAGTAACTCATACTGATGCTATGATGGAAATGAGAGATGCTAGTGTTATGCTTGTAGCAGGTACTGTAAATAACTGTAAATGGATCATGAACTGATTTTAATTATAGGATCAATAGAATATGAACGAGGTCCAGGTAGATTGGCAACACTGGAACCTATTCTTGCTCAAGAAAATGAATATCTAGCAAGACAGGTATACTGTATCTATTGATTACTGTAGATTCATCAATCAATTATTGATTATATAGGTTGAGAGAATTCTTGCTCGTCGTCCATCTGTTCTTCTTGTAGAAAAAGGAGCATCAAGAACTGCTGTTGAGGTATGATCAATCGATATCATGTATACAGTAGTCAGTGTATACAGTCAATCGATAATGTCATGTATACAGTAGTCATGTATACAGTGAATGGTATACGGTATGATCAATCGATAATGTCATGTATACAGTAGTCAAGTGAATGGTATACGGTATGATGGTATACGGTATGATCAATCGATAATGTCATGTATACAGTAGTCTAGTGAATGGTATACGGTATGATCAATCGATAATGTCATGTATACAGTAGTCAAATGAATGGTATACGGTATGATCAATCGATAATGTCATGTATACAGTAGTCAAATGAATGGTATACGGTATGATCAATCGATAATGTCATGTATACAGTAGTCTAGTGAATGGTATACGGTATGATCAATCGATAATGTCATGTATACAGTAGTCTAGTGAATGGTATACGGTATGATCAATCGATAATGTCATGTATACAGTAGTCTAGTGAATGGTATACGGTATGATCAATCGATAATGTCATGTATGCAGTAGTCTAGTGAATGGTATACGGTATGATCAATCGATAATGTCATGTATACAGTAGTCTAGTGAATAGTATATGGTATATCTTCAGTTACTACATAAGAATGGAGTGCGTACAATAGTAAATGTGAAACAATCAGTATTACGAAGAGTTGGTAGAAGTACTGGAGCTGATATACTTCCATCTAGTGATGCACAATTGATACAACAGAATATTGGTATATATTGAAGATTTCAAAATGGATGACAATAAATAAAGTCATTATAATAATGTTTATTAAGGTTTCTGTCCCGTGTTCTCTCAACGTTTAGTTCGTCTTCGTAATGGAAATAGAAAGAGTATAGTAATATTTGATGAATGTCAACCTGATAAAGGATGTTCTATTCTATTATATTCATCTAGTCTAAAGGAACTTGTTGCTGTTAAAAAGGTTATTTATTATACTATATAATATATTTGATTGTTATTTATAATATAAATGATTGATTGATTGATTGTATAGGTACTTCAATCAATGATTCTTCTATTATATTCAATGGATCTAGAGAAATCATATCTTCGTTTATTCAATGTTCGATTAGAATATCGATCATCTGGATGTGAAGTATGTGAAACACGAAGACTTAATATTGATCATGATGGTCATAAGGTATTCATTTATTGATTCATTCATTCATTCATTCATTGATTATAGAGTGGATTAGAACAGGCTCTTGATAATGCTATTCTATCTGTATCTCCATTTATTGATGTCGAACCTCCATTCCTTGAGACTACTAAGTTTGTCATCTTTGATCTTTGATCTTTGATCTATTGTCGTATTGAAGGGGTCGTTCATGTTCACTTCTTGAATACTTCAAACAACCATTGTATCCATATATGAATGAAGAAGAAATTGGAATGAGAAGAGTAAATGAATCAATAGATGAGAAGATGAATATGATGATGAATGATCAAGTATTCATAATATCACTTTATTCTATCTTATCATTATTGATATAGGAAAGATCATCATCATGTAATCGTTCATCATTCTCATTGAATACTCGTATTAATAATGAAGATGATATATCATTATTCCGTGCCAAAGGAGGTATTCTATTCAGAGAAAGAATTAAAGAAGAGAAGAAGAATCGAATGGCTCTCAATGTATTATCTATTCATATTATATTATATATCATATATAATATATTAAGTCATCTCAATCATCTCCTCGTTCTCATAAATCTGATGTACTTGATCCATTACAACATCAACGAGTTGCTGTTCTATTTGGATCATTTTCACCAAAGGTTTCATTCTTTGATCTTTGATCTTTGATCTTTGATCTCATCATATCATTCAGAGTCCAAATGCTCCATTCTTCTGTGTTCGTCCATGGGTGGTTTCTATGCAATTCTATGGTGCGAATGATATGACATTGGGAGAATTTCTTACCAAGTTAGTCATATTATATCTTATTATCATAGGTCGAATAGCTAGCTCATCGAATTTCAAAATGCGGTCAGGTTTCTCGAATTTTGGCAAATTTGGATCAAAATGCGGTCAGGTTTTTCGATTTTCGTGAAATTTTGGCTCAAAATGCGGTCGGGTTTTTCGATTTTCGTAAAATTTTGGCTCAAAATGCGGTCAGGCTTGGTACTTTGCAACATACTTTTCGACCTATGCTTATTATATCATATTTATTGATTTATTGAATGATTATAGATTCTGTTTCAATAAAGATTATGCATGTCCTTCATCCAATTGTGAATTACCAATGTTGGAACATAGTCGTAAATTAGTCTGTGCACGAATATGTATTGAGGTGATTGATCTTTGATCTTTATAATCAATCAATAATTAATTATAGGTGACAACTCAAGTAGTAGTACCATCATCATCATCAGGTTCATTGAATGATTCATCAGATGATATATTTGGATGGCATTATTGTCCTTCTTGTAAAGCTAGTTCTCCATTAGTACCTATTGATGATAAAGTTTGGCATCTATCCCTTGTGAGTTACCCCCCCCCCACTCATTCCTTTTCGATCTTTGATCTTTGATCTTTGATCAGGGTAAGATGCTTGATTATCTATCACATTCATCATTCTCATTGGGTTGTGTATCATCTCCAGGTGCATCTACATCTTGTCAGGTATAATAATATTATTATTAATATTTCTAATAGTTATTATTATATCTTTTAGCATTGTTTCTTCCATGAACATCATCATTTCTTCTCTTACGCTAATTATGTTACCAGCTTCAAAGTTACTATGGTCAGTTAACTTTTTTTTAAAATAACTCTGTTTTTTTTATTTGTAAAGATCATATATTAAAGTGCGCTATACCGCACACATGGTGCTCCAATTGGACCACCCATTAGGCATACTGTATATGTGTCTCTCTTCTCTTCTCTCTTCTATATTCATAGTTGTTCATCATTTAGATTCGTCCATTTGATGTTCATTTCTCATCTGTAGTATGTCGTATCGATCCATCTTTTATATCTCTCCAATCAATAATCGACAATATATCCAGAACTGCCGATTACGCCAATGATATCAAAATGTCAGTATTTCCTCTTAATTTAATTTATTATATTTGTCGTTTTATTTATAAATTATGTAAATAGTATTTCTGTTTCAGAAAAGCAGAAAATGAAGTGAATAAGAATCGTGATATGATATCTCATTTGAATGGAACAACTCTAAGTTCACTTGAAGATCTATTCAATAAAACTTCTTCCATCATTCAGTTAGTTACTATATTTATATGACTTTATCATTTATTTCTCCTTCATTCATCTTAATCTTTTTATTTTTATTCTTTAGAGAACGATCAAAAGTAGTTGAAGAACTGAAAGGAGTAGAAGAAGATCCAATTCCAAATAATCATCCTCTTGCAATCAAGGTTTATTATTTCTTATATTGATTGAATTGAATGAAGTATTGATTGTATTGTAGGGTAAAGAGTCAGAGATGATTATTCGAGAAGCAGCATATAATCTATTGAATACATGGCATACTGAAAGTGCTACTCTTGTTGCTTTAGCAAGAACATTGAAGAAGAATGCTGGTATCATAATAATTTATTCACCATAATAGATAAACATGTAACGAACAAACAGTAAATAAATAAATAGTTGTAGTTGTAAAAGTGAAAGGTCAATCTTACAAAAATGTGAGGATGGAGGAAGGGACTAGAGGAGATCGAATATATGATGAAGATAAGAATAAGAAATGCATGGAACTGATCAGTCATTAATTTTAATTTTAAAAGCTTATTCTGTTTTCGGGCCGAGTAAGTAAACGTGCCGCTCGCAAGAAGAAACTGTTATGCCTGTATTGGAAACGAGACCCAGCGTCGGAGAAGTTTAATCCATTTCTTGTAGCATAGGTTTTAAAATAGTGAGATTTATTGTTTGAGATCTTAATTTTTCCTCTTAGTAGTTTCATAGACATTTTTAAGTCGACGTTTAACCTGCGCTGTTCGAGGGTATCAAGAACTAGTTTTGCATTACGTGCACTACTACTTGGCATATTCTCCCACGAAGATTTGTAGCAACGAGCAAACACTCTTCTTGTGAAATAATTTTGCACCTTTTCCAATATTTTTATGTCTTTTTTTCTGGTAGGGATTGAATACTGTGCAAGCACTCTCTATAATAGGCCTAATATAGGTTGAATATGCTTTAAGTAGAATTATCGGGTTATTAGTTCTTAGAGCCCGCATAATTATGTGACAGGCTGATTTCGTATTATTATATTATATTATTTAGTATTAGATTATTGTATCTTATATATGTATAATATAATGAATGATATAATTCTAGATGAGAATGGTCAACCTCCTCCATTATGTGAACTAGTATTAGATAAAGTAATTGATCCATTCCCTTCATGTCTTCATCTTGGTATTCCACTCCCATTAAGAGTTCCTGTTGTTGTCAGAGATCTACAAGTATGTTTAATAGTAGATCTTCTTTCATATATTAATATATTTAATATTCAAATATATATATATATATATATATATATATATATATATATATATATATATAGGATGCACGAGGAGGTATCAAACCAGATATTGGATCTATTGTAGCCTATGCATTAGCATCCATTGATTATGAAGAAGGTAATGAATGAATGGATTAATGATATAATGAATATATTGATTGATTGAAGGTCGTCGTAAAGCTCGAGAAGCAGCTGGAGGTGAAGAACAACCAATGAATCTAAATGCAACGAGTATAGATAAAGATGAAAATATTGTATCTGCTCAACATTTTGATTGTGAATTCTCTGATTCACAAACGAGTTATTATGTTAAAGTTAGTTTATTATCTTACTTATTGCGGTATAAGTACTATTTCCCTTCTTATTCTATATTTATCATTGTAATTATATATCTCTGTCAACCATAAATTATCTTATATCATGATATTTGATTTGATCTTTGATCTTTAGGCCTATTACTCAGAGAGATTTCGTCTTCTTCGTCGTCTTCTATTACCAGATGGAGAATCTGCATTCATTCGATCTTTATCTGAATCTAAGATATGGACACCACAAGTATATATCTATTATATTCTATTCTATTATATTCTATTCTAATCTATTGATTAAAGGGAGGCAAATCAGGATCATTCTTCTTCCGTACTTGTGATGATCGATTTGTTATTAAATCTATGAGCAGGTTAGATTGACAATAAGATATACTCATAGTTCATTTTATATTATAGATTCGAAGTTCAATCATTTGTAAAGTTTGCACCAAATTATCTAGATTACTTGAAGACTGCTGTGACAGAGAAGAAATTGACTGCTTTATGTAAAGTATGTTTATTATCATATATCCTATCTATCTTATGTTATATTGTAATCATTAGGTATATGGTGTATTCCGTGTATGTTACAAATTCAAGAATGGAACTCAAGCTAAAATAGATATACTCATAATGGAATATTTATTCTATAAACATGAAGTTAATAGAGTATGGGATTTGAAAGGATCATTGAGAAATAGGTAGATAGATAGATTATTATATATTATATTGAATATTAAATGTATTATATTGATAATGATTATAGAATGGCATCAACTGGAAAGATTGAAGAAAATAGTTCTAATCTTGTTCTTCTTGATGAAAATCTTATGAAAGATTTATGGAATAATCAAGTAAGATAATCAATATCTAAATTGAAATATTATAGAAATATTTTGTAGCTGTATGTTCTTCCTCATTCAAAAGCTGCTTTAAATCAAGCAATATCCAATGATTCTCATTTCTTGAGTAGTCAACATGTTATGGATTATTCATTACTTGTTGGAGTTGATGCTGAGAGTTAGTTCATTCATTCATTCATTCATTCATTCTATTCAATATCTATTCTTCTTCTTCTTTTTCAGATGGTGAATTAGTTCTTGGAATAGTTGATTATATGAGAACATATACATTGGATAAGAAACTGGAATCATGGGTAAAAATAGTGGCTATACCTGGAGCTCATCTACCCACTATTTTATCTCCACAGGTAATCAATATTCCTTTATCTATTGTACTAATCAATACTTTTAGATGTACTGTAATCGATTCGCTGAAGCAATCGATTCATATTTCCCTGTAGTACCTGATCAATGGACTGGATTAGGATCTGTTGTTTCTTATTAGTTCATTCTATCTATTCATTCATTCTACTTCTTCATTCTCATACAAAATGCCTTACTCTTGCATCCAAACATTATAGATACATATCATAGTCTATTCAAACTTGTATTTATACATTGTATTTATATAATTTATCATAGTGATGATATAGGAAAAAGCAAATGTAGATATTGATTATCGTCCATTTTGATTATAAGTGTAATAAGATAATAACGAGTCTATCATATAGTATCACATTCACTTTATACATTTGTTCATTGTTTTATATGCCTATAGATATGTTCACATTTTGATTCAAAGATAAAGATATATGATATCAATATACTATTATTACTGTACCTTTCATAATGGTTCATCGCCATACCAAAACTACCTTTCTCCATTTATTATCTTCTTTAAGATTATCATATTGATAGATATTATAAGTGAATCAATTGAATAATGTCACGAACGGGTGTTCAAACACTCATGGATACAAAAGTGAGGAAGAAGAAAGTAAGTATTATATATGATATATTGATTATCTCTTTAACTATGCATATATATATATATATATTTATATATATATATATATATATATATTGTAGGCAGCTGAAGATGCTGAAGAAGCTGCTCGTTTACGTGAAGAATTAGAACAATTTGAAGATGAATTTGGTGAATCAACAAGTGAAACACTCAAACCAAAAGCATTTATTAGAATGGATATTGTTAATGCTAATAAGAGTGGTATGTTTATATTCTTTATTCTTGTATTGATTGATTGATTGAATATATTAAGTTGGTGATCTTAAACCATCAATCTATAAACCTGCCCTTCCAAATCCATTGGCTGAATTATCTAAGAAGAGTTCAGCTTCATCTTCTCTAGCTAAGAATACATTTGAAGAAGCTAAAAGAATGGCTGCTCATAGGGTATTGCATACTTGAGTTATTGATTTGTTGATTGGTTTATTGATTGAAGGCTCGTAAAATGTTAGAGGATGCTCATAAAGGGAAGCCAGGTCCTGCTCCTATAGTAGTTGTTCCTACTACTAATCCTCCAATCAATAGACCACCTAAACCCGGAACGAGTAAAGCAAGAGAAATACAGAAGAGTAAGACAAGTAATCTTGATGATTTCAAAGAGGAATTGAAGAGGTATTCATATACACTATTGTATTATTCATATATGATGAGATATTATAGATTACAAGCTGAAAGAGATACAAGAAAGAATGTTCGTGATCATCTGAAGAACGATCTAGGAGTTGATCAGGTACCGTAATTCTTCCTCATATATTGATTGATTGATTGATTGATTCAGGCTCATATTGATCTAATGGCTCCTCCAATCGATAATCCATATATTGGTACTGGTACATCTGGAGATGTTGATGATACATCAGCTACAACCAATCTATATATTGGTAATCTACCACTTGATGTGAGAGTTTATTCATTGATTAGTGCCCTTTTATTGATTAGGTTATGGTAATGTATATTACAGGTAACGATGGATGATCTTCTGAATACATTTGGTACATTTGGTCCTTTAGCATCTGGGAAGATATTATTCCCTAGAGGAGATGAAGAAAGGAAGAGGTCTTATTATATTATAAAGATAGAAATAGATGATGAATGAATAATGAATGATATATTATAGGGAATATCTGTGTGGATTCATTGCTTATATGAGTAGAAAGGACTTTGATCGTGCTTTCACCCAAATGCCAGGTAGATCAATCAATCAATCAATCAATCAATCAATATAATGATTCTATGATTATAGGTGCAATGATCCGTGGTGAAGTGGTGAAGATCTCGTATGCCCGTCAAGTCATCATTCCACCCGTAGTGAGTATACTGTATCCACCATCTCTTCCCCTCTATCAATCGATATCATCTGATTGATTGATTGATTGATTGATTGACGTTGATATCTTGCTTAGCCCTTCTACATTCCATCTGAACTGGAGAAGTTATCATTCCCTGATCCACCAACTGGACTACCATTCAATGCATTGCCTCGTTCATCTCATTTACGTCAATATCTTACAAAATGGAAGACATTACCTGCATTGGGATCAGCTCCTACTGATAATGATGAACAACTTGACGATTATAAGAGGGTTAGTTATATTTATACAGTCTTCTATTAAGATTGTGGTATGGTGTCGAATAGTATGAGTAATGGTCAATCAATATTCCTTATCCTTTAAATGAATATGGTCAATTTTGTGTTAGAAGGAGTAGTAGACATATTTGATCGATAGTTAATTTTACTGTTGAACACTAAAACGATAATTGTAATAAAATAGTGTGTGTTATCTTCGGTGATAGTAGTATCCATGACTGAAATGACTGAATGAATGAATGAATGAATGAGTGATAAACTGAGACTGAGATATTGATTGAATACACTACAGATGATCAAGAATGCTACAGTACGCGTAGTGATTCCTACAGACAGGTTGGTCGATAGATGGTATCATCTATCTATCATATAATGAATGAAGATGATCTACTAGGGGTGATGTATGGTATGATAGAGGTAGAGATGGAGAGAGAATGAATGAATGAATGAATGAATGGATATGAAGTATGGTAAGATAGTGAGAGTGTTCATATGAATTTCAGTAGTCTTCTATCATTGATTCATCGTACAATCGAGTTCATTGTGAGAGAAGGACCAATCTTCGAGATGATGTTAATGGCTAGAGAATCTAATAATCCTTTATTCCGGTTAGTATACATATCTATTCTATCTATTCTATATATCCTTTTAAGTTTTCTCTTCGATAATCATCATCCAGCTCATGTTTACTATCGTTGGAAGTTATACTCTGTCTTACAAGGAGAACGACCTCATCATTGGAGAAAGGTATACTGTAATTCATTTGAGAATATTGATTGATTCATTGTCTTAAGGAGAGATTCCGTCTGTTTGATGAGGGTAGTTGGTGGCAACCTCCTATTGCTACTAATGACTTGTATAGGTACGTATTCATTAATATCTCATTCATACATTTTCATACCCTCGCAATGCGGGGATTGACCCACTATATAAGGCCCATTATGGGCCACTTGATGCGAAATGAAGCCAAAAATGACGATTTGTAAGCGAAAATAACGAATTTTGTGAATCAATCCACCCTATTTCGAGAATTGACCCACTATATAAAAATAAACGGCGAGGGCACCGAAAATCTATGATCTCATTTGACTTTATTGATTGACTGATTGATTGGTTGATTATTGATTGATTGATTGATTGATTGAATTACAGAGAGATGCCAGAGTGTCTGTATCATACAGCATTCAGTGTAGCTGAACAAAGAGCAAAGATGGGATTATTATCAGTTGATAAAGATGATAGAAGATCATCCAATCAAGTATGGATACTGTAGTCCAGATTATTGATTTATTGATTTTATGAGTTAAATTGAATTGATTTCTAGAAGGAAGGTCGTCGAGATAGAGATCGATCAATTGAAAGAGAGAAAAGAAAGTCAAGGAAGAATTATCTATCAAGTAAAGATCGTAATCGATTAGAGGATATGTTAAGAGAATTAATTCCTGAAAAAGAATCGGTTGGTTCATATTTTATCATGATGCATTTTAATATTTTTTCACATGTGTTGTATATTTATTTTAATATTTGATACTATTGATTATATGATATAATAATAGATTGGAAGTGCAATGGTTTGGTGTCTTGATCATGCAACATGGTCTAAGGAAATATCTGAATGTCTATATGAAAGTCTTACGATTCCTGAAACTCCTCTTCATAAGAAGGTAATCTATTCATTCTATTGATTCTATTACAGTAATCTACCGTAATCTTAGATCGCTCGTCTTTATCTCATAGCTGATATTCTTGCTAATGCTGCTGTACGTGGAGTCAAAGATGTATTCTACTTCAGACAACATTTAGAGGTTCTCTTTCCTAAGGTACAACAATTGATCTTTGATCTTTGATCTTTTGACGAGTTGGTTGTAGGTCTTCAGTGCACTTGGTTCAACACTTCGTCATATCGATGGACGATTAAAGGCTGAACAATTCAAACAAAGAGTTATGAATTGTTTTCGTGCATGGGAAGATGTAACATTATATCCTACTGATATGCTTATATATTCACAGAATATATTCCTTGGTCTTATATCGATTGATGAGGTATACAGTATGAAATGATATTGATTGATAATATGAATATATTGATTAGATGGATAAGAAGAGTATAGATGGTGAAGATGATGATGAAGACTTGGATGGTGCCCCTATTAATGATGATAAGAAAGATGAAGATGATGAAGATGTAGATGGAATACCATTAGGATCTAATCATCATGAACCATCCACTACTAGTAATAATTGGAATTGTATTGTAAGTATTTATCTATCTATCTATCTATCTCAATGAATTGTGTTCATTATAGCAATCAGATGATGATGATATGGATGGAGTTCCTATAGAAGAAGCTCCTATTATCAAATCTGAACCAACTCCCACAAAGACAGCTCCATTATTCAAACCTATGCAATGGAGTACTGTAAGTGGAGTATTATATATTGATATTAAATCAATATATCATATTGATTCAATATCAATATATAATACTGTGTATAGATTCCGGATGGACCAGCCACTAAACGTAGTAAATGGGAAGAAAATGAAGAAGAAGAAGAAAAGGAACGACAATCATTACCTAGTATGGATTATATAATGAAGAATAAAGATGAACCTATATTTGATGATGATGAGAATTCAGATGAAGATAATAGAATGAAGTAAGTTGATAGAGATTGAGATATCGATTGATATTATCGATGTTTAGTGAATCAAAGATATCTATATCATCAACTACTGTTATGGATGATGAAAGACGAAGATTGATTAGAGAAATAGAGGTTGTATATATGATATGTATGGTATGATAATATGAATGAATTAAGGTGAAAGTAATGGCATTACAAGATGAATTGGAACAAGATGGAAGTGGAGATGTTAAGAAGAAAGTTGAGAAATATAGAAATGATTTGATGAGGTATTATGATATTAATCATATGGAATACAATGACGAATAATGAACGTTATAGGAAGATGGAAGACAAACTTGGAAAGGATAAGAAGAAAGAAAAGAAAGAGAAAGAGAAGGATAAAGATAAGAAAGATAAGAAGAAGGATAAAGAAAGAGGAAGATCAAGAAGTAGAAGTAGAGAAAGAAGAAGATCAAAGAGTAGAGAAAGAAAGAGGGATAGAAGTAGAGATAGGGAGAAAGAGAGAGATAAGGAAAGAGATAGAGATAGAGAACGAGAAAGGGATAAAGATAGAAGAGATAGAAGAGATGCTGATAGAGACAGGTTTGTACTATTCATTCATTATTATATATATATATTGATTGATTCTAGAGATTCTCGTCGAGATCGTCGAAGTCGTAGTCGAGATAGACGAAGATAGATTAATATTATAATAATTATAATATAGCACGTCTTGATTCATTGTTGTACTCTTGTCCATCTTTGTTTGTTCACTATTTCTATTATTATTATTTTTCTCTTCATAAACGAGTATTGTTTCACACTATTTATGTATCTCACTTTATCATCTTTTTATAAATCAACTTGTTTCTGTTTATCTTCTTTCATATACATTTAATTAATAGAGTAATGACGTTTCTATAGCTCGTCGATTATATTTATAAAAAAGGGAATATTAAAGTCGAGTTGGTAAAACACTTAATGGCCTTTATACTGTTAAAATAATCGGCAATAAATATTTCGCACCCCGCACACCGCACCCCGCACCCCGTCTGTGTGCGATATTCCGCACCCCAGGGTGCAGTAAATCGCACACAAATGTAAGTATATTTATTTTTTGCTAATTCTTTATTTTCTGGAGTTGGTGAGTACTTTATTCGCTGTGATATAAATTTAAATTCCAATAGCATCATAATCAAACCTCAGCCAGTCTTTTTATTCACATGTTACACTCTTTGAATCAGATTTGGCCTCAATTCTAGATCGTTATTCTTTTATCACTTAGCTCTGCAAAATTTTCAACGAAATCTCAAATGGAAACTTAACAACGTGAGATAATTAGTATAGGGTGATGGAGGTTCGTCCCATTATCGGTATCATATGATGGTCAAAAACTAGCCATAGGACGATTAGGATGGAGTGAAACTCCATTACGACCAGAAGTGAAAGGAGCAATGAGCTGACTCGGGAAATAAATACCGTTGACTCGCAAATCAATAAAGACTATTCGACATCATACAATAATCACTTTCTAATCAATAATGACTAATCGATATACATAATTCATCGTTCATCTTCTTCTGATCAGCTATCGAAGACGTTACACTTGATCCTTAGCGAATAGTGAATCATGAAACATAATTCAGAAAAAATAGATATAGGTAACCCACGAAGTCCTCGCTCAAAACTTCGTCAGCAATTGCTTCATGGATAGGCATACAACTCCTGATTTTCCTATAGTCTTCTAAGAGGTCTTCGTAATCACTTACTAATTAATAATCAATAACGTATGATGCATCTAGCCTTAAACATGGCAAAATCCCCACTAATTTATCAATACAGATACAATATCCTTTTCTTACCGTATCCCATCAGTTCGCACTGGCATCAAGCAATCTAATCAGATATGGTAATGGTCTCGCTCGTCTCCAATTCGATCTATATTGTCTCGTCTCGATTTATATTGGAGCTGCTCGTTCAGAGGAAGACAGTTGTAGATACGGCCTGCAATCGAATTCCGTAATCCTTCCGTCAAGCTGCAGTACTCCATTAGTCATGATAATCAGAAAATAATTATGCATCAAAGACAATACGGCGCTTCTTCCGATAACAAGGTTGCTATCTAGCAATATTTTCGTTAGCACATGAAGAAACAACCGATGAAATGTAAACGTTGTTTAATATTTGAGTATTTTTCAAAAATGGGGTTTCTGTATACTATTTGTTGTCTATGTCCGGTATATCTTAAATATGATGCGAAATTGATGACGAATATGTTATCGAAAGAATGTCGACAATATTTATATACAATAGGAAAATAAATTAATCATAAAGGAAGAATATACTTGTAATAATAGAATTGCATAGCATTACTGATTACTCCAAGTAGTACAGTCAATATGTTTGCCCAGCGTTTAGTTGCATTTACAGCTTTATCTTGCTGGTCACACAAGTATCTTTCTAAAAGTTACCGTAACCTATTAGCCGCGAAGATTACCTTAACCTTGCAGCCCTTAAAACTACAGTAACCTTCAACCATTACCATACCAAGAGGCGACTTCGATCAAATGAATGAGAGCCATGATGATGGATGATGATCGCTGAGAGCGCTCCAGTGGACACGGAGACCGAACGAAGATTGAATAAATATTGCAGACATGTCGACTACGATTAGATACGGTAGATTTTTATGGAGTAACGCAAGATACGGTAGATGTATAACAGGATGCGGTAGATGTATGTGGACTACGATAAGATACGGTAGATTTACATGGAGTACGACAGGATACGGTAGATGTATGTGGAGTACAGCAGAATACGGTAGATGTATGTGGGCTACGGAGGGATACGGTAGATTTATATGGAGTACAACAGGATACGGTAGATGTATGTGGACTACGATAAGATACGGTACATTTACATGGAGTACGACAGGATACGGTAGATATATGTGGAGTACGGTAGGGAGTGAGATTACGGTATAGTCCAGCGATTCCCGATAGGGATCAAAGATCGATGAGCAAAATGTGCGGTTTTTCGCATCCGAATTTATTTTCAAATATTTTGCATATTTAATATTTTTATTCGCGTACTGTTTTTCTCTTGTGATATTTTTCTTTTCTGTGATCAATCCTTTTCAGATATTTTGTAAACACATAGCCCTCAGAGATCCATGGACTAAAGAATCTCTGATCTTTGATCTCTTATCATTACTGTAGTTGACCATGTACACTGACCACTACAAAGATGGCCTGCTTATGTATACGTGCAAGCGGATCATCAAGCATACGGCGGTCATAATCGAGGAGAGCACTTGCTGAATGTGTTGGTCTTTGATCGTTGAACTTTGCTTATCGATCTTTGATCCCTATCAGGAGTTGCTCGATTATACCGTACTCTTACTCACTTCCGTACTCCATATACATCTACCGTATCTTGCGTTACTCCATAAAAATCTACCGTATCTAATCGTAGTCGACATGTCTGCAATATTTATTCAATCTTCGTTCGGTCTCCGTGTCCACTGGAGCGCTCTCAGCGATCATCATCCATCATCATGGCTCTCATTCATTTGATCGAAGTCGCCTCTTGGTATGGTAATGGTTGAAGGTTACTGTAGTTTTAAGGGCTGCAAGGTTAAGGTAATCTTCGCGGCTAATAGGTTACGGTAACTTTTAGAAAGATACTTGTGTGACCAGCAAGATAAAGCTGTAAATGCAACTAAACGCTGGGCAAACATATTGACTGTACTACTTGGAGTAATCAGTAATGCTATGCAATTCTATTATTACAAGTATATTCTTCCTTTATGATTAATTTATTTTCCTATTGTATATAAATATTGTCGACATTCTTTCGATAACATATTCGTCATCAATTTCGCATCATATTTAAGATATACCGGACATAGACAACAAATAGTATACAGAAACCCCATTTTTGAAAAATACTCAAATATTAAACAACGTTTACATTTCATCGGTTGTTTCTTCATGTGCTAACGAAAATATTGCTAGATAGCAACCTTGTTATCGGAAGAAGCGCCGTATTGTCTTTGATGCATAATTATTTTCTGATTATCATGACTAATGGAGTACTGCAGCTTGACGGAAGGATTACGGAATTCGATTGCAGGCCGTATCTACAACTGTCTTCCTCTGAACGAGCAGCTCCAATATAAATCGAGACGAGACAATATAGATCGAATTGGAGACGAGCGAGACCATTACCATATCTGATTAGATTGCTTGATGCCAGTGCGAACTGATGGGATACGGTAAGAAAAGGATATTGTATCTGTATTGATAAATTAGTGGGGATTTTGCCATGTTTAAGGCTAGATGCATCATACGTTATTGATTATTAATTAGTAAGTGATTACGAAGACCTCTTAGAAGACTATAGGAAAATCAGGAGTTGTATGCCTATCCATGAAGCAATTGCTGACGAAGTTTTGAGCGAGGACTTCGTGGGTTACCTATATCTATTTTTTCTGAATTATGTTTCATGATTCACTATTCGCTAAGGATCAAGTGTAACGTCTTCGATAGCTGATCAGAAGAAGATGAACGATGAATTATGTATATCGATTAGTCATTATTGATTAGAAAGTGATTATTGTATAATGTCGAATAGTCTTTATTGATTTGCGAGTCAACGGTATTTATTTCCCGAGTCAGCTCATTGCTCCTTTCACTTCTGGTCGTAATGGAGTTTCACTCCATCCTAATCGTCCTATGGCTAGTTTTTGACCATCATATGATACCGATAATGGGACGAACCTCCATCACCCTATACTAATTATCTCACGTTGTTAAGTTTCCATTTGAGATTTCGTTGAAAATTTTGCAGAGCTAAGTGATAAAAGAATAACGATCTAGAATTGAGGCCAAATCTGATTCAAAGAGTGTAACATGTGAATAAAAAGACTGGCTGAGGTTTGATTATGATGCTATTGGAATTTAAATTTATATCACAGCGAATAAAGTACTCACCAACTCCAGAAAATAAAGAATTAGCAAAAAATAAATATACTTACATTTGTGTGCGATTTACTGCACCCTGGGGTGCGGAATATCGCACACAGACGGGGTGCGGGGTGCGGTGTGCGGGGTGCGAAATATTTATTACCAAATAATCTTGTGATTACGGTAATATTTTGAGAGTTCATAGATTTCCTCCATTTGAGAAAAGTCGTTAGTGGATACACCATAACCATTCAGTGTATCATTGTGTCAGATTTAATACTTCCATCTTTTTTATATATTTTCATTTTGTTTCATGTTTAATTCTGGTTATCAATAGGACATTTTTATCTTTCTTTTACTTATTCAGTATATACCTTGGTTATTGAAAGTGTGAAGATGTCTCTGTATCCTCTATCTATAACATAATTCCTAGAATAAAAGTTGCACACAATGCTTATTATAATATCTGTTAAGTTTCCTCCGGCTTTATTATTCTTTAACTCAAATTTAATGCTTCTTCCTGTAGCACGCATTCTGGTCGATTATCTAATAATATCTCACTCTATACAGTATATAGACTTTACTTTTCTTCTTTTATTGCTTATTCATTCTTGTTTCGTTCATTATTTTGCAAGAATACCACTCTGCTTCTTAAATAATCGAGTGTTTCTGGGCTCATTTGCTGTACTTCGAGTAGAGAGTTAGGATTGCTCATAAGATTAAGCGCCTTTTGATGGTGAAGAAATAGTAGAAGAAGTGTGAAGAGAGAATATGAAGGGAGGGAGAGAAGAGAAGAAGAGGAGAAGCATGGAAGGATCCATTTGAGTGGCAGAAGAAGAAGAAGAAGAAGAAGAGGATGCACAGATGGGACATATTCTATATGAGAGAAGAATGATATAAGAGAGTGAAGAAGAAAGAGATTAGTAGAGAAGATAAATTATTGTATTCTTTCACCATTATCCCTTGTCTATTATTTATCCTATCTTTATTAATTATTGTATTATATTATTCTTATTCACGGTGAATCGATGAGGGGAGTATCACTCTCTTCACGAACAAATCCAGCTGATGATAGAAGGTATTCTATTCTTTATCTCGTTATACAAAACACTAAATATAGAGAGAAAGATAGATCAAATAGATTTGATAATTCTAGACATTTATTTCATTCATATAGAATTTTTCCAATGAACACTCATAAAATATCTAAATAACGCAATCTCAAACGAGACTGAAGAATAGCAAAAGAAAGATCTCTAGAGATGAAATACTGTGTGTATCATGTGGATTGATTTGATTCGGTAACAGAAATAGTCAGTAAAATCTTAATATCACTTTCCATCTCTCTGATACAAATTAGGATTGGATAATTATATTAGAATAATGTTTATATAAATAATTATAGATCGATAGTATCGGGAGGATCATCAAATGCATCTACTCTTATCCCTGATTCATTTTCTTCTTCTAATTCAACTGCTGTTAAACAATTAAATGACAAGACAAACTTAAGAAAGTGAGTAATATATTTCCGTTTGCCTTTCTTATTCATTTATGTATTGATGTTGACATGGAATGGTTCATTTAGGTTAGTTCTCTATTCATTGTCTATTGATATGATTGAATGTATTATAGATTCACAGCAGGAGTAGGTCGACCAGGTTTAGCTCGAGAAGCAAGAGAAGCTGCAAGGAATGTTATCAGTACACATAATCCAATTGTATGTTCAATACTATATTCATGTATTTGATAGTGTATATATTGATTGATTATTCTCTTTATATGTATTGAATTTATAGAGGAAAGCTCCAATATCTCATCCTATTGATTATGAACAATTTCTAATAGAAAAGAGTGTTCATATAGATAATGATCCACAACGAGAACTACTCATATTCCCTAGAGATGATATCGAGGTTTGTTATCATATATCAATCATTCCTAGAATACTGTATCTCATTACAGGAAAGAACTTTATCGATCGATGAACCTACTGCTGTTCCTGCTGTTCTTCCTACAGGTAGCTTGAGTACGGAAGTCAATAAATATTGATTTATTGACAGATCTTCGTGATGCAAATTGGTTATTGACTCGTGATGCACTTCATATGTATACTACTCCAAAGAAGACAGTTGTATTCAATTATTCCAAGTTCTCTGGAGATTACAATGTTCTTCATAATTCGTATGTATTCATATATCGCCTCTTTTCAATTGAATTTATTCATAAAAATCCACTTACAATTATAATGAACTACAACTCTAAATGGTTATTTATGAAGAATTCATGATAGATAGATTGATTGATTGATTGATTACAGATCATGTGGTGATGGCGATGTAGCTCTATCATCTCTTGTATTTGAATCAGATATGGCATTAGAAGAAGAGAAAGCAGCAGAAGAAGGATTCATTCTATCAACTGATATCATAAAAGAAGGATATCTACAAGTAATAAAGAATGATCCATCTCTATTGGATAATCTAAAGGTTTCATCACAAATAAATGAATTGATGAATATAATCGATATTGTAGTCAGAGAAGAAACGTCGTTGGTGTATTCTTCGACGTCTTGAAGGAGGTTCTATTGTATTTGAAGTACAGAAAACACCTGGGAATTCAACTGGTTACTATATCAATCAATACATTCTATTATTTATTTCTCTTAGGCAAACCTATAATTCGGGTTAATTCTGCGCAACTAAGAGCAACAAAGAAAGGGAGAACTGTCATGGAGGTTTGCTTCTTTGATCTTTGATCTTCAGTTGTAACTCATTTGTTGTTTAGATTGAGCCTTGTCGTGAAGAAGATGATAAGATAGATAAAGATAAAGAAAGAGGAGAAGGAGATAGATTAATGCTTCTTCCTGATTCTAATGATAATGAAGAATTGAATAAATGGTTACAAATTATTAATAGAGTTTTATCGATTACTAATCGAAGTGAGTCATATTGTATACTGTATCCATGAATTATTGATTGATAGGTGATCGTATATCGATATCATCTAGTTTCACTGATGGAGGAGTTGCTAATATGAGTAATAAGGTTTGATTCATTCAATGAATAAATCAATCAATTGTATTTGTAGTTTGAATCAAAGAGTATAACTACTAGTGGAGATACAGATAGTATTCATTCTGAGGATAGTATTGCTGGTACGTCATTATTGATTGATCTTTTGATCTTTGATCTTTGATCTCTATTAAGCTCGTGATATGAGTGCATGGAGAGGTCGAAATAGTGCAGCTAGAGCTCTCCAACCACCAATTGTAGAAAGAAGAAATATATTCTCGCTATATCATCGATTAACTGTATCTATCTATTGATTGATTCATTGATTAATGTGTTGTATTAATTGTAGGCAATAGGAGATACAAAGGGTGATAGTCGATGTTTGATATCATCTAGAGGATGGAATACTTCAACTAATTCATCTCCATGTACATCTCCATCTCCTATTACAAGACGACATCAAAGTACTACAAGTAGTACAATACCTGATAAGACTGGAGTATCACAGTTTGTTCATTTCATTATAATATTATTATAATCATCTTATTCAGATTAAGTATTCAATTAACTAAACTAGATATGAGATTACCTGTTTCTCCTACTGAAGTTAGACAAATTGAACCATTATTCGTTAGAATGTTCCTATTTGATTCAGCATCTGGTTTGTATCAATTTGTGATTGATTGATTGATTGATTGATTGATTGATTGATTGATTGATTGATTGATTGAAAGTGTTGTAGGTCGTCGTTTAACAGAAGAGTTTCATGTAGATGTGAATGATGATGATCTGAATACATTGATAGTAACTGGAAGAATGAGAATACGAAAGAATGATATAAATGGAGATGGAAGAATTAGTAATCATATCATTTCTAGTACTAAAGCTAATAAGGTATACTATTAATATATAATACAATATAATTACTCTTACCTCTGCTTATCTATCAAGAATATTTCATTATTTGATTGATGGAAGACAAAAATTACTATAATATATTCTAATGTGGAGGAAGGGGCGTCTTTTCTGATTTTGATATTGCTCTAAAGAGATATGAATAGAAGAAGTAGTTTAATTATATAATGGGTAAATATATTGATTGTTATAGATGACATGTAGAATAGCAGGAGTTAGTTCAAATACATGGTTGGTTATTCGTGTTGATAGAGTTTTATCAAATGATATCAATGGAGAATTGTATATGAAGACTACTGGAGATATTAAGGCTACACTTAAAATGCAGAAGAATATCCAGGTATTGAATGTGATTGATTGTGTCATTGTAGTGTAGTGGTTAGAGTGTAGAATCATAAGACGATAGGTTGTTGGTTTGATTCTCCAAGGATGATAATCATGCTAATCATGAAGAAACCATCGGTGGTTTCATTCCATGTTGTATAAAGAACGGATATCTGAGGAGATATTAGACATTCTCCCTATATACATTATCACCATTCATTTTAATCTTCATATATATTGAGGGTGCTTGTGCTCGTTTGGGTGCCTACCGTACTCGATTTGCATTTGCTGCTCGGTTAGTCATACTGTAATCACTCATATATTGATTGGTTTATCTATTTAAGTCGAATATTACCTGAATTAAGTGTACCTTCTAGTCAAAGTAATCAAATAACTTCTGCTAGAGGAAATACTAATGGTATAATTTAATAGTTAATATATTATTCTACTTTGTTATTCTCATAGATTCACTCCAATTATATCGATGTGATGGTTATCGATTAACTGATACTGATCTACAGAAATATCTAAGTGATTATAGTAAATTAGAGAGAACAAGTAAACTATTGATTCCTGGTGCTACTGTTTCTGTTCATATTGATACTTCCAATAGAATATTTGATGATCCAAGTACGTATTCCTTCATATATATATATCAATATGAATGAATGAATGAATGGTTATAGTTCGTATATCATCATCATATCTTCCATTGAGTCCATGGAGAAAGGAAGAAGTAGTCAATCCAGTATTTCATATTCAATCATTTGGGAATATTGTACCTGAACCTCATTCGGCATTTGTTAATCTATTATATGTCTATCCATTATCATTGAAGTAATTTCATCTCTAACTCTTTATTTTTATATATCATTATATATTGTAGATATGATAACCAGAAAGTGTTCTCTAAAGCTCGTAATATTAGTTGCACTGTTAGATTCATGAGAGGAGGTGAAGATATAGCTAGAGAGGTATCATTCCCCATCCTCTAATCTTCTCTATTGATTAATTCATTAAGGCATTCCTTGATCGATTGAATCCAAATGGTCCATTCTGTTCATCTTCTACATGTGCAGTACAACATCATCAACAATGTCCATCATTTGGAGATGAAGTTGATCTATCTATCAATCAATAATATCAATCAATCAATATATTTGAAGATGAAACTTCGTCTTCCTTTATCATTGGGTCAATATGATCATCTACTCTTTACATTTTCTCATATTTCTGTTATGGGTCAATTGAATGCTAAATCTCCGAGTGAAAGTGTTGAGACTAATATTGGATTTGCATGGTTACCTCTTGCTACAAGAAAAGAACGATTACTTATGGTATCTTTATAACTTATTGATTGATTGATTTATTGATTGATTGATAGGAATGTGATGAGGCTGATTTTGCATTGTGTGTAGCTGCTGAACTACCTAAAGGATATTATCGTAATCGTCCACTTGGGATTGCTAAATCAGTAAGTTCCATCTATTATTTAGATGTAAAATGATAATATTTATAGGAAGAAGTAGGATCAGATATGAAATGGGTAGATCAAAGACCATTATTCCGTGTACGATTACGTCTTGTTTCATCAGTATATACTACACAACCAAAACTTCAAGCATACTTTCAGGTTAGATAATCATTGGGCTATGATTAATCTATTCATTTTAGTCATGTCAACGATTTGAGAACAAAGTACAAGGAGGAGAATCCATTGATTTAGTTAAGGTATTATTATTATTATTATTATTATTACACAACAGAATATTACTGTAATTACATTTTTTCGAGTTTACGATGTCCGTTTTAAAAGTATCGGAGAAATGTTGTGTCGAATATCTTATCTTTTATGTAGTCAATCAATCGATATTGTTAATTTATTGATTGATTCAGAGATCTCCATCACCAGAAGAAGTAGCTCGATCATGTTCACCTCTTTGTGATTCACCTATTGTATTAGATGATGATCATCCTCTAATAAGAGAATTACAATCAAGAACTGAGGTAGGAATGAATGAATGAATGAATGAATAGAAGAGATTGAATATATTATAGTCTTTATGTGATATTGATATAATTCATATCATTCCATTTCTTCCTCTTGTACTCAATCGATTACTATCTACACTAACTCTATCATCAACTGATAATCTATCTCTGTCTACACTAAGGTACATTCATATCTATCCTATCAATTAATCAATCAATAGTATGATTGCAGTAGTATAATCTCAATAGTTGATCGTATATCATTATCTAAACGTAATAATCTTCTTCGTCTATTCATTCGATCTCAATTATCTCCTCGTCAATCAATAAACGATGAAGATTCTCTTCATTTTGCTATATGTAAACATCTACCTAATCTTGTATGTCTTCTTCTTCTTTATGTCAATTTGATCTTTGATCTTTTGTATAGCTTCGTTCACTACAAGCATCATTGGATGAGTTAGCATCAGTATATCGTCAACTATCATTTCTTCTTGATGTAACAGCTAAGAGTATGGCTCATACTATTGTTAGAAAGGCATTGTATAAGGTATTCACTCTCGTACCTTCCATTCACTTTATTCATCTTTCTTATTTTACAGACAAATCGATCAGATAGATTCTCATCAGAGCTAGTTGATCAAATTGGAAGTTTAGTTGATATACTTGTACCACAAATGATTGTGAAACATCGAGAGATTACTGTAGAATGTAGAGCTGCTAATAGTGCATTAGCACATTTTATGAGAGTTAGTAATTATTGTTCTATGATCGATTAATCAATATCATTATAGTATTGTCTATCATTTATTGATCGAGGAGCTGTATTCAGATGGTTATATTGTATTGTTAGTAGATTAGATGAAGCTGAATCAAGAGGGGTTAGTTCATTCAATCTATTCATTTATTCATTTATAATCAATATTTAGGTTCTTCGTGAATATAAATCAGATCTCTTAACTGTATTAATAAGACATGAACATTGGCTTCCTCTTTCTCTTCCTATATTGATTGATTCCAATAATTGTATTCAACGAGTCCAATATGAGAGTACTGTAGTTGATGCCAATACTGCTAGTGCAAGTATCGATTACATTTATCATTTTTCTTACCGTAATGATTGTTGAATCATTTTAGAATCATCTGGAATACTTTCTCGATTCTTTCATCAATTATTCCATTCTCCATCTTCTATTGAAAGTATTGAAGATCGATGTGAGTGTCCATTCATACCGTATTCTTATTATTCATTTCAATTACATTTTATCATTCTTTTCAGATGGTCGTTGTGGTGATGAATGGTGGCTTAGCGAGGCTTACTGTAAACGACATTTTCCTATTGGATTACTCTTACAGGTAATCTATACTATTATATATTCATATATTGATCTTTGATCTTTTATCTTTAGGAATTACAAATGTGTCTACGTGAACCTCGTGAATATCGAAAGAGACCAATATCATTGATTCGTAATCTATTAGCTAAACATACATATGATAAGAGATATTCTGATATTGTATGTTCAACTATCTCTTCTTTTTATTCTTTCAATCTATTCATTATTCCATTCTATTCAGAATTATCAACGTCGTATATCAATTCTATATATTCCTCTTATTCGTTTCGCTCTTGATAATCTAAATGAATTAGAATCATCAACTCAATCTGATATAATAGGAGGAGGGGGATTAACTACAACTGATTCATCTATTGGTATAGTATCTTTTATCTCTATATATACTATAATATGATATGTTATTAAGGTGTTCGTACATCATCAAAATGGCGTAGTTTAGAGAAAGGAGCTGTATTACAAATGCCTCCATTCATTGGTGGTCTATCTACTGTATTCAGGTATAATACATTGATATCTTCATCTAATGAAATATTGATTACTGTAGATCATCTTCTGGCCCATCTCCTCAATCAACAACAACATTTGGTAGTTCATCTCATTCTCCTTCTTCTCATCTTAATCCATTGGCTGAGAAATTTGATTCTGAAGAAGTACAAGATATACTATTGAGTGTAGTATTTGTCTTACAACGATTACCAAAGAAGGTACGGTATGAAACTATCGATTGATTGAATGAATGATCATTGATTGTAGATCACTGCTGCCTTATGGATGGAAACAGAAGGAGAACGAGCAGAACAATTATTGAAACTATTAGAGATTATCCTCGATGTATTTAGGTATTCATTTTAACTGTAATTGTAATTGTAATTATAAATATTGTATATTGTAGATATCGTGGAAAGGCAGCTTCATTTGCAGTATATGAACATAGCAATCGAATGATGAATAGAAATAGTCATGTATTGAAACCATCTAATACTTGTTTGTTTATTCATTCAAATTCATATCCAATATAGTATTGAGTGATTATAGATCGTATCGATGATATAGATGTTCTATCATATTCTTCATCTACAGGAGGTGCTCCTCCATTTGCTATACTTCAAATGATTAATCTATCACAAGAAATATCATTGATTGTATTAGATGTCATTCAAACATTCTCACAACAATTATCAGTAAGTATACACTGAACCCATTTTATTGATTGATCGATTTACTGATTGATCTCTCATATTCAGAGATGTAATGGATGGTCATCATCATCTCATTTATTCTCTCGTCTACTCAATATTCATATATGTTTATTAAGTGAAGAATGGCCAGAATCAGTTCGATTACATACAATTGCTGCACTTGCTCTATTCATTAATCTAGTTAGTTTATATTATATTCCTCACTATCATTTCAATATCATGCCTCTACAGTATCCCTCTATTCATTGATTTCTTCATTTCACTCAGGCAAACAGTCGAATGTATTTTGCAGCTAAGAGAAGTTAAAATGGTACGAAAAATGTACCGAAAATGCATTTTGCAGCCACAGCTTCGAAAAAGCTTCAAAAAGTTATTGAATTTCTATAGAATTGCTGCTAAAAAGGTAAAAAGCCACGAAAAAGCTAGGAAAAGCTAAGAAAATGCATGCAAAATGTCTGCATTATTCATTTATTTTGACATCTGAAATGCATTTGAGTTAGCTGCAGAATGCATTCGACTGTTTGCCTGAGCAATATCATACCTCTACAGTATCCCTCTATTCATTAATTTCTTCATTTCAATATCATACCTCTACAGTATCCCTCTATTCATTGATTTATTCATTTCAATATCATACCTCTACAGTATCCCTCTATTCATTGATTTCTTCATTTCAATATCATACCTCTACAGTATCCCTCTATTCATTGATTTCTTCATTTCAATATCATACCTCTACAGTATCCCTCTATTCATTGATTTCTTCATTTCAATATCATACCTCTACAGTATCCCTCTATTCATTGATTTCTTCATTTCAATATCATACCTCTACAGTATCCCTCTATTCATTGATTTCTTCATTTCAATATCATACCTCTACAGTATCCCTCTATTCATTGATTTCTTTTCAGTTTCGTGGTCGTTTATTGGATAGTGGTCCATTAGATGCTTTATCAATTCTAATAGAGAGACTTCTTCTTCTCATATCATCTCGTCTATCATCCATTCAATCTTCAGCGGCTGCTCTATTACAGATCATTCTACGTGCTGGATATGAGAATGCTGCTGCTCATATAGGTATCCATTCATTCATTCATCCATTCATCTATAACTCCTTCTATTTAATTGTATTGATTATAGCTATTGAAGCAATGAATGCAGCAGTGGCTCCTAATTCACTTCAACCAAAGAGATTAGTATCAGCAAGTGAAAGATTAGGAAGACCTGGTTAGTATCTCCTCATATCTCCTTATCATATCTCCTAGTCATTCATATATTGTTTATAGGTGCTCAAACAGGAGTAGCTCTAGCTCGTTTACTTGGATCAAATCCTTCATTAGCTGCTAGTGGTCGATTGAATAAAGGATTAGAAGCATTGGATGTATTAGTTGGAATAGGAGATATAAGGAAACAAAGTCCATTTGATAAAGCTGTTATTGTATGTTTATCCCTTAATATATAGATGAATGAATATAATGATTATAGGAATTGAATCGTCAATTAAGAGGAGTAATGACTGCAACTGGTGCATTGAATGACGCTAAGAATGATCCGGTTTGTTTTATTCACTCTTATATTATGCCTATCTATTAAATTATAGATTCGATTAGCTGATCTTCATATACAATTGGCTGATTCATATAGAGGATCTGCTGCATTGAGGTATTCTTTCATATACTTAGATGTAATATGAATGAATGAATGAATGAATAGATCAACATGGTTAGAGACTCTATCAAGTGCTCATGCATCATCTCGATTCTTTTCTGAAGCAGCTGTTTGTATGGCTCATTCTGTTGCTATTTGTGCTAGAGAATTGAATAGAAAAGGTATGAATGATGATATATTGATAGAGATATCAATGAAGAGATAATCAATATAATGATATAGATGAATTGAAAAATGTTGATTGGTCAGTACTCAATTGGATCAATCAAAATATTGGATCTGAAGAATTTGTTGTTAATGATCAAATAGGAGAGAATATTCAACCAGCTGGATTTACTATGGTAATGAATACCATTTTATGTGTAGAAGACAGGGATGGGACAAAAAAATATTTTTACCGAAAAATTTTATGTTCAGGTTCAACAAAAAAAATTCTCACCGAACAAAAAAATACCAAAAAATTAATAAAAAAATATCTTTTCCGATTTTTCCGAGAAAAGTTTAACTTTATCTCGGGTTGATCTTTCTATCGATTCATTGAAATTCAATAGAGCATTGTGAACTAGCAGCATCTTATTGATTAGCTAAAGAATTGGAACCAGGAGATATAGGGTGCGCTATTTTCGTAAATGACCGATTATGTTGTATTCTGTTCTCTAATAGATTCGAGAGTCTGAAATCGCAGCCTGTGTAGCTCATTGTCAGTGGTTAGTAGTCAGCGTAACCGCGGTCCACGGGTTCGATTCCCGTTTCCTATTTTCTATATCTTTATCTTTCAAACTAGAAAATTCGAGAGTTCACTGGGGATAATATAGTCTTTATGTGATATTGATATTATTCATATCATTCCATTTCTTCCTCTTGTACTCAAAAAAAAAATCCCAGCCCTGGTAGAAGAGATATTGGCACACATAATGATCGTATTTTTATTATGCACAATAATTATTATGATATTTGGCATTAATATTATAGGAGAATCTAGCATCAAAGATCGATAAAACAGCAAATCTTCTTACTCAAAGCGAGAGATATGAAGCTATTGGTCCATTATATCGATTGATTATTCCATCTCTTGAAAAGAATTCTAATCTTAATGTGAGTATTATTTTAATCTATCTATTTATATTGACCGTTGATCTTTGATCTTTATAGTCTCTGGTATCTTGATCTTTGATCTTTATAGTCTAGTATCTTGATCTTTGATCTTTATAGTCTGATATCTTGATCTTTGATCGTTATTGTCTCTAGTATCTTGATCTTTGATCTTTATAGTCTAGTATCTTGATCTTTGATCTTTATAGTCTAGTATCTTGATCTTTGATCTTTATAGTCTGATATCTTGATCTTTGATCGTTATTGTCTCTAGTATCTTGATCTTTGATCTTTATAGTCTAGTATCTTGATCTTTGATCTTTATAGTCTGATATCTTGATCTTTGATCGTTATTGTCTCTAGTATCTTGATCTTTGATCTTTATAGTCTAGTATCTTGATCTTTGATCTTTATAGTCTGATATCTTGATCTTTGATCTTTATAGTCTCTGGTATCTTGATCTTTGATCTTTATAGTCTAGTATCTTGATCTTTGATCTTTATAGTCTGATATCTTGATCTTTGATCGTTATTGTCTCTAGTATCTTGATCTTTGATCTTTATAGTCTAGTATCTTGATCTTTGATCTTTATAGTCTGATATCTTGATCTTTGATCTTTATAGTCTCTGGTATCTTGATCTTTGATCTTTATAGTCTAGTATCTTGATCTTTGATCTTTATAGTCTGATATCTTGATCTTTGATCGTTATAGTCTCTAGTATCTTGATCTTTGATCTTTATAGTCTCTGGTATCTTGATCTTTGATCTTTATAGTCTCTGGTATCTTGATCTTTGATCGTTATAGTCTCTAGTATCTTGATCTTTGATCTTTATAGTCTCTAGTATCTGTGTATGCTGAACTGCAACAATCATATAGTCGTGCTGTAGAAGCAAAAACAAGTGGAAAGAGACATTTGGGAGCATATTTCCGTGTTCGATTCTATGGAAAGAATCATTTTGAGTTAGTTACCTATTACATTTTATATTGATTATTCATGGCTTGTTAATTTATATTATTCAATTATAGTTCCGATCATGATACAGAATGGGTGTATAGAGAACATGGACTCACTTCACTTGCGGAGGTTTCACAACGATTAGGAGATTACTGTAGACAGGTATTGATTGATTTAATCAAGTTAAGATGGATTGAATATGTATACTGTAGGTAGTTGGTCATGATCGGGTTCAAGTAGAACCAGAGAAGGAATTGGATGAGAGTAAAATGGATAATGATACAGCCTATGTTCAAGTGACTCATATTGAACCATTATGTATGAATGAAGATGAACGATTAGCCTATCATACTCATACTAATCTATCTCAATTCATATATGAGAAGAGTATTGTAAGTTCTTCATATCATATCTCATATCTCATATGATTCATTATAGATTGAAGGAAAGAAAGGAGAAGGTGAACCATCTGTAACACAAAGAGCATTGAGAAAGACTATACTAACAGGTATATCTATTCTCTATCTATATCTTCTATTGATTCTTTGGTCGTAAAGTATGTTACAAAGTACCAAGCCTGACCGGATTTTGAGCCAAAATTTCACAAAAATCGAAAAACCTGACCGGATTTTGAGCCAAAATTTCACAGAAATCGAAAAACCTGACCGGATTTTGAAAACCTATAAAATATCTATTCGACCTATGATTGTATTCTATTCAGTCGATGGATCATTTCCTTCAACTCGTCGTCGTCTTCGTGTTATTGATCGAAAGATTCAAACATTCTCACCACTTGAATTTGCATGTCAGAAATTGAGAATGAAAGTAAGTGTTGATCTTTGATCTTTGATCTTTCTAATCTAATACTATAAATAGGCATCACAAATGAGAGTTCTTGTGAATGTTTCTTCTAATGGAACACATCCTTTTGATATCAAAGGATTACAATTACTTCTACAAGGAGCTGTTATGCCTACGGTATTCATTCATTCATTTATGGATCGATAGTATGGTCATGTTTAGGTGAATGGTGGTCCACTTGTGTATGCTGAAGCCTTTACTCATCCAGAACAAAGGAAACGATATGGAGAAGAAGGAATTGAAGATCTTAAAGGAGCATTTAGGTATGATAGAAGATATATGATAAAGAATATAGTGATGAAATATATTGAAGGGAGTTAATGTGTGTATGTGGAAGTGGATTGAAAGCAAATGGAAGTGTTATTGGATCAGATCAAATAACTTATCATGAGGTATTCATTCATATTCTATTCTATATTCATAATATGATTGAAGGTATTAATGTCTTCATTCCAAGCAATGTTAGAAAGACTTCAATCATTCTTTGGTTGTTCATTCAATGAAGATGATAAAGAATCAAATGGAATTGATAGATCTAATACTGCTAATGAATTCCCTCGATCTCATATTCATATTCTTGATTCTATCTCTGGTGTTGATACATAATTATTATTATCTATATTCTATTATTATTCCATTGATTAGTTAGTACATCTGTATATACAATAGTTCAGTTCGTCTTATTCTTATATTACTTACTCATCTATTCTATTAGTCTATTCATTAATCAATTGAGTGTATTTGTATGTATCTATCGTTCTTCATATATTGAATCTCATTTCAATCTCAGTGTATATATTCCCATCCATTGATCTTTTCATTCTAAGCCATAATGCAATTCATTTAATCATAATTTTCTTCTATCTATGTTAAATCTATTCATCGATTATTCCAAATCATCACCATAATAGTCAACAACTTCCCTCACTTTTCCATATTTATTTACCGGTGATAATAGTAATAATAATGGTTATAATAAATAGATGATCAAGTAATTCAAATTAGTCTTGCCTTTCTATTACATTGTTGTGTGTTTGCTTTATACGCGTATTCATTCATTCATTCCTTCATTTCCTTCGCTTACGCTTAGTCTATTTTATTATACATCGATTGTTTATTCTGTACCACTTTATCTCTTCATTCCTTCATTATTCTGCTTTCTTATGGTATATTGTACCCTAAAAATAATAAAATGAGATGTTTTTATACTCGTTGAATGTTTATATGGTAGATGGATCCGTATTGTATCTGAAGATATTGGGAGCGTATATTATATATTGTCAATAATAGAATGAGTAACGGTGAAGGATGTTCACCAATGGAAATATTGATATCTAAACATAAGAAAGAGAAGAAAGAAATGCAAGGTTGTTAATAGATACAAATATGAATAGATCAATGAATTGTTTTATTTTTAGCTAAGATTTTAAATATGAAGAAGACTGCTAAATGTGGAAATAAAAAACAACAAAAGGAAACAGCTGAAGAAATGATTAGAATAGAGAAAGAATTAGAAGATAGACATGAAAGAGAAATAAATGAGTGTCAGGTATACTGTAGAGATCAAAGATCAATTCATCCAGTATGTTCTTTATCTTTATAGGAATTAGGAAATAATGATGTCACTGCTCCCTCGATTGATAAAGAAGAAAAAGAAGTAGAAGAAGTATCATTCTATAAAGAGAATAAGATTAAAGGAAAAACTCAGAAGCGACAGGTTGAAATTGATTGATTTTATTTCATTGGATTCGATTTGATTGATTGATTATGATAGGAAAAGAAAGCAGAAGAGAAAAGGAGACAATTGGAGGCAGCTGCAATAGATGAAGAAGCAGCTAAAACATCATTGAGGACAACAGAAATGAATGCTGTTATTGAAGTTAGTTTACTTATTCAATCAATTATTATGAGGATGAAAAGATGAAAGAATATATATATATATATATATATATATATATATATATATATATATATATATATATATATATATATATATATATATATATATATATTCTTTCATCTTCAGAATATTATATATATATATATATATATATATATATATATATATATATATATATATATATATATATATATATATATATATATATATATATATATATATAATATTCTGAAATGTTTAATTAGTTGTACATACATTCACAGTGGATACAATCCCATCGTTAAATAACAAACAAAAATCGATACATATATCTCTTTTTTCCAAAAACATTTCTATAATTACCTTTTTTTGGAATATCTTTTGGCGACAACCCCTTTCATTTTTTTCTATTGTTCTTGGACAAGAAGCTTATAGTCGTATAAAGTGTTAAAGCAATGAGATTATCTCACTTGTTCTATTCATATTTCATAAGAGTAGAAGTGTTGGCAGATAGATATAGACGTGTATTAGAATGAGTTGGAAGTATGACTAATATATATAGTATAAGAGGTAATCTCATTTGTAGTGTCTTCTATCTCGTTCTCTTGTATTAGTTGATATTCCCCCTGATGGAGATTGCCTATTCCATGCTATTGCTCATCAATTAACTATCAATGGAAAAGAGGTAAATATTCATTCATCTCTCAGTACATATTATTGATTGATTGAATGAGTTGATAGGAGTATCCTATAATAGTTACTTATACTTTCTCTTATCAAGAATCGAAACTGTATTTCTAATCTCCATGTTGGGTTGTCTTTGAAATGAATGATTAGATGGATCTTTGTGATAAGAAGGGAAGGAAAGAGAGGTTAGAAGTGTGAAGTGGTGTCCATCCCCGATCATTCATTCATATACTCAAGTATCAATGATAACTTTATTATAGTGTAAAGGAATAGATCTTCGTCGTCGTGCATCATCGTATATTCGATCTCATAAAGATGATTTTCTTCCATTTCTTTCATCTGAAGATGGAGATATTCTTGATGAAATACAATTTGAAGAATATTGTGTAAAAGTAGAAAGAGAAGCATCGAATGGTGGACAATGGGGTGGTGAACCTGAATTGAGAGCATTAGCTGAGACTCTTGAACGGAAGATTGAGGTATACTGTATTATATTGAATCATTTATTGATTGATTGATATTTGAAGGTAATTCAACCAGATGGTCGTATAATAACATTTGGTGATATATATAATGGTCGTTCACTTATCATAACTTATCATAGACATGCATATGATCTAGGAGAACATTATAATAGTACTGTAGCTATATCTGTTTAGAATATATCATTCTATCATCATCTTTCATTCTATATGAATTGATACATTACCAGTCATTCATCTATTTGTATCTTACTTCAGATCTTTATCATATTGTTGTTATAATAAACTACGGTATAAATTATTTGTTGCTAATCATTTTGTAGAGTGTTTTGTATGTTGAACTGTATATATCAGTTTGATATCAAGAGTACCTTGACTATTCATTAATCTTCTGATTGATTGAATTCATAAAGTGTCATATTCATAATGGATCTCATTGAATGTAATGAAGAAGCTTTTCTACAACGAATATTTAGATTATGTGCTGGTGTCTATGAAGAGTTTATTCAGGTACGAATATCTATTTATTTTCTTTATTTATTTATTTACTAGTGATATAAATAGATATCCATTGATATTCTAAATGATTATTTATCTAAACATTCTTTTCTTTTCCATTTTCTCATCTAATCATGTTCAAATGTATCAGATTCTCTTCACATGGTTAACTAGGAAAGGAAAACTTGAACGAGCTGTTAGTTTTCATCTTTTATATTTATCTATTTCTTTGTTGTATTGAGTGATCGTTGATCTCTGATCTTTGATCTTTGATATTTATAATATTATTGCAGTTGGAGTCTCGATGGACTTCTCAAGCAGCAAAGATGTTGAATATAGAGAAGGCATTAAGACAACGATTACATTACAAGTAATACTATTATTATTAATGAATAAGAGATAAATGAATGTTATTATTCTATAGTACTTTGTATTGAATCGGTTGCCTCTCTGTCCATTTTCATTTTAAATTCTTTCATTTGTTGACCATTATTATTAAAGTATATATGTGTCTGTCTAGATCAATTCATTCATCATCGATTAATGATTCTGCTGAAAGAGTTCTTAATGAAGAAGAGGTTAATCTATTCATTATATCTATTCATATGAATATCATTATTATAGATCTCAGTATCAGGAGATATTCGTGATGAGATGAAGACAACTATAGAAAGAGCATTGAAGAGAATGGATGCTTATGATGAATTGATTGAAAAGGTAATCGATAATATCATTACTGTATCCAATATGGATTGATATTGATTGATATTAAGGTAGAAGAGATTCGTAATACTAGATATGATAGTGATAATTCTAATCATAAAGATCTTTTATCTCAATTATGGTTATTGATTCATCCTGATATTCCTCTGACTTCTATGATTAGTTCACAATGGAAACACATTGGATTCCAGGTTTAGATTCTATCTCTTGTTGTTGTCATACTATACCTTCTATCTCATATTTATTGTAGGGTAATGATCCTTCAACTGATTTTCGTGGAATGGGTATATTATCTCTTCATCAAATGATTTATTTTGCTAAGAATCATCTCGAAATTCTCAAGAATATGTTGTCTGTATGCAAGTAAGTTGTAATATCCTTTCCTTTTCTTCTATTTTCACTCGATTAAATCATTGATTACTGTATTTGTATTAATTTCAATATATTGATTATTTGTAGTCATCCAACAATTGGTTTTCCATGGGCTACAGCTGGTATCACATTCACTGCTCTTACTAGAGACTTATTACAGGTGATCATTGAATAGTTATAAAGGTATTAGTCTTATCTGATAGTATATATTAAGAATGGATACCTCAAGAGACATTTCTATAATACTCTTGATCATTGTGAAACTATTGAAGATTTCCATAGAGCTTATGGTATGTACAATCTATTCATACAAATATTTCTTATGAAAGAAAACAAATAATGTGTTATCATGATTTAGTTCGTATATTCATTCTGTATATGGAATATTATAGAAGATGGAATCCTTCTACGGTTTGCCACTTATTCATTCATTCATTCGTTACTTATATTCAATTTTATTTGTAGATGATGGAATTCAATACAATTCGATATAAATTTGAATCCTCCTTAAAGACAGAATTATTAAAAGATGAAGCTAATCTAAATGAAATAACTCTTGAAGATCTAATATGAATGTATACTATCTATATATACTCGTTTACTCGTTTCATTCATTTCACTTGTACAAATATTTACATTTGTCTATCAAATATTAACTTATTGGGCTGGATTGAATTCATTTGTGATTGGGAAGAACTATGTACATGTGTTATCCATATAATTATGATATTCATAATATGAGAATTGTACAGTCATATATACTATATTATAAAGATTATTTATGAAAGTGATAGAATAAGATAAATGAAAGATATTGATTGATTGTTGAAAGTGAACACTCTAACCACACCCATAGAACCTGATTAAAGAGAAAAAGAAAGTGGAAGAGAGGATAAGTCATACATTGTATTCTATTCAGTCATGGGGAATTCAATATATACTGATCAATTTGTATGTCATGACACTCTTGATATATGTAAGTCTGTCTATATTCATGATTGATGTCATTTGATCTTTGATCTTTCATTGAAGGTAGATCACATTGTGATAAATCAGAATGTGTATTCGTTGATAAATGTAATGGAGGTTCATCAAAGTATATCTGTCTAATAATTGACCCTCGATTCATAACGTTTGCCCATTATATTCATTCATTTAATCAATAATTCTCTTCAGTATCGTCATTCTAATTTCATTCTTTATTGTATTATGTTTATGTTCTTCATTGGTAGCATGTTATGTATGTAGAGCTTTTCGATCATCCTTCAGGTTATTCTTTCTCTTTATCATTCTCATATTAATATATTATGCATACTAAAGTTTTTATTGCATGCTAAAGATCCATCCTGCTTGCGAAAAAACATGACACGTTTTTCAATTTCTTTATTTTGCTATATTCATAGATAATAACATTATAGAGATGCTGAACGTACAAATGGTGATATAATCTTCAATACAAATCGACGTGTTCATCATGTTCAATTACCTTCTCAATATAAAAGAGATTATCATCGATAGATACATGCCCATATATTCAAATGAGACTATCTACTTAAAAGAACAATGTTTAAGAATAGAAAAAGATTGAGAAGAGAGAGAGGGGTAAGGAATGAATCTTCCTCCTCCTCCTCCTCTTCTTCTTCTTCTTCTTCTTCCTCTTCTTCTTCTTGAGTATCTAATCCCTCTCCTCTCTATTCTCTTTTGAATGATACATGAACAACTATAATTTGATCATCTTTCATAACCTTATATCTCATTTAATATATTCAGATATGTAAATATAAAAGACTATTTTATATTCATACCAATGATTTCTCCATACAGTACAGCCCAATCGAGTTTTGCATATGCGTCCCTTTGCTGAGCGCATCATTTATTTCTGTTGGGTATGAATATTTTTCGAAGAAAAAATGTAAGTGATGCCTAATACTTTTTATGACTATCCATCCTGGAACAAAAATTCCATTGAAAAAGCAATTAAAATACAATAATACTTTTCCGAAAATAGATAAATATTGTGAATTTTGGTGTACTGTAGATTTTGAATCGGTAAATTTAAACAATATATAGTACAGTGGAAATCAATGGTGCGCTCAAATGCACGTCACAGCGTGTCCTGTACAAAACTCGACAGGGCTTTACTGTACGTATATCAAATTTGTCATATCAACTTTATATCATTCAACATGCTTTGTCAAATGATAAATTAAGTTAATAATACTCGTGAATGTCCTAATATAGATTTTGCATGCATATTAAATATAAAATTCGATAATATTACGCCTGTACTATTATGTGCACTTTAGACAACTATTATATTTTTAAATGAATCTCATTCATTCATTACCCTCAAGTTTAATTCTTACCAGAAATTCGTATATATCAGGGCTGTGAAAACTCAAAAGATATTTTTTTCCAAGATATGTTTGAATCTCTGATCACCAAAATACCAAAAAATGTCGTACTTACACTGACAGAAAGCAGTTCAACCTTTAAAATATGTTTAAAAAAGTAGGAATTTTACTTTCGTTATTCAATTCAAAAGATTCTGGATATTTCTGAAAAAAACGAAATTTTCATATACCATTTGTATATCACTTAAGTGCAATTGCATTGTCCATAAGTTTAGGGTCTGTCGCTCGATATAATTTTGAGGAAAAAAATGCTATATGTACGTATTTTGTCGGTACTGTATACTTTGTTCAAACCTCATCGAAAGGGATCAAATTAGTCTTAACTCTAATACAAAAATGGGGGGAATTTGTGCTGATGTTCTTGTTAGTTTATCACTATTACACCTTAAATCTATCACTTCATTTTTTTGGACTGTATATGATATTTAAAGCCTTTCACGATCACCTCTGTTCTTTTTCCATCATCTTCTACTTCTCACTCTTCCTCTCCATCTACTTCTCTTCCTCTTTCTCTTTCATCCTCTACATCTGTCTATTCTTACTTCTTCTTCTTCTTAATATCCATAGATACTTCTTTTCAACATTCTTCTTTATATCGAACACATATCGGATATACTATTATACTTCATAGAATATTCTTGATCATTCGTGATATAATATCATGATTCATTTATCGTATTTCAAATATATCGTTTATTTATTATTTGTTATCTCTTCTTAGTTATTTTATTGATAATATAATCATTTGATGATCTTCATCAAGAGTAGATTATGCTGATATCTATATAAAACAATATAACTGAAATATGTTTGAGTGTATTATAGAGTTCATGTAATAGTTGTCCTTATATTCTCTCTATTCCTTCCTTCAATTCTCTATACAATTGTTGTTTCAATAGAAAATTTCAACCAACTTTCAAAGAGTTTCAAACTACATAATCGTTTAATCAATTTCATACTTTATTCTTTTAGACAATGAATATTCAATGATGATTAAGTTTAGAATAATAAATGAGTTTGTTGTGATATATTAGAGATTAGAGTAAAGAATGGGATTATAGTAGTATTAGTTATAAGAAATGAGTTGAATGGATGAAGAGAATGAAGAGAATGAAAGAAAAGTCTTACTTTTACTTCAAAATATCAGACATTCTTCAATATTTCATATGAAGAAAATAAAAGAAGAATTCAAATTAGATATGAAGTGGAGAAGAAAATGAAAAGAATAGAATAGACTATATTTATATATAACTTCCTTATTTTAGTAGAAGATATATATATATAGAATAGATATGTGTATATCTATTGATGTGATTGAAGTTCTTCATAGTTCTCATGATAAATGTGAGATCTCGTTATCTGATCTCTTTTGAAGTGTAATGAATAGACTTCATACTTCATATTCAATAGAAGATCTTCATTCTATTCTATTCTTTTACTCTTTCCTATTATTTCGTATTCTTTCATATACTGTATTCACATTCAATACACATCGACTCATTTTCATTCCAACATTTCTTCATATAATAATATAATATTTTAGTGTTCGATATGATATGATTCTTCCTCTTCTTCTTCTTCTTCATCCATCTATTTGTTTATCTCAACTACGTCCTACTTCAATTCCAATTCCTATATCTCCTATTAGACTCAAAAGGGAACATTCAACTACTAACTTCCCTATTACAAATCAACCAATTGATGTTAATGTAAGTCATATGTTATTTTTATTTCAAAGAAATTTTTCTAAATCAAATAATTCGAAAATAAAGATAAAATCCTTTCGCATAAATCTTCCAAATCTGAAAAAAAAGGTGATACGAGAAATTTATGAAAATAGTTGAAATAACAAATAAAATATGCTTTCTATTTTGAATCTTTTTTGCGGTAGTTGGATATAAAATAATAAAGTGTTAATTGTAGAAATATTATTGGAATCTATTCCAACACAATAATCGAATTCTATCTGAATTGAAAGAAAGATTCATAAAGGTTCCATGTGTGCAAACTAACAATACCTTTTTCTACGAACCAATTAACCATATTAACAGGATCAAATGATCGTAACAATTATAGTGATCAGCCTTTTTCAAATCAAACATTTTCAAACTATTTTCTTGTTTCCTTAAAAAAACCTTTTTAGCTTTTCAATTCTAATCGAATATATGTATCTTAAGGAAAACGCGATTTTTCCAAAGACAAAAACTTTTGATGTATCGAATTCGATAGAATCAGTTGAAAATGAAGAGAAAGAGAAGAAAAAGTAAGTTTTAATTTAACATTAATTATCTTTTATTATTCATTTAATAAATTCTGAGTATACAAGTGAAATAAAGTAAGATAAATGAATGAAATAGTGGATAACTAAAAAGGTTGTAATTCTAGAAATGAAAGAGGTAAAGAAGATGAACTCTGTACAAGTGATAAAACAATCATTGAGAATTTATTGGACTCATATAATTCATTCAAAACTCCTTCAGAATCTGGAGTAACTGTATGGATTGAGGTTATCTAATCTTTATTAGATTATTAAGAATAAGATTATCTATCAATAGTGGAGTATGAATAATGAATATTACAGGTTTGGGTTCAAGAAGTCAATGCAGTAAATGAGATTACTAGTGATTTTGATATGGATATATATGTAACTGAATTATGGATTGATGATGCACTTCGATATGAACATCTTAATCCATGCAAATATAATCTATCACTCAATTCTGAAGTCAATTCAATAGAACATACAAAATGAATCTATTCTTATTGTAGATTCTTGAGAAGATTTGGAAACCAAATACAGTATTCATAAATAGTAAATCAGCTCATATTCATATGAGTCCATTTAAGAATGTATTCCTTATGATATATCCAAATGGAACAGTATGGGTTAATTATAGGTTATTTATTCTATATTGTTATATTCACATAATAATATGATTAAGAGTTCAAGTGAAAGGACCTTGTTCTATGGATTTCTCATCTTTTCCAATGGATTATCAAACATGTTATCTAACTCTTGAATCATTCAGTTACAATAATAAAGAGGTAACTTATTTATTTACTTTCATTCAAAATATATTGTTGAGCATGTAACTTCTCGCAAAGAGTTAATATAATATTGAAATATAAGATGAAATGATACGTTATAGGTTGATATGCAATGGACAAATTCAACTTCTTCTCCATTATCTCTTCTAAAAGAAGAAATTGTTCTCCCTGATTTTGTGTTATCGAATTACTCTACTTATATCAAAGAAGAGGTTGACTAATATATTTATCACGTATTATATCAATCTATTCAAATAGATTTATCCTGCTGGAATGTGGAATGAATTAACAATGACATTCACATTTACTAGAAGATATGGATGGTATATCTTTCAAGCATATATTCCTACTTATCTTACTATTTTCATAAGGTAGATACAAGTATTGCAAAGTCATTATATTCTTTCTATTATCATTTAGTTGGATATCATTTTGTTTGGGTGCAAAGATGATGCCGGCCCGTACAATGTTAGGAGTCAATTCACTTTTAGCTCTTACTTTTCAATTTGGAAATATAATGAGAAATCTTCCTCGAGTGAGCTATGTGAAGGCATTAGGTCATATTATATCATTCATTCATTCATTCATTCATTTATCTATTATAGATGTATGGATGTTAGTATGTCTAACATTTGTATTCTGTTCACTTCTCGAATTAGCGATTGTTGGATCTATTTCATCAAGAATTGAAGTGATCTATATAATATTGACTATTTTTACTTTATTTATATCTTCAGAATAAACAAAAAATGGATAATCAATCAATATATCGATTAAATGGAAATGGGCCTACTCACAGTGCATTATTAGAGAGATTACAACAATGTTTATTAGTATCTAATTATTGATTCATTTATCTTTTATCATTTTAGTTGATAAGAAAGATAAATCATTTGGTTCTTCATTATCCCCTCGAATATGTAGGCATAAAGATGATGAGGAAGTTTGTTTATTTCATATTTAATTATTAATAATATTAATAAAAGGTATCAACTCTTCCAATTTCATCTCAAACCTCTTCTCATCCTAATTATGGGACATTGAATGACGAGAAAGGTATATTATCCATATACTTCTATTCAATCATATATCAATTTCAGATTCATTAAGTACAAATGTAAAGTCTGTTTTGTCTAGAAGAACTAAAAGAGGGTATGAATATCAATTATTGATTGAAATATTCTATTATCATCTAGAGATGAAGATCGTCATTTATTAGTTGAAGAAACTTCTTTTTCTCCACAAATTCAAAATGTTTTCAATGGACATTTTATAAGAAAAGAAAGAAGAAGGTTCATTCTTTATTTTATATTTTTATTCTCAAATTGTTTTTATTTCAGTTGTTGGTCATATATTTTATCTCATATACCTTCATATTCAACAGATCAAATCGATCGATTTTCAATTTGGCTATTTCCATCTTTATTTGCTATATTTAATATTATATATTGGAGTTATTATCTTAGTCGTTCACAATAACTAATGGGTTTCATTCAATATCTACAATTCCTATTATCTTTATTCATTTCATATCATTTAATTATGTTTATGATATGTAATCATATGATCATTTATTATTTCTATCTCATTCTTCATCTTTTCATCTATCAATTATTATTCTTTTATATTGTAAAAAATGGAAAATAAAGATCTTTCACATCATAGCTATACATGGATAGATCATCATAATACATCAATTCCATTAATTATTTTTTTCTTTTATTACTAGTACATAAAAATATATTATAAATTTGGATGAATAGCATAACTTGTTAGAGTGCCATACAATCTTGGATAAGACTGACAAGAAGAAATAAAGGTGATGATTGTCATCCATATGGGGTCATACCCTCTCCCTCCTCTTCTCTTACCTCGACTTAACCACTATGTGTATCCCTCTTTCTCGTTGTCTACCACTCTCTCATTTCTCTATACTCTCTAATTCAACCACCGCGTCTCTTTCAATTCTTTAGCTCTTTTCAAATGTATTCTATTGGCGGGAGTAAATACTTCTTCATTTAACTCATTCATCTTTATTCATTCTAAATAATTGATTAATTGATTGATAATGCAATATGTTTTGTCTATCATTTGTATTCCACTTCCTTTCTCATTCCATTAATCAATACAGATACAAATAATATATCATTATTTATCTTTTTTCATCTTATTTCAATTATTTCGTTTACACTTCAAGGTTATTTTAACTTGTTTGTCCATTTAAATTCTACCTGATTTCGTTCTTATTTTCTCCCTCTTACTTTTGACCTAACTTTTGGGATCCTTACTCCATGAAGATTTACTTCAAGGTATCAAAATTAGAGAATCTTGTGGTAAGATTAAGTATTTCCCTTGTTAGTTCGCTTGTTTCACCTCTTCTTCTATCTTCTCTTCTTCTTCTTCTTTCAATACATCTGTAGGTAGTCAATTACATTCACACTGTAAAGGTGTCTATATTATGCACCATATGTTATCTAATATGGCTTACTTTCTCCCTCTCCTTATGCCTCCTCTCTCCCTCTCCTTATGCCTCCTCTCTCCCTCTCCTTCTACTACCTCTCCCCCTCCGTATTCCTCTCCCTCTCTATCCATATCTTGTCTCAGTCTCCTCTAATTACTTCGTCATCATTAATAGACATCATTCTAATGATGTTATCCCTATTAGTCCTTCCATTCTATTAATCTATTCCATCTCATTCTCTTCTTCATCCATCTGTTTATTAATCCTCTTTATGACATAGCACAAGTCATAACTTCTGTTCTACCTCTCCCTCCCTCTCCCTCCCTCTCCTACCCTCTTCCTCCCTCTCCCTTCCACTCAATCACCTTCCTCTCCTTCATCTTCTTCAATCTTATCAATAGTTCTTCTCTTTACTCATATGTTGATCAATCTATCATTTCTTCTTCTTATTCATTTCATACATGAAATGAATAAGAATGATTGTTCCGGTCACACAATCAATCCCCTCTCTTCCTCTTCTCTTTCATATCAGCATCTGTACTATTCTCTTCATCTTTCATATTCAATTCTTCTTCCTCTATGGATCTCCATTATCCATCCCCATAAGGGTTGGGCGCAAAAATTTCCCGTTACCAATTTTTTTACCGGTCTCCGACTGTTTTCTCAATGGTAATTACCGAAATTTACATTAAACCTTCTGCGTTTTTGGTAATTTTTGGTAATATATTATGTTCGATATCTTGAGAAATTGTCCGTATCCGAACGTGATATTAGACCTACTCAGACAATTACTCTCTCAATTAAAACACTAATCAAACACAGCTAAAATATGAAAAATATGTTTTGCTATAACCAAGATAAGAACAAATAATCCGTTTGTCATTCATAAAGATAGAGTCATTCACGATATCACAGTTCTGATGTAATGAATGAACGTAGAGACAAACTTCTCAAGAACATTTTGCAATTTTTCACGGTTTTGCGGGATTTTCATGAGTTTTACCGTTTTACCGATTTTTTTGCCGTTTTTCGACCGGTAAATTACCGTTACCGAAATTTTTACCCGTCACCAATTTTTGCCCAACCCTGATCTCTATTCGCTAATTTTTATTAACTTATCCCTCTTCTTCTCTATATTCATTCACTTTTCCTCTCCATTATTCTATATTGATCATTATAAATCTATTTAATATTGTGTTCATTCATATTATTATCTATCCTCTATATGATCTAATTCATTTAGATGTCATCATCTCGTTATTCAAAATCTTCAATGTTTCCTCATGGAAGAAAGGTTCATAATATAGATGAGATAAGTTCAGAAGAAGAAGAAGAAGATTATCTATTTGATGATTATGAAGATGAATCATTTCCTTCATTATCAGAGGAATCAGATCAGAATCCTCTTCCAATAAGGTATAATATCCATTGATATATTGAATAATGAATGAATTAACTATAGACATTATTCTCATGATCGATACAATACAAAAGGAAGAAGTAGACAAGAATCTAAAAGGTTAGTCATCTATTTCATTTACATAATCATTATAACATTTACAATAGGAGATAGTGGGAGATAAATATAAATGGTGGGAGTGAGATGTCAGTATAGGGTGTGAAAGGAGGGAGAGGGAGAGGGAGAGGGAGAGGGAGAGGGAGAGGGAGAGACAATAAAGAAAGATGAATAGATAGTTGAGACTGGTTGGATAATTATATTATGAGAGTAAGGATATGGATTTATGATATAGATATGGGCGGAGATATAGAGAATAGAATAGAATAGAATAGTTATAATGAATATGTATGAATCAATGACTACTTGTACCACTTATTCTAATTGTTTACTTAGTCCATACTATCGTTATCATTATAATATCCCTCGGTAAGTTTATCACATTCAATGATTCTTTTTTTATTATTTATTGTATATTCATTAAGACGACCTCCTTGTGGTGTTCCGATTCAATCAAGATTTCGTTCAAATCAAATTCAATCCAATCATCATCCTAATTCATATATATCTTCTTCTACTAATGATGATGATGATGATGAAAGTAGAACTACTAATGAAGTTAGTCAACAGCTCAAATCAATCAATAACATATTGATTAAGGATGAATTTAATGGAATGAATCAATATTCTCGATTGAATAAACAATCTCTTCCTCCTCCTCTTCCTCCGTCACGGAGAGATCGTTTAACTATGATACAAGTATTTCATTTATATTATATAATAATAATAATGAATGATTAATGAACAGGAATTATCACCAATTCAACCAGCCAATATGAATAGTCGTTCACCTCAATTTGCAATTCCTCCACCTTTATCAAGAGAATTGAAAGATTGGAGACCTAAACATACATCGTCTGTCATCAATGCTCCTTCATTCCCTGTTTGTTATCATTATCTACTATATTTCATTCTATTCATTATTTCATTTAAGAATCTTCAGAAGACAAATCCTCATCATGATCATTTCATTTCTCCTCGAACTAGAAAAACACTTCATATGCATAGATATGAAGATGTTATATTAAGAGAAGATAATAGAAGATATGAACACATATCTTCCCCTATTCATGTACATTATATTTATTTATTTATTATCTATATTATATTATTATTATTATTATTATTATTATTATTATTATTATTATTATTATTATTATTATTATTATTATTATTATTATTATTATTATTATTATTATTATTATTATTATTATTATTATTATTATTATTATTATTATTATTATTATTATTATTATTATTATTATTATTAATAAGTATGATTATAGATATCATCAGAATCATCATTATTTGGTTCTCATTCTTCACCTATTCGTAGAAGAGGATTCATATCTAGTTCTCCAATCACAAAAGGTTTCATATTATATACATTAATATTATGAAATAATGAATATTCTATTAGGATATCGATCTAATCAAACAATTCCTTATCGATCTGAACAATTTGGATGTCCTTCTCAAGTGGCTAGGAAATGGGGATGTGCAGGTAAGACCAAAAAGGAGAGGGAGAGGGAGAGGAATAGAAAAGGGAGAGGGAGAGGTAAAGAAAGATATATGGACCAAGTTTGGTCTGACAGCTATATTGAATGTGATCGGCGCCTTTATTCTTATAATTAAGATGATGACTTAGATAAGATAATTGTATTAACTGGAAGATATAATGAATATATTGTAGGAGTTGTCTACTTGAGAATGTTAGTGAATAGATCATCCGTTGAGATCAAAGTGGATAATGCTATCTATTTCTCAGAGAATGTTAAGAAGAACCGTACTACTTATGTTCAGGTATACGGTACATTAGAATATAATGTCGATTAATATTTGATTTGAAGTTGGAATTGATTCATAAATCAAGAGATAGATATAGTCGTGATTCAAGAAAGAGAATTGCACAAAGAAGAGAAGTTACATGTCAAAGATTCAGGTTAGATAATGAATATAGATTGATATAATCTATTCCATTATAGAACAAAGACGATCGACAATTCTGATGAACCAACATTCGATGAACATTTCCTATTGTATGTTATCAATATATTTTTCTCGTAATATTTTCTTCTTCTTTCAGTAATATCAGAAAAGATAACGAACATGATTTGATAACTATTTCTGTATTTGAAAAGGAACGAAGTAATCATGAATTGATGTGAGTTCATTCTACCTTTGATTTCCATTCTCTTACTCAAATAATCATATTGAATCGTTAAGAAGACGTAAGCTTCTTGGTTGTATGACGTTCCATATTAAGAAGCTCATTCGTAAAGCAAGAGTGAGTTATATTTTACCAACGATAAACAACATAATAAAATACTCCAAAGCAAGATTTCAATTTTAAAAGATTTTGTTTATAATACGGACAAAAAATATATCAATTTCAAAGAAGTAAATTTTTGGTCCCCTCACCAAATTTGTGAATGTAGGATACTGTAGTGCTGGATGATTTATTGATTATTTTTCCTATTTCAAACTTTTTTTTCGTATGTATGATTGTGTTTTTATTTAAGTTGGCGAGCTTTGATGATGAAGAGAATTGTGCTCCAATTGAAGTAAATAACGACGGATTCTTCATCATGGATTCATTTTATGGAGAAAAGAATTATCTCCCTATGGCCAAGGTATTTCTACTCTATTAAATCCTTTATATTTAATCAATCGATATAGGTACATCGTTCAAAGAACTATATATTGGATGGTACATCAGGATGTACATCAACATCTTCATCATCACTTAATATCAATTCATCTAAGGTACATTCATTCTTTCAAAATAATAAATATTCTTTATTTCATTGTTTGTCTATTTAAGTATTCTCATCCACTTGTATTCATTCACTCTTATCTTTCCTTTCTCTATACAACTACTTGGTTATGATGATTGATGTATCCCTTCTACTTATCATCATGACAAGTACCTTCTTCTCTTATTCTCTTCTCTTCTCTTCTTCATCTCAACTCACTTATTACACTCTTATTCCACATGGAGATTGAAGTGAAGATATAGGAGGAGAGACAGATATAGTATATAGAATATCATATCTTATTCTTCTTCTATTTCATTCATTCCTTATCTATCTATAGGCCTCTTCATCCTTCTATAACGGAAGGAAAAGTCGTTTGTTTCATCTATTGTTCACTCATCTCCCCCTCTCCTCCTCTTCCTCTAACTCTCCCTCTCTCCTCTCCCCCCTCTCCCTCTCCCTCTACTCTTCTCTTTTACTCAGTCATCTTGAATAATCTATTTTGGATGGGACTACTTCTCGAACTGTTACTTCATCCTCTTCTCTTTCTTAACTCTCTACATATATTCTTCGTATTAATTCTTCCTATCTTTTTATTAGTATTTAAATATTGCAATATGTAATAATTACTCATTCATCTATTGAATCCAACAAAATAATCTCATCTTATCGTATTTCTTCTCTTGGCTCAATTATATTTATAAAATTATTTTGTATAATTTAAAGAGAATATTAATATTGTGATCAGATATTCAAGTTTCTTTATGATCCCTTGAGAGAGAAGACCAATACAATGATTAATCATTCTATTTTCCTTTCTTTTCAAATATAGAAGATGTATGTCATTCCTTATCTCTTTCTATCTATTCTCATATATTTCAATACATGATGGAGGATGAAATTGTTCTCTTATCTCTCCCCTCCTCCCCTCCCCCCCCCCCCCTCTGCCTCTCTCTCTCCTTCTCCTACTTTTCAGTATGTCTTATACTTGTATTCATATTCTTACTTATTCTCAATCTTTCAATGGAATGGTTTCATCTTACTTATTAACTTCTTCATCTTCTATTGATGATTCATTCATTCATTCATTCATTCATAGATTCATCGTTCATTTGATTGGCCTTCTTCTTCTTCATCTCAATCAACATCAAATATTCCTTCTTCTAATCAATTCAATAATGGAGGTATTCATTCATATTTAATTAAGCCAAGTTAACAATTTCATATTTTAATTTTGGGAATTGGTGTACTAATTGACTGTCTCCTATAAGTAATCGTTAGTTGTAGTATGTTCACGTAGTCGACCAATATCATATATGGATGGAATGATTGGATATGATAGAAGAGGAATGAAGAATCATCGAATGGATATTGGTATGTCATACAGATCAATATCATATACTTATTATTCTATATCTCCATTATTTGATGGATATTTATTATATTACAATCTTATTGCTTATTTCCTCCATCATTATATTATTGATTTGATACCTCGGTTGATCTATTCCATTGTGATGACCTAGACCTCTTCTTTCATTCTTAAATCCTTAAAGGGATGATAGAAGGAGTGATCTATCTATCTATCCATCTATGTATTCATTTGTTCTTTTCAGAATCATTTGAATCAGGATCATCATCGATTCATTATGATTTTGGACGTCATCGGATGACATTACCTTCTATCACTACTAATGGTAAGTATACTATATCTTTCAATTGGGAGTACGGTAAATAATGTTTATTGGATCAATTGTGTTACAGTATAGACTGTACATTGCATAGGAAATATACATTGTGGCTGTGGATATATTAAAATAAATAATATAAAATAATGAGTAGATGATATTTCATAAGAAAAGTATAATTAGTTTTCCTTTTATCTTAGCGACTGTTGACCATTTAAATTGAATTATATAATGAAGATATAGATATAATAGAAAGAAGTTTTCCTATATACTCTATCCATTCTCTATCTTCTTTCTTCTCTTCTTTTCTATTCTATCATATGGAATACATTATAGTAGTATAGTGATGAAGTTCACTTTGACTCTATAACCCTCTTCACTCCTATCTATTTCTATCTTTCTTTCTCAGTCTCTCTATCTATCAATCTATTTATTCTTCATATCATAATCTTCTTCTTCTTCTCTTTCTATCTTTCTTTATTATAGCAAAGTACATTTATTTATTATCTTTCTACTATGATTGATTGATTAATCCACTTCCTTTTCATTTTCTTAATTCATAATTTGAATATGTATGTCATCATAATAATGAATGATTGTAATCTGAATCCTCTATCGTTCAATCCTTCTCCTTCTTCTTCTTCATCTTCATCTTTTTCTTCATTTTTCTTCCCTTTCCTCTCTTTAATCAAAACCATATTCTATTTCTCTATTCTTTATTTTGTTCTCTCAATTCATTCATCAACCTCAATTGTCTAATATAAGATACAAGTATATAATATCGAGTAGTATTATCATATTGATGATTATATTCATCATCATCATCTTCTTCTCTTTCTTCTCTTCTCATTTTCATCACAATTTCACACTTGTGGTTGTGTCATAAATAGAGAGAAATGAATAGATCGATATACTTCATTCCTCCTCTTCTTCTTCTATTCTAATTCTACCTACTCTTCATTCCTTCATTCATTCATTCATTCATTCATTCATTTGTTCCTTCTTCATTCAATAAATGACTAATTGAATGAATCATAGATGTATTCATCAACTCCTTCATCTTCTCCATCAACTTCATCTCAATCAATAGTATCCTCATCTCCTCTATCAATACCATCATCATCATCAATAGAATATGATGAAGAGAGAGATTCAGTGCCTTGTCTATCTCCTTCTCTTATCACTTTATCATCTTCTCCTTCATCTTCTTTCTCTTATAAATTAAAATGTTCATTTATTCAATCTAATAGAAGAAATAGAGGAGAAAGAAGGAGTTTATCATGTCTATACGAAGATATTCCTAATCATTTATTTGGTACGATACTGTAGTATCATATGTAATGGTTACTGTAGATGGATTGGTTGTGGTTATTATGGGTTACGGTATTCGTATTGATAGGAAAATGATGTAGATGTAGATGTATAGTGTATGATATGATAATATATTTAGATGATATAGGAGGAGTATCAATAGATGGACCATCATGTTCATCTTCATCATCATTCAATCTATTGAATGAATACAATCCATCATTTCTTTCTGTTGACCCTCATTCTTCTTTTTCTTCTAATACATCTACTGATAAAGAGAAAAAGGTTCCTTTCTTTTATTATTCATTCATTCTTATTCAACTTTCATCCATTTATCTCATAGATGCATCTTTTGATGTATATTGTTGATTGATCTTTGATCTCTATATGATCTATGTGTTTAGTGTCGTCAAGAGGGAGGAGTGCGTCGTGCAGCTTCATTTACTTTTTCTCCAACTGGATCATTAGGAAAACATAATAGAAGACCTCAATCAATTGTAGTTAAAGAAGATGAAGCTAATAAGAAGAAATTATTGTGAGTATTATATATCTATTATATGATGAACTATATCATTCTCACTCATTCTATCCATAAGTCCAATATCTACCTTACACATCTGCAAAATGCGGTCTGCTTTTCACACAATGCGGTTGGGTATTCAAAAAATGCCAAAATGCGATCAGGCATCGTTGTTTGCAACGTACTTTTCGACCTATGCTTGTATTCATCTTTTTTCATTCCTATATATACTTTGATTGAATGAAAATGTATATGATATGTTAATAGAAGAGTAGATGATGAATATATAGGAATGGATAGAAGGAAATGAAAATAGAAGATATAAGAAATAGTCTTTCTTCATTTCCAAGATGGAGTTTGACATATAGAACGGGACTTAGAGTGGTAGATGAATCGGAAGAAGAAGGAGATGAAGTGGTAGAGGGAGAGAGAGGGAGAGGGATGAAGGGATAGAGAGGGAGAGGGATGAAGGGATAGAGAGGGAGAGGGATGAAGGGATAGAGAGGGAGAGGGATGAAGGGATAGAGAGGGAGAGGGAGAGAAACGATTTGGAGGGCATCTCTATTCTCTCATTCTATTCTCCATTATTGGATGTGCACTTCATTTCTTTCTATGGTTCACTATAATTATGAATTGAACTTATGAAGAATATCAAGGTCATATCATCTCATTTCATTCACACTTATGATTATTCATTAGTTATTGAGTATACTGTAGATGGGTTATTGTATTGATTGATTAGTCTAATTGTATTGATTAGATATTGATTGTAGATAGGTAGTATTAGTAATATAAATGAAAGATGGAATGAAAGAGTGAAGGAAGGGCGGAGACTTTGTTTAGTCTTCTTCCATTCCATTCCATTTGTATTGAGTCTATTCATATATTCTTAGTCTATCATCATATTCATTCTAAGTAGAATGAAGAGATAGAAGAAGAAGAAGTTGAAGTTGACTACTTCATCATCTCTCCCCCTCTCTCTCCCTCTCCCTCTCCCTCTCCCTCTCCCTCTCCCTCTCCCTCTCCCTCTCCCTCTCCCTCTCCTTATTCCAAGTTAGACTTGGAGTAAGAAGGAGTAGAAGGAAGTGTAGGAACTCTTCATTCATTCCATTTGTATCATCAATCTCTAATGGATATACCTCATCGTAAGATATCATTTCCTCTTCCTTCTCAATCTAATCGAAGAGTTCATAAATGGAGTTCTGTTAGAGATATGGATATTGAAGTTAAGTGAGTATATCATATCATCCCTTTCATATCTATTCATTATCTATACATTCAATATAGATATTTATAATATTATGAAAGTAATGGATTTGATTGAATATCGTTTCGTTAACTATTAGAGAGGGGGGAGGGTCATTGGATGTATTTATTGACTGAGATGAAGAACACTGTGATGGTTCTATGAATGTATCATTATCTTATTCATCTGTACATTAGTTTTATAAGTACATTCTTTTGGTGAATGAATGAGTGAACGAGATTTGAATCTTTGAATAGTTAGTCTTCAACGATATAATCATCTCTTATGGGATATGAACATGTACACACTTGATATATGGATGGGGGAAGGATATTCATCACCCCCCCTCTCTATCTCTATCTCTATCCCTCTCTACCTCTAGACTTACTCAGTATAACTTCTTCTCCCTCTTCACTTAAATAGTTGTGGTTAGAGGGGGGGGGGGGAAGAGTGCTTACTCTTCATTTCTTCATTCTATCTATCTTTACTCTTCTTCCATTCAATGACTTTAACTCCTTCAATGGATTAAATGAGAAGAAGATGGATAATATGTTGATGAAGATGGAATTGATATCATTCATTTTTTTCCACTTGTAGTTAAACCAATGATGATATTCCCATGGATGATTATAAACTCATATATCTATACATAGTCTTCATTCAATACAATCTTATTATGATGTAGGACGGATGTGTGAGAATTGAAGAATATCCATAGGGTATAGAATAGAGGACTACCGATTATATATGCCTATCTCTCATAGAGAGGGAGTATAGAGAGTGTGTGAAGAATAAGTATCGGTTGTATTGAAAGTATGAGCTAATAGACATCCTAAATGGTTAATTCATATGACTCCGCCCATATTGAATGAATATATTCATTTGATCTAATCAAAGTTCTCTTTGGTATCTGTTGTGTATACCTTGTGGATCATCTTATTCATAGTATTCACTCATTCAATCTTCTCCATCTATTCATTCTACTATATATACCTTCACTCCTTCTTCATCTTCAACTACAGTATGGCTCGTCTATCTTCATTCATTTCATCTCCATACATTCATCATCATTCATATGGATATGACTCATCATCTTCATTCATTCAAACAATCAATGAATTAGATTGGAGATCATTCTTGGATGGATCAATAATGGAAGATGATAATGATATCTTATCCAAATCATTCTTTCATTCGAGACGTTTCTCTTCCTTCTCTCAATCCATTCGTTCTACACTCAAAAAATCCATTAGTAGACGTCGATCCAAATGGTACGGTATCTCACCATATATTTTCCATCAAACTTGTCATCTTTGTCTATTTTGGTTTGAATGACGTTAAAGATAATAAATGGTTAATATTGAGTTGGGGTTTAAAATGATAAGTGATATAAAGTGACCCCACCCATGATTTATGAGAGTGAAACGTAGTTCATCATCCTTCCTTCATATTCCTTCTTCTATCAATCCATATCTTATATCATATTATGACTTGGATAACATCCAACACCACAGGTTACTGTAGGGAGGGGAGGGTTACTGTATATATCTATCTAATCAATCAATATATTCCAGTGGACCAATCAGTAAGACGTTCTCATATATTCGTAGTAAGATGGATTCAGCCATGTCTACATCTTCATTATTTCCAACAAAAGAAGAAGTTCGTCAATGGGAGTCTTCATTTGAATCTCTTCTTAATCATAAATGTTTGTTTCTTTATACATTTTATGATCTATTTCCTCATTCAATCATTTCTTCTGTTCATTCTTCATTTACGACATTTTCATCTTTCCCCTTAGGCCATTTATATTCTATAGACTATTATTGTATTGTTCTATTCAATTCAAATATATTTCATCTCTTCAGATGGCCAAATGCTATTCTCACAATTTCTGAAGAAGGAATTCTCATCCGAGAATATTGAATTTTGGCTTGAATGTCAAGAATTCAAGAAGATGAAGGTGAGATTTCACTGATTTATTGATTTATTGATATTTACTTTATTTATTGATATTTACTTTATTTATTGATATTTACTTTATTTATTGATATTTACTTTATTTATTGATATTTACTTTATTTATTGATGTTGTAGGAAGGAAAGAAATCAACAACACAAAAAGCTCATGAAATCTATAAGGAATTCGTACAAGAGCACTCACCTAAAGAGGTAGGGCAGTTATCTATTCTATTTTGTATATGATTGTAGTATACCCTGTGGCCATGAGTGTATGAGCTGTCTATGAATATATTGTATATCTAATCATTCAAATGATTCCATCAAATAGTTCTTCATAAAGGTGAATCTTGATTCGGACACTCGAGCAGCGACGAAAGCAGCTGTAGAAAATGGATGTACAATTGATTCATTCTCATTGGCTCAATCAAGAATCGAACAATTAATGGCTAAGGATTCATATCGAAGGTTCGTATTCATATCGTCCTTTGCCTTTATCTATATCGTCTATCTAAAACTATCTATCGATCTATCAATACTCTCATATATTCATAATATTATCTTTCAGATTTCTAAAGGACAAGATCTTTTTGGATATGTTGAATGAATCAGGAGGTGGAACATCTACAGATGAAACAGAGATTGCTCCTGTATCTATCCGATAAGAATGATGTGTTGAGTGCGTTCTCACTTACGACGTTTCTCATACTACACCATATAGCTTCTTTACTTACTTACTCTATAACACTATATGGTAGCATAATGATAGCATAGTGTATTATGATTTATACGGGTTATCATACATTGTCCATGGTTGCCACAATTGATCTTCTCTTTTATCTATTCTTTCCCTATCCTTCTTATCTTCCAATCATTCATTCTTTCAAATCTTACAAGTACTAACTACTACCAATCATGATTCATTTTTAACTTCATTTTCTTCTTAACCTCATCTTCATTTCTTTTGTCTAATAATGTATGTTCATGTTTGTAAATAATGTATTTCCACACGATTATGCACTTCTCCCTCTCCCTCTCCTCCTCCCTCTCCTTCTCCTTCCAACCCTTGACCATAATATATAGTGATTAGGAATATCGCATAGCGAGTATCATTTATCTGCTCATAACTCAATGATAATCTTTCTTCTTCTTCATCTTTTATTTTTTTCTATTTGTTATATTTCTTTCTTCATATGCTAGATCTCAAACGTTTATAATTTTTCTTTACCTATGATAGATATCAAATACATGATAATAAAGTGTAAATCATATCTTTCATTATTTATCTATACTACATTTACACTAATCGTTCAACACGAGTTATTATATCTATGAGAGGTCGTACTATATTCATTCATTCTTTTCATATATCTTATAGATGCCAAGAAAAGAAGATAAAAAGACTATATCTGTTAATGGACCTTTAATGATTCATTTGAAAAAGATGAAGACAATATTAAGTGATAGAATAGAAACGTTAGTTATTTATCTATATTGTCATTTTATAATTTCATTATTTATAGAGGATTCAATATAGAAAAGACAGAACATGGAATATATAAATTGGAAGGATCATATTCTTCTTGTTTTAATGATTATGAGAAATCTGCTATTGAACTTGCTTTCATTAAACAAGTTTGTTATTCATTGCTTTATTCAAATTTATATTCAATATATTGAATATATCTATATCAATATATTGATTTTAGTTTACGAGTCAATCAATAAATTCATTTCAGGAAGATAGTAAAAGTGATTTGTATAACGATAGAGTAACGACGAAATCTTCAGTAACAGCGATACAAGCTTTATATAAGAAAGATCCTTCATTAGGAAAAGAATATGAAGAGGAATTGAAAAGAGAAGAAGAAAGTAAAATGAACAAAAAGAATTCAAGAAAAAGGGAATTGAAAGATGATGATGAAGATGATACCCCAATTAAGGTTTTTATATATTTATTATTTTAATATATGAATACACTCTCCAGCCATCGATCAAGATGTCTCGAACTTCGAACTCTCATAAGAAACAAAAGAAGAAGAATAAATAAAAAATTTTTTTATATTTAATGTATTTACTCGTTTTTGTTAAATGTAAATTTTCTGTACATTTCTGTGAATTCATTTCTCATTAAATAAAATTTTTACGCTATTCAATTTCTAACTGTAAGGTTAACTGCCAAACATATACATATTGAATCGTAATATTTTCGCCTCCTGACACGACCGATGACCGAAGTCTGATTTGATTAAGATTACGGTAGTATTGATTGTTTGAAATCAATACAACACACTATCTGAGAAAATCGACATAGGTGCGGTATCGACGAAAAATAGATTTTTCTGTTTTATGTATGATAATTACAGGCTCCATGAGTGTAGTTCACTGGTACTTGGAAATTCCTTCCAATTGAAAATTCGCTTCAGGAGGTGACCACACTACGAATTGGCGCCTTTTCCTAAAACGTTTCTTTCGTATCTAATCGATTCGGGAGTGGGTGCACTCGACTCCTTGGCTAATTCTAAGAAACTATTATCTAGGAGAGTTTTTTGATCAACGGTCAACGAAGGCTGGAATTGGGAATTTTAGAAAAAAATTTTACATTAAATTAATTCTCACTATTTAACTTTTTAAAACTTTTTATTTGCTTAATACCTTCTACATATTATCTTACACCTTTGGTTTAAAATTCATAATTTTTCAAAAATACGAATTATGTGAACTAATCATTTTTATAACGAATTCGTGAATTATGGTGTGCTCCTACAGTAATCCCTAATCAGTTAATTTGTTTTTTTTCGCCAGTTTTAAGCATATTTTCAGCGATTTTCTTTACAATGTTAGAGGTATATGATTATTCTGCACCATCGGAGTGCAACTGCACGGTATATCTGGTGATTACATTACTGATCGTACTTGTACTGTAAATTTTATTCACTTTCGTATCCGAGCCAGCTTGCGAAGTAGTTACCATACTCATGCAATTCCGTACTCATTATTCTCGGTTTTATAGACTAATCAGAGAATTAGAGAGAGCACGTAAATTACAGTACATGTACAGCACAAGTACGATCAGTAATGTAATCACGAGATATACCGTGCAGTTGCACTCCGATGGTGCAGAATAATCATATACCTCTAACATTGTAAAGAAAAGCGCTGAAAATATGCTTAAAACTAGCGAAAAAACCAAATTAACTGATTAGGGATTACTGTAGGAGCACACCATAATTCACGAATTCGTTATAAAAATGATTAGTTCACATAATTCGTATATTTAAAAAAATATGAATTTTAAACCAAAGGTGTAATATAATATGTAGAAAGTATTAAGCAAATAAAAAGTTTTCCTGCCCCATGGGAAAATAGTGAGAATTAATTTAATGTAAAATTTTTTTCGAAAATTCCCAATTCCAGCCTTCGTTGACCGTTGATCAAAAAACTCTCCTCGACAATAGTTTCTTAGAATTAGCCAAGGAGTCGAGTGCACCCACTCCCGAATCGATTGGATACGAAAGAAACGTTTTAGGAAAAGGCGCCAAATCGTAGTGTGGTCACCTCCTGAAGCGAATTTTCAATTGGAAGGAATTTCCAAGTACCAGTGAACTACACTTATGGAGCCTGTAATTATCATACATAAAACAGAAAAATCTATTTTTCGTCGATACCAAAAAATATCCGAGTTGTTGAATTCTCTCAGATAGTGTTTTTTACTGCATTCTCCGGTTTTGCAGGGTAATATTATAGTAAGTAGCGCGCAAAAAGTAACTTACTTCTTACTTACTTTTTCGCTACATACTAATGAAATAGCAAAACAGTAACGAAAAAAGTAAGTAAAAAGTAAGCTACTTGAAAGTACTTTTTGCGCGCTACTTACTATAATATTACCATGCAAATCCGGAGTATATACTTGCATTGTTTTTTTCTCATTTATTTGATATTTGTAGGTAATTGAATGTTATAGAGCGATGAATATCGAGACAGGGCGGAAACTTCATGGAGTAATCATAACTCCTTCTTCATTTGAAGATCCTGATGATACTGTTAATCTTGCATTTGTACTCAACGATACTGTTGAATCTTGTATCTTCCATGTCAAAAGATGTGCATTCGAACTCGCAACGGAAGATTTTATTCATCGTGAATCCAATGAGTCTGTTATTTCATTAATTGTGCATTAAGTAACTCTTATTCAGATTTGATCTTGCTGCAGATATCAAAAATGCACGTAGAAGAAAGGAAAAACATCTTAATGTTGGTATGTTATTTAATTTGTTTTCTTTTTAAATAAAATGAAAATATTAAGGAGATTGGATTTCTTGGTACTACACAAATGATGAAGTTGTGGATTTCAGAAGAGAAATGAAGATTCATGAAACACGATGTACTTCTAAGGGTCATCAAGTATGATCTCTCTATATTCTTTCATTGTAATATTGGTCCATTTAGTTCTTGCTAGAAGTAGTTAAGTCTCCTACAAGTGATGTTCTATTCACGAGTACATTTGGTTATATTCCACTCTCTAAAGAACAGGTATAATCACAATATATTACAATATTTATTATTATTTGAATGATTATTGAGGCTCGTCTTATTCTTCCAAATGTTGCATTCTATGCATGGATTACAATAACAGTAGATATAACATCAAAAGGGGAAGAATTAAAACTGGAGTAAATTATCCTCTTTATTATATCATTGATTCTAACTCTTGTAGATTCGATCATTTCGAGTCAACTGATCACAAAGTTCAGATTCGTACATTAGATACGGTAGATAATTGACAGATGGTCATATAATATTTATTTCTTTGAAGCCATGGACAGAAAACTATAAAGTGGATACACGTGGATTGGCTTTATCTGATTCCGATGAAGATTTCCTTATTGAAAAAGATCCAACAGCTAAAATTTTGGAGAATGTAAGAAGGATATTTGTGTAGTATTTATGATATTTGTCACTTAGAATGTATATGATCTATATGGATTCTATGTATCTGAAAGAAGTTTATATGTCAAAGAATATCCAGATAAGAAGTATTTAATTCCAGTTATGGATCCTCAATTACTCATTCCAGGTATTCCTTTTTTTATTTTTTTCTATTATAATACTTATTATATTGATTGATTAAGGAGTAACATATCGATTCGATGCATTCTGGTGTGAACATCGACAATACTTCATTGTATCCAAATATGCTAAGATGGATGATATGGATGTATTACATACTGTAGAAGAAAATGGAAAGATTCTTGTTAGTTATCAATACTCATCTATCAATGTATTATCAATTATATTATATTATAGATTGTTGATGTAGTGAATCAATATGATAAGCATCCATCTATCTTCCATACATTAAAATTAGGAATAGGTCTATTAGATGATCCAACAGGTTCATTAGCTCATCATCATCTATCAAGATATGCAAATAGTAAGTGTAGGTAAGATTATTAGTTGATATAAATGAATAAATGATTAATGAAATATTTGAGGGTCTTCTTCTATGAAGATACTAATGGAACTATTGGACGATTTCGTATTGAAAAAGTTGATCCTGATAAAGCTAAGAAGATTGCGAATAATGTTAAAGAGAATAAGGTATATCAATGATATATTATTCAATGAATGAATGAATGATTATTAGTCATTAATAACTCGTATTCGTGGAATAGTTATATCATCTGATGGTAGAGTATATTCTAAATTGAATTCATGTATTCCATTTCTTCTTCCTCAATCATATTATCTTCCTATTGGAACTCATCTTATATTCAATGCTACTATTGGAGAAGGAAATGTAGTCATCCTATTATCTTATATATTATAGATAATTCCGATTTAGGTCTATAATATTGTTGAAGATTCAATTGAAGTTAGAGATAAAGAGGATCCAGTGCCATATGTTATTCATAATGGAAGGGTTAGATATCGATTAATGTATACAGTAATTATTCAAATGATATATTGATAAGGTAATCTTCAAATCATTAGCATCATCAACTTCTCGTGCAAGTATTCTTCCTCCTATTGAATCTAATCATTTTGGGATTGTTGATGATCCCCTTCAAATAGTTAATACTAATAGATCTCATCAAAATATGTATGTTATTCATTTATTGATTAATCTACCGTAATCTAATCTCTTATGTATAGTTGTATATGGGTAAGTGAATCGGGAATGGATGAAAGTGGAAAGAGAAGAATAGCTCAATTACCATTCTTTATTGTTGCTCTCAGAGATAATGAACCTATCATTCAGGTATATTATTCACTTTATTCAATCAATATGTATATTTAATATATATTATAGAATGAAAAGTTTATCGATAAGAAAGGACGTGATATTAGTGGATGGTTAGCAGATAGAAATGGTGTATTGAAAGAAATGAAAGGACCAGAGATTGAAGTAAGTGTATCACAGATTATCATTTATATATTTATATTCTATAATCATATAAATAATTATTTATTAAGTCTTGTAATATTCCATCATCAATGAATAGATTCTCTATTCCTCAACGTAGAAGTATTCAATCATCTTCATTAGTATCTACAGTATCTTATAAAAGTTGTGGGTGTATTCATAATGATATGAATGATATGAATGATATATGTGAAGCAAAGAAGATTCTTGCTTTCCTTATGAGTGATCCTTCATTTGCTAAAGTAACTTCATTATATTATATTACTACTAAACTAATAATATTATTTGATTTTAGAAAATCAAACCCGATTTGTGTGATGAAATTCTTGGATGCATTGTATAGCACATTCAATATATCACTTCTATCGGTTTCCCCTTATGAAAGTGTTGTCTAATGTTGTTACAGATAGAAATATTTATTAATGATATCATATTATGGTAATGAGTAAATAAATATAATGGAAAGACAAATAATATTGACCCTATGAATGAATTGACCTGTTTGAGATTAATGAAAGATTATAAGTAGTTGATAAATAGATAAGATTAATAGATTAATCATGTTGATGAAGATGATTTAGTTCTATCAGGAAATAATGTATGAACAATTGATGACGATGACTTAGGAGGCAATCTACGGAATATTAAATAAGCTGAAAACGAAGTAAGAAGAATGAAGCATAGAATAGTAACTGTAGTTGATATAAGTAGACAAAGACGAGCAGATTGAAGTAGATCACCAGCTGACTAGAAAGATTATTGTTTGAACAGATGAAAAGAAGAAGAAGAAGATCTCTATTCTAAGACAAATACACGGAATGAATGAACTAACTCTAGCTGCATATTGAATATCTTCCATTCCACATGCCTTGAAACACATTCCACCCAATGGAGTTGATGATGATGTATCACTCATATCATCTGACTCATCTGATACACTTCCTGTACCTAACATTGATCTAAACAATAACATATAATATTGATTGAATAGAAAAGATAATATACCGTATACCACTAACAGTCCGTGAAACATCTGTGAAAAGCTGGGGTAAATCCACTTGTCTTTCTTTCATTCAAATGAGAAGAACATACAATTGTTGAGAATACGAAGAAGACGATTCTCCCCCATCTCCTCCCACCTTCTTTTTAGCCCGCCCTATCCTTCTCTCCATTCCCTCTACCTCTCCGTCTGTCTTCGTCTCCTACCTTTTCTAATACCCTTGCATGTAGCCCTTCCGGTCAGGGTATATAGAAGAGGTTCTTCCTGTCTCTGCCATACTTCCTCTTCTTACAATACACGTACGAGTCCATCCACATACCAACATATCCATGTCACATTATATAGACATTCATTGTCAACACAATACAAGATATTGAAGATTCTATTTATCATCATTCAATATATCATTCTATTACTATGTATATGTACAGTAGTTCAATTCGAATTTCACTGATTCTTGTGATTGTTTATGCATATTCAGTGAATGATTTGATTTGAACTGAGAAGAATGCCTAAAGTGAAACAAAGAAGGATTAGACAATGGAAGGAATGATGTATGGTCAATTGTTCATTCATTCCATTCCAAGTATACGTTCTATCAACGATGTAATGGCCTTTCTCTCTTAGTCTATCTCCACTTCTGAAGCTATATGAAAGAAGAAGAAGAAAGAAAAGGGCAAATAGCCTGTGTGAGTTGATTGGTCACTCTCTATTCAAGATGGATATATGAATGAATACGAATATGAGATCAAGTTACAGTATATCAACCCTCTATATTACATCAACTAGCCGCGCCTAACGGCGCGACTATCGGGGGGAAACCCCCCGAACCCCCCCCCCCCATATATATATAAATACATAAATAAATATATATATATATATATATATATATATATATATATATATATATATATATATATATAAAATATATAAATATATATATATATAAATTGTTTAGCGCTAATGCACTGTTACATTTGCCTTACGTGTCTACGCCGTAACCCCCTCCGCCGCCTGTCCTACGCGACGGAGGGGGTTACGGCGTAGACACGTAAGGCAAATGTAACAGTGCATAAGGAAGATGTTTAAGTAGACCAATATAGTATTACGGGAACTAACGCTAAGACTACCGTAACTAAAGGAACATTGCTAAGTGTGAATGGTAACTGAATCGATAGAATCTTTAAGTAGATCAATATAGATCTAACTATTGTAGCATCGACCTCTCCTCATGTATTTAGTAATTCTGTAAAAGATGAAATCCAGTAATTGCAACTATATCGTCGCAACTTCTTGTCATAATATGTATTTTGATTGTTCTCTTTTCTCACTTCTTTTCTCTCAATTTTATCGCTCTTCTCTTCTCTTATATTCTCGCTCAAATCCTACTGCAGCATTTTAAGGTGGTATGATGTTTTGCTGGTATTCCGGAAGGGGCTGGTTCGATTCCCCGGCAGTGAACTTCTTTTTCTGATTCATGGGTGATAAAATTTTTTAAATGACAAAAGATCCCTCCGGAATACCAACCAAACATCGTAAGACTTGACCACGATGCAGCTTGGAGTGGAAAAAGATGATTATGATTATATTGCTCAGGGAAATCAGCTGAACAATCATTTGAAACATTAAAAAATCACTTTTCGTCGGACTATAACTCGCTCCAGAAAAACATTTTGCAGGTTTTTAAAGCAGACTTGAAATCAGCACAGTCGATTTAGTAAACCCTGCAATTTTCGTGAAAATCGGGATATGTGAGTTCACACCATTCCCATGTAAGTGTGAATGGTAACTAAATCGATAGAATTTAAGTAGATCAATATAAATCTAACTATTGTAGCATCGACCTCTCCTCATGCATTTAGTAATTCTGTAAAAGTTGCAATCCAGTAATTTCAACTATATCGTCGCAACTTCTTGTCATAATATGTATTTTGATTGTTCTCTTTTCTCACTTCTTTTCTCTCTTCTCCAAGATGCGATAAATATATTATTATAATTATTATTATAAACTACAATATAGTATCACGGGAGCTAACGCTAAGACTACCTTAACTTAAGGAACATTGCTAAGTGTGAATGGTAACTAAATCGATAGAATCTTTAAGTAGATCAATATAGATCTAACTATTGTAGCATCGACCTCTCCTCATGCATTTAGTAATTCTGTAAAAGTTGCAATCCAGTAATTTCAACTATATCGTCGCAACTTCTTGTCATAATATGTATTTTGATTGTTCTCTTTTCTCACTTCTTTTCTCTCTTCTCCAAGATGCGATAAATATATTATTATAAACTACAATATAGTATCACGGGAGCTAACGCTAAGACTTCCTTAACTTAAGGAACATTGCTAACATGGGAATGGTGTGAACTCACATTTCCCTATTTTCACGAAAGTTGCAGGGAATACTAACTCGAATACGCTGATTCCAAATCTGCATTAAAAACCTGCGAAATGTTTTTCTGAAGCGAGTTATAGACCGGAAAAGAGCGATTTTTTTACTTTTCAAGCCATTTTCAGCTGATTTTTCAGCTTTTATCTCCACTCGATGTGAATTTTATCGCTCTTCTCTTCTCTTATATTCTCGCTCAAATCCTACTGCAGCATTTTAAGGTGGTATGATGTTTTGCTGGTATTCCGGAAGGGGCTGGTTCGATTCCCCGGCAGTGAACTTCTTTTTCTGATTCATGGGTGATAAAATTTTTTAAATGACAAAAGATCCCTCCGGAATACCAACCAAACATCGTAAGACTTGACCACGATGCAGCTTGGAGTGGAAAAAGATGATTATGATTATATTGCTCAGGGAAATCAGCTGAACAATCATTTGAAACATTAAAAAAAATCACTTTTCGTCGGACTATAACTCGCTCCAGAAAAACATTTTGCAGGTTTTTAAAGCAGACTTGAAATCAGCACAGTCGATTTAGTAAACCCTGCAATTTTCGTGAAAATCGGGATATGTGAGTTCACACCATTCCCATGTAAGTGTGAATGGTAACTAAATCGATAGAATTTAAGTAGATCACTATAAATCTAACTATTGTAGCATCGACCTCTCCTCATGCATTTAGTAATTCTGTAAAAGTTGCAATCCAGTAATTTCAACTATATCGTCGCAACTTCTTGTCATAATATGTATTTTGATTGTTCTCTTTTCTCACTTCTTTTCTCTCTTCTCCAAGATGCGATAAATATATTATTATAATTATTATTATAAACTACAATATAGTATCACGGGAGCTAACGCTAAGACTACCTTAACTTAAGGAACATTGCTAAGTGTGAATGGTAACTAAATCGATAGAATCTTTAAGTAGATCAATATAGATCTAACTATTGTAGCATCGACCTCTCCTCATGCATTTAGTAATTCTGTAAAAGTTGCAATCCAGTAATTTCAACTATATCGTCGCAACTTCTTGTCATAATATGTATTTTGATTGTTCTCTTTTCTCACTTCTTTTCTCTCTTCTCCAAGATGCGATAAATATATTATTATAAACTACAATATAGTATCACGGGAGCTAACGCTAAGACTTCCTTAACTTAAGGAACATTGCTAACATGGGAATGGTGTGAACTCACATTTCCCTATTTTCACGAAAGTTGCAGGGAATACTAACTCGAATACGCTGATTCCAAATCTGCATTAAAAACCTGCGAAATGTTTTTCTGAAGCGAGTTATAGACCGGAAAAGAGCGATTTTTTTACTTTTCAAGCCATTTTCAGCTGATTTTTCAGCTTTTTTCTCCACTCGATGTGAATTTTATCGCTCTTCTCTTCTCTTATATTCTCGCTCAAATCCTACTGCAGCATTTTAAGGTGGTATGATGTTTTGCTGGTATTCCGGAAGGGGCTGGTTCGATTCCCCGGCAGTGAACTTCTTTTTCTGATTCATGGGTGATAAAATTTTTTAAATGACAAAAGATCCCTCCGGAATACCAACCAAACATCGTAAGACTTGACCACGATGCAGCTTGGAGTGGAAAAAGATGATTATGATTATATTGCTCAGGGAAATCAGCTGAACAATCATTTGAAACATTAAAAAAAATCACTTTTCGTCGGACTATAACTCGCTCCAGAAAAACATTTTGCAGGTTTTTAAAGCAGACTTGAAATCAGCACAGTCGATTTAGTAAACCCTGCAATTTTCGTGAAAATCGGGATATGTGAGTTCACACCATTCCCATGTAAGTGTGAATGGTAACTAAATCGATAGAATTTAAGTAGATCACTATAAATCTAACTATTGTAGCATCGACCTCTCCTCATGCATTTAGTAATTCTGTAAAAGTTGCAATCCAGTAATTTCAACTATATCGTCGCAACTTCTTGTCATAATATGTATTTTGATTGTTCTCTTTTCTCACTTCTTTTCTCTCTTCTCCAAGATGCGATAAATATATTATTATAATTATTATTATAAACTACAATATAGTATCACGGGAGCTAACGCTAAGACTACCTTAACTTAAGGAACATTGCTAAGTGTGAATGGTAACTAAATCGATAGAATCTTTAAGTAGATCAATATAGATCTAACTATTGTAGCATCGACCTCTCCTCATGCATTTAGTAATTCTGTAAAAGTTGCAATCCAGTAATTTCAACTATATCGTCGCAACTTCTTGTCATAATATGTATTTTGATTGTTCTCTTTTCTCACTTCTTTTCTCTCTTCTCCAAGATGCGATAAATATATTATTATAAACTACAATATAGTATCACGGGAGCTAACGCTAAGACTTCCTTAACTTAAGGAACATTGCTAACATGGGAATGGTGTGAACTCACATTTCCCTATTTTCACGAAAGTTGCAGGGAATACTAACTCGAATACGCTGATTCCAAATCTGCATTAAAAACCTGCGAAATGTTTTTCTGAAGCGAGTTATAGACCGGAAAAGAGCGATTTTTTTACTTTTCAAGCCATTTTCAGCTGATTTTTCAGCTTTTTTCTCCACTCGATGTGAATTTTATCGCTCTTCTCTTCTCTTATATTCTCGCTCAAATCCTACTGCAGCATTTTAAGGTGGTATGATGTTTTGCTGGTATTCCGGAAGGGGCTGGTTCGATTCCCCGGCAGTGAACTTCTTTTTCTGATTCATGGGTGATAAAATTTTTTAAATGACAAAAGATCCCTCCGGAATACCAACCAAACATCGTAAGACTTGACCACGATGCAGCTTGGAGTGGAAAAAGATGATTATGATTATATTGCTCAGGGAAATCAGCTGAATAATCATTTGAAACATTTAAAAAAATCACTTTTCGTCGGACTATAACTCGCTCCAGAAAAACATTTTGCAGGTTTTTAAAGCAGACTTGAAATCAGCACAGTCGATTTAGTAAACCCTGCAATTTTCGTGAAAATCGGGATATGTGAGTTCACACCATTCCCATGTAAGTGTGAATGGTAACTAAATCGATAGAATTTAAGTAGATCAATATAAATCTAACTATTGTAGCATCGACCTCTCCTCATGCATTTAGTAATTCTGTAAAAGTTGCAATCCAGTAATTTCAACTATATCGTCGCAACTTCTTGTCATAATATGTATTTTGATTGTTCTCTTTTCTCACTTCTTTTCTCTCTTCTCCAAGATGCGATAAATATATTATTATAATTATTATTATAAACTACAATATAGTATCACGGGAGCTAACGCTAAGACTACCTTAACTTAAGGAACATTGCTAAGTGTGAATGGTAACTAAATCGATAGAATCTTTAAGTAGATCAATATAGATCTAACTATTGTAGCATCGACCTCTCCTCATGTATTTAGTAATTCTGTAAAAGATGAAATCCAGTAATTGCAACTATATCGTCGCAACTTCTTGTCATAATATGTATTTTGATTGTTCTCTTTTCTCACTTCTTTTCTCTCTTCTCCAAGATGCGATATATATATTATTATAAACTACAATATAGTATCACGGGAGCTAACGCTAAGACTTCCTTAACTTAAGGAACATTGCTAACATGGGAATGGTGTGAACTCACATTTCCCTATTTTCACGAAAGTTGCAGGGAATACTAACTCGAATACGCTGATTCCAAATCTGCATTAAAAACCTGCGAAATGTTTTTCTGAAGCGAGTTATAGACCGGAAAAGAGCGATTTTTTTACTTTTCAAGCCATTTTCAGCTGATTTTTCAGCTTTTTTCTCCACTCGATATGAATTTTATCGCTCTTCTCTTCTCTTATATTCTCGCTCAAATCCTACTGCAGCATTTTAAGGTGGTATGATGTTTTGCTGGTATTCCGGAAGGGGCTGGTTCGATTCCCCGGCAGTGAACTTCTTTTTCTGATTCATGGGTGATAAAATTTTTTAAATGACAAAAGATCCCTCCGGAATACCAACCAAACATCGTAAGACTTGACCACGATGCAGCTTGGAGTGGAAAAAGATGATTATGATTATATTGCTCAGGGAAATCAGCTGAATAATCATTTGAAACATTTAAAAAAATCACTTTTCGTCGGACTATAACTCGCTCCAGAAAAACATTTTGCAGTTTTTTAAAGCAGACTTGAAATCAGCACAGTCGATTTAGTAAACCCTGCAATTTTCGTGAAAATCGGGATATGTGAGTTCACACCATTCCCATGTAAGTGTGAATGGTAACTAAATCGATAGAATTTAAGTAGATCAATATAAATCTAACTATTGTAGCATCGACCTCTCCTCATGCATTTAGTAATTCTGTAAAAGTTGCAATCCAGTAATTTCAACTATATCGTCGCAACTTCTTGTCATAATATGTATTTTGATTGTTCTCTTTTCTCACTTCTTTTCTCTCTTCTCCAAGATGCGATAAATATATTATTATAAACTACAATATAGTATCACGGGAGCTAACGCTAAGACTTCCTTAACTTAAGGAACATTGCTAACATGGGAATGGTGTGAACTCACATTTCCCTATTTTCACGAAAGTTGCAGGGAATACTAACTCGAATACGCTGATTCCAAATCTGCATTAAAAACCTGCGAAATGTTTTTCTGAAGCGAGTTATAGACCGGAAAAGAGCGATTTTTTTACTTTTCAAGCCATTTTCAGCTGATTTTTCAGCTTTTTTCTCCACTCGATGTGAATTTTATCGCTCTTCTCTTCTCTTATATTCTCGCTCAAATCCTACTGCAGCATTTTAAGGTGGTATGATGTTTTGCTGGTATTCCGGAAGGGGCTGGTTCGATTCCCCGGCAGTGAATTTCTTTTTCTGATTCATGGGTGATAAAATTTTTTAAATGACAAAAGATCCCTCCGGAATACCAACCAAACATCGTAAGACTTGACCACGATGCAGCTTGGAGTGGAAAAAGATGATTATGATTATATTGCTCAGGGAAATCAGCTGAACAATCATTTGAAACATTAAAAAAAATCACTTTTCGTCGGACTATAACTCGCTCCAGAAAAACATTTTGCAGGTTTTTAAAGCAGACTTGAAATCAGCACAGTCGATTTAGTAAACCCTGCAATTTTCGTGAAAATCGGGATATGTGAGTTCACACCATTCCCATGTAAGTGTGAATGGTAACTAAATCGATAGAATTTAAGTAGATCAATATAAATCTAACTATTGTAGCATCGACCTCTCCTCATGCATTTAGTAATTCTGTAAAAGTTGCAATCCAGTAATTTCAACTATATCGTCGCAACTTCTTGTCATAATATGTATTTTGATTGTTCTCTTTTCTCACTTCTTTTCTCTCTTCTCCAAGATGCGATAAATATATTATTATAATTATTATTATAAACTACAATATAGTATCACGGGAGCTAACGCTAAGACTACCGTAACTAAAGGAACATTGCTAAGTGTGAATGGTAACTGAATCGATAGAATCTTTAAGTAGATCAATATAGATCTAACTATTGTAGCATCGACCTCTCCTCATGTATTTAGTAATTCTGTAAAAGATGAAATCCAGTAATTGCAACTATATCGTCGCAACTTCTTGTCATAATATGTATTTTGATTGTTCTCTTTTCTCACTTCTTTTCTCTCTTCTCCAAGATGCGATAAATATATTATTATAAACTACAATATAGTATCACGGGAGCTAACGCTAAGACTTCCTTAACTTAAGGAACATTGCTAACATGGGAATGGTGTGAACTCACATTTCCCTATTTTCACGAAAGTTGCAGGGAATACTAACTCGAATACGCTGATTCCAAATCTGCATTAAAAACCTGCGAAATGTTTTTCTGAAGCGAGTTATAGACCGGAAAGAGCGATTTTTTTACTTTTCAAGCCATTTTCAGCTGATTTTTCAGCTTTTTTCTCCACTCGATGTGAATTTTATCGCTCTTCTCTTCTCTTATATTCTCGCTCAAATCCTACTGCAGCATTCTAAGGTGGTATGATGTTTTGCTGGTATTCCGGAAGGGGCTGGTTCGATTCCCCGGCAGTGAACTTCTTTTTCTGATTCATGGGTGATAAAATTTTTTAAAGGGAGAGTAACCATTGTCAAATGCAGTATGTTAATTCCCCCTGGAAAAGGGCACCTCATGAGGTGCAGACTCTCACCACGAAGCACATCTCTCCTGTATTCAAATTTGAATCAATCAGTGTAGGGAAATCTCTCAAGATATGCAAAATCAGAAGGAATGAGAGAACATATGAATACATTCAATAACTTTTGCATACCCATGTATGCAAAACTTACTAAATGCGTTTGATTATTACCACCATTGAAACGTCGTGGTGAGAGTCCCCACGAGTTAAACGCGTATATTGACAAAGGTTACTCTCCCTTTAAATGACAAAAGATCCCTCCGGAATACCAACCAAACATCGTAAGACTTGACCACGATGCAGCTTGGAGTGGAAAAAGATGATTATGATTATATTGCTCAGGGAAATCAGCTGAACAATCATTTGAAACATTAAAAAAAATCACTTTTCGTCGGACTATAACTCGCCCCAGAAAAACATTTTGCAGGTTTTTAAAGCAGACTTGAAATCAGCACAGTCGATTTAGTAAACCCTGCAATTTTAGTGAAAATCGGGATATGTGAGTTCACACCATTCCCATGTAAGTGTGAATGGTAACTAAATCGATAGAATTTAAGTAGATCAATATAAATCTAACTATTGTAGCATCGACCTCTCCTCATGCATTTAGTAATTCTGTAAAAGTTGCAATCCAGTAATTTCAACTATATCGTCGCAACTTCTTGTCATAATATGTATTTTGATTGTTCTCTTTTCTCACTTCTTTTCTCTCTTCTCCAAGATGCGATAAATATATTATTATAATTATTATTATAAACTACAATATAGTATCACGGGAGCTAACGCTAAGACTACCTTAACTTAAGGAACATTGCTAAGTGTGAATGGTAACTAAATCGATAGAATCTTTAAGTAGATCAATATAGATCTAACTATTGTAGCATCGACCTCTCCTCATGTATTTAGTAATTCTGTAAAAGATGAAATCCAGTAATTGCAACTATATCGTCGCAACTTCTTGTCATAATATGTATTTTGATTGTTCTCTTTTCTCACTTCTTTTCTCTCTTCTCCAAGATGCGATAAATATATTATTATAAACTACAATATAGTATCACGGGAGCTAACGCTAAGACTTCCTTAACTTAAGGAACATTGCTAACATGGGAATGGTGTGAACTCACATTTCCCTATTTTCACGAAAGTTGCAGGGAATACTAACTCGAATACGCTGATTCCAAATCTGCATTAAACACCTGCGAAATGTTTTTCTGAAGCGAGTTATAGACCGGAAAAGAGCGATTTTTTTACTTTTCAAGCCATTTTCAGCTGATTTTTCAGCTTTTTTCTTCACTCGATGTGAATTTTATCGCTCTTCTCTTCTCTTATATTCTCGCTCAAATCCTACTGCAGCATTTTAAGGTGGTATGATGTTTTGCGGGTATTCCGGAAGGGGCTGGTTCGATTCTCCGGCAGTGAACTTCTTTTTCTGATACATGGGTGATAAAATTTTTTAAATGACAAAAGATACCTCCGGAATACCAACCAAACATCGTAAGACTTGACCACGATGCAGCTTGGAGTGGAAAAAGATGATTATGATTATATTGCTCAGGGAAATCAGCTGAACAATCATTTGAAACATTAAAAAAATCACTTTTCGTCGGACTATAACTCGCTCCAGAAAAACATTTTGCAGGTTTTTAAAGCAGACTTGAAATCAGCACAGTCGATTTAGTAAACCCTGTAATTTTCGTGAAAATCGGGATATGTGAGTTCACACCATTCCCATGTAAGTGTGAATGGTAACTAAATCGATAGAATTTAAGTAGATCAATATAAATCTAACTATTGTAGCATCGACCTCTCCTCATGCATTTAGTAATTCTGTAAAAGTTGCAATCCAGTAATTTCAACAATATCGTCGCAACTTCTTGTCATAATATGTATTTTGATTGTTCTCTTTTCTCACTTCTTTTCTCTCTTCTCCAAGATGCGATAAATATATTATTATTATTATTATTATAAACTACAATATAGTATCACGGGAGCTAACGCTAAGACTACCTTAACTTAAGGAACATTGCTAAGTGTGAATGGTAACTAAATCGATAGAATCTTTAAGTAGATCAATATAGATCTAACTATTGTAGCATCGACCTCTCCTCATGTATTTAGTAATTCTGTAAAAGTTGCAATCCAGTAATTTCAACTATATCGTCGCAACTTCTTGTCATAATATGTATTTTGATTGTTCTCTTTTCTCACTTCTTTTCTCTCTTCTCCAAGATGCGATAAATATATTATTATAAACTACAATATAGTATCACGGGAGCTAACGCTAAGAGTTCCTTAACTTAAGGAACATTGCTAACATGGGAATGGTGTGAACTCACATTTCCCTATTTTCACGAAAGTTGCAGGGAATACTAACTCGAATACGCTGATTCCAAATCTGCATTAAACACCTGCGAAATGTTTTTCTGAAGCGAGTTATAGACCGGAAAAGAGCGATTTTTTTACTTTTCAAGCCATTTTCAGCTGATTTTTCAGCTTTTTTCTTCACTCGATGTGAATTTTATCGCTCTTCTCTTCTCTTATATTCTCGCTCAAATCCTACTGCAGCATTTTAAGGTGGTATGATGTTTTGCGGGTATTCCGGAAGGGGCTGGTTCGATTCTCCGGCAGTGAACTTCTTTTTCTGATACATGGGTGATAAAATTTTTTAAATGACAAAAGATACCTCCGGAATACCAACCAAACATCGTAAGACTTGACCACGATGCAGCTTGGAGTGGAAAAAGATGATTATGATTATATTGCTCAGGGAAATCAGCTGAACAATCATTTGAAACATTAAAAAAATCACTTTTCGTCGGACTATAACTCGCTCCAGAAAAACATTTTGCAGGTTTTTAAAGCAGACTTGAAATCAGCACAGTCGATTTAGTAAACCCTGTAATTTTCGTGAAAATCGGGATATGTGAGTTCACACCATTCCCATGTAAGTGTGAATGGTAACTAAATCGATAGAATTTAAGTAGATCAATATAAATCTAACTATTGTAGCATCGACCTCTCCTCATGCATTTAGTAATTCTGTAAAAGTTGCAATCCAGTAATTTCAACAATATCGTCGCAACTTCTTGTCATAATATGTATTTTGATTGTTCTCTTTTCTCACTTCTTTTCTCTCTTCTCCAAGATGCGATAAATATATTATTATTATTATTATTATAAACTACAATATAGTATCACGGGAGCTAACGCTAAGACTACCTTAACTTAAGGAACATTGCTAAGTGTGAATGGTAACTAAATCGATAGAATCTTTAAGTAGATCAATATAGATCTAACTATTGTAGCATCGACCTCTCCTCATGTATTTAGTAATTCTGTAAAAGTTGCAATCCAGTAATTTCAACTATATCGTCGCAACTTCTTGTCATAATATGTATTTTGATTGTTCTCTTTTCTCACTTCTTTTCTCTCTTCTCCAAGATGCGATAAATATATTATTATAAACTACAATATAGTATCACGGGAGCTAACGCTAAGAGTTCCTTAACTTAAGGAACATTGCTAACATGGGAATGGTGTGAACTCACATTTCCCTATTTTCACGAAAGTTGCAGGGAATACTAACTCGAATACGCTGATTCCAAATCTGCATTAAACACCTGCGAAATGTTTTTCTGAAGCGAGTTATAGACCGGAAAAGAGCGATTTTTTTACTTTTCAAGCCATTTTCAGCTGATTTTTCAGCTTTTTTCTTCACTCGATGTGAATTTTATCGCTCTTCTCTTCTCTTATATTCTCGCTCAAATCCTACTGCAGCATTTTAAGGTGGTATGATGTTTTGCGGGTATTCCGGAAGGGGCTGGTTCGATTCTCCGGCAGTGAACTTCTTTTTCTGATACATGGGTGATAAAATTTTTTAAATGACAAAAGATACCTCCGGAATACCAACCAAACATCGTAAGACTTGACCACGATGCAGCTTGGAGTGGAAAAAGATGATTATGATTATATTGCTCAGGGAAATCAGCTGAACAATCATTTGAAACATTAAAAAAATCACTTTTCGTCGGACTATAACTCGCTCCAGAAAAACATTTTGCAGGTTTTTAAAGCAGACTTGAAATCAGCACAGTCGATTTAGTAAACCCTGTAATTTTCGTGAAAATCGGGATATGTGAGTTCACACCATTCCCATGTAAGTGTGAATGGTAACTAAATCGATAGAATTTAAGTAGATCAATATAAATCTAACTATTGTAGCATCGACCTCTCCTCATGCATTTAGTAATTCTGTAAAAGTTGCAATCCAGTAATTTCAACAATATCGTCGCAACTTCTTGTCATAATATGTATTTTGATTGTTCTCTTTTCTCACTTCTTTTCTCTCTTCTCCAAGATGCGATAAATATATTATTATTATTATTATTATAAACTACAATATAGTATCACGGGAGCTAACGCTAAGACTACCTTAACTTAAGGAACATTGCTAAGTGTGAATGGTAACTAAATCGATAGAATCTTTAAGTAGATCAATATAGATCTAACTATTGTAGCATCGACCTCTCCTCATGTATTTAGTAATTCTGTAAAAGTTGCAATCCAGTAATTTCAACTATATCGTCGCAACTTCTTGTCATAATATGTATTTTGATTGTTCTCTTTTCTCACTTCTTTTCTCTCTTCTCCAAGATGCGATAAATATATTATTATAAACTACAATATAGTATCACGGGAGCTAACGCTAAGAGTTCCTTAACTTAAGGAACATTGCTAACATGGGAATGGTGTGAACTCACATTTCCCTATTTTCACGAAAGTTGCAGGGAATACTAACTCGAATACGCTGATTCCAAATCTGCATTAAACACCTGCGAAATGTTTTTCTGAAGCGAGTTATAGACCGGAAAAGAGCGATTTTTTTACTTTTCAAGCCATTTTCAGCTGATTTTTCAGCTTTTTTCTTCACTCGATGTGAATTTTATCGCTCTTCTCTTCTCTTATATTCTCGCTCAAATCCTACTGCAGCATTTTAAGGTGGTATGATGTTTTGCGGGTATTCCGGAAGGGGCTGGTTCGATTCTCCGGCAGTGAACTTCTTTTTCTGATACATGGGTGATAAAATTTTTTAAATGACAAAAGATACCTCCGGAATACCAACCAAACATCGTAAGACTTGACCACGATGCAGCTTGGAGTGGAAAAAGATGATTATGATTATATTGCTCAGGGAAATCAGCTGAACAATCATTTGAAACATTAAAAAAATCACTTTTCGTCGGACTATAACTCGCTCCAGAAAAACATTTTGCAGGTTTTTAAAGCAGACTTGAAATCAGCACAGTCGATTTAGTAAACCCTGTAATTTTCGTGAAAATCGGGATATGTGAGTTCACACCATTCCCATGTAAGTGTGAATGGTAACTAAATCGATAGAATTTAAGTAGATCAATATAAATCTAACTATTGTAGCATCGACCTCTCCTCATGCATTTAGTAATTCTGTAAAAGTTGCAATCCAGTAATTTCAACAATATCGTCGCAACTTCTTGTCATAATATGTATTTTGATTGTTCTCTTTTCTCACTTCTTTTCTCTCTTCTCCAAGATGCGATAAATATATTATTATTATTATTATTATAAACTACAATATAGTATCACGGGAGCTAACGCTAAGACTACCTTAACTTAAGGAACATTGCTAAGTGTGAATGGTAACTAAATCGATAGAATCTTTAAGTAGATCAATATAGATCTAACTATTGTAGCATCGACCTCTCCTCATGTATTTAGTAATTCTGTAAAAGTTGCAATCCAGTAATTTCAACTATATCGTCGCAACTTCTTGTCATAATATGTATTTTGATTGTTCTCTTTTCTCACTTCTTTTCTCTCTTCTCCAAGATGCGATAAATATATTATTATTATTATTATTATTATTATAAACTACAATATAGTATCACGGGAGCTAACGCTAAGACTACCTTAACTTAAGGAACATTGCTAAGTGTGAATGGTAACTAAATCGATAGAATCTTTAAGTAGATCAATATAGATCTAACTATTGTAGCATCGACCTCTCCTCATGTATTTAGTAATTCTGTAAAAGTTGCAATCCAGTAATTTCAACTATATCGTCGCAACTTCTTGTCATAATATGTATTTTGATTGTTCTCTTTTCTCACTTCTTTTCTCTCTTCTCCAAGATGCGATAAATATATTATTATTATTATTATTATTATTATAAACTACAATATAGTATCACGGGAGCTAACGCTAAGACTACCTTAACTTAAGGAACATTGCTAAGTGTGAATGGTAACTAAATCGATAGAATCTTTAAGTAGATCAATATAGATCTAACTATTGTAGCATCGACCTCTCCTCATGTATTTAGTAATTCTGTAAAAGATGAAATCCAGTAATTGCAACTATATCGTCGCAACTTCTTGTCATAATATGTATTTTGATTGTTCTCTTTTCTCTCTTCTCCAAGATGCGATAAATATATTACTATTATTATAAACTACAATATAGTATCACGGGAACTAACGCTAAGACTACCTTAACTAAAGAAACATTGCTAAGTATGAATGGTAACTGAATCAATATAATCTTTATGTAGATTAATATAGTGTCAAGGAAGCTAACGCTAATTCACCGTTACATCTGCTTTACGTGCCTACGCCGTAACACCCCCCCCCCGCCGCGTGTCCAACGCGGCGGAGAGGGGTTACGGCGTAAGTACGTAAGGCAAATGTAACGGTGCATAAGTCAATCGATAGAATGAATAAGTAGATCAATATAGTATCACGGGAACTAACGCTAAGATTACCTTAAATAGGAACTTTTGCTACGTGTGAATGGTAACTGAATCGATAGAATGAATAAGTAAGTAGACCAATATAGTATCAGGGGTTTATATTTCCATTATTAGTAGTTTCTCCGTTCATGATTTAAGTTTCAAGTCAATTGGATCATTTTGAGCTTAAACATGAAGTAAAAAGTGGATCGTTACCGCGCGAGGGCGCGGCATGAGCGTAACCTACATATCGAAAGCTGTTGACGTTCCACGACAGGTCTACCGGACGCTGGCGAGGTACAGGGAAACTGGACCGTCCCGGGAGAGGAATAAAGCCCAAGGTGGTCACACCAAAGGTCGTCGTGGCTGTGAAAAACAGAATCGGACGAAATCCGCACCGCTCGACAAAGAAGCGGGCTCTGGACTTCAATATGGGCCCCGGATCCATGGGGAAACTGGGAATGGGGAAGCGACGGAGAAACTGAATATGACCCCGTAACGTGTGAGAAAAGCGGCCATCCTCAGTGGGAAGAACCTCAAGAAGTGTCGCGTCGTCCTCACTCGCACGCACCCCCTGGCCGCACCTCGCAAACATGTTCTCCGAAGAGAAGATGTTCACCGTGCAAGTCGACGACAACCCCCATAGTCACCAAGTGCTTACTGCGGACCCCAAGGTAGCTAACTGCAATGGTCAGATTGCCCATGCCACCTCCCAAACCTTGTAAACTAATGGTTTTGATAGCGATGCGCGCCTCCGTAAGACACACCTGGTTTTTGTGACTCCGGGCGCCATGATCAAAAACGAGTGCTACTTAGAGAAGATAGTCAAGGACGCCCAGCTCCCCTGCGGCCGTTCCCACTTAGGAAATTCATCGTAGACCTTATCGTATCGTATCATATCTTATCTTATCGTAGCACGATGGAGCACCAGTTTATATGGCAAATTTCGTCAAGGTGTGGTGAAAGGAGCAGTTTCTCGACTTAATTCGAGAAGCTTAGTGGCTGCCTCCTAGCCCGATCTCAGTCCCCTGGTCTGCTCAGTCTGGGGCACCTTGGAGGGAAGGTCCTGCGCTATTCCCCACCCAAATATGGAGTCGCTGAAGTAAGCATTGGAGAAGGAGTGGTCGAAGATGGACACCACCTACCTGCGTGTTGTGATAGGCGATGTGAACGCTAAGACTACCATAACTAAATCAACTTTGCTACGTGTGAATGGTAACTGAATCGATAGAATCTTTAAGTAGATCAATATAGTATCACGGGAACAAACGCTAAGATTGCATTAACTAAATGAATAGTAACTGTATCGATAGAATATTTAAGTAGATGACTTGAATCCCCTGAACCTCAGTGCCGGGAGTTCTGGAGAGCAAGATCTCAACTACCAAGTACTGGACTCTGGCAAGCCTGAAGTCGGCTCCCCTCCGAGCATGGAACAAACTCAACGACAACTACCTCCGTAAAACGCCTTCGAGAAGTTCCTACGGGCTTGTATTAACGCGAAAAGGGGGCATATCGAAATCCATTGACATACTTTTGTTACTAATGAATTGAATAAATAATGGTATGAAACTGGTTGCTCAACTCGCGTTCTAAGGGGAGATACAGATAACAGTTCGAGTCCAAGTAATTATCACGCACCCCGTATGGTAGAACTAACGCTAAGATTTCGACAGTCACGCACGCTGACGCGTACGTAGATAAGATGAACTATCAGAATCATTTATTGTAAAACGTTAAATGAAACACGACAGCACAATTCATAATTGGATGAAATTTTTAGGAAAAGATTTCGAAAGTGACACACGCTGACGCATACACAACGCACACGTGCAACGCGTGGTGCAGTGAGTGGTTGGTTAGGCCAAATTAATTAACTCGCTTTCGTTTTTGCTACACTCACAGAAAAATCCCTTATATGTAAGGGAATAATTCCCTGGCTAAGGTACCCCAAGAGAATTATTCCCAGTTATATAAGGGAATTATTTCCCTTACCTGTAAGGGAATAATTGCCTTACATTTAAGGGATTTGAAATAGATTTAAACAATAAGAAAAATGGGCAAATTTGATTTACGCTGGGTAAGATTCGAACATACGAGGTTCGGATCACTACACAACACTCTTGCCACTAAGCCATGTGAACATGTTTGAACTCTCATAAAACTTGATGATAGCTCTAGTCAGACGCGCTCGCGCACATACAGGTTGAAATTGGCAATCCCTTATATGTAAGGGAATTTTTTAAGGGAATAATTCCCTGATAAGAAATCCCTTACATACAAGGGATTCTCAGCAGATCAGGGAATTATTCCCTTAGGGAAATGCAACTCTAAAACTTCCCTAAGGGAATTTTCTGTGAGTGTAATTTGGAAGCCTTAACGATATAAGCGTGGTCGGAGGTTGTTTGCATCGTGTTTTCCGTATGCCATTTGGTAAACCTATGCAGAAAAACACAAACATAAAGCTATAATCTCGGAAAAAAGGACTTTTGACCGTATGTAACTTCAATCGATATTTAAATGAGTTGTAGGCATTTTTTCAAAAGTTGTCCGATAGTTTACCTAATTCGCCTATGCTGAAGCTAATGCCGAAAACCGCATGGCTCTATCTTCAGCGGTAGCTGAGGACTGAGCTGCCCCAAAAAAGGCTTATGAACTTCTATCTATATGGGAAATTGCTAAGATTATGCTAAGAATACCTTAACTAAATGAATAGTAACTGTATCGATAGAATTGTATAAGTAGATCAATATAGTGTCACGAGAACTAACGCTAACACTACCTTAACTAAACGAACTTTGCTAAGTGTGAGTGGTAACTGAATTGATAGAATCTTTAAGTAGATAAATATACTCAGGTGTTTGAATCCTTGCATGATCCAAGTAAAATTCGTGCAATTAATGGCATGATCATGCATGGATTATCCGAGATCATGCATGGATTCTGTCATTCCATGCATGATCACGGAAAATTCGTGCATGAACACGGAAGATCCATGCATGATCACGAACCACGGATATTCCATGCATGATCATGCATGGAATGTCGAATCATGCATGATTATACTTCTATTCGTGATCATGCAAGTATTTAAACACCAGAGTAGTATCACGTATCAGTAGTAGTATCAGAGTAGTATCACTGGAACTAAAGCTAAGATTTCGAAAGTCACGCACGCTGACGCATACATAGATAAGATGAACTATCAGAATTAATGAATCGTAAAACGTTAAATGAAACGCGAAAGCACAATTCATAAAGCTACGAAATGTTTAGTGAAAGATTTCGAAAGCGACGCTGACCCATACGCAACGCGTGGTGCACTGAGTGGTTCGTTAGGTCATGAGTGGTTCGTTAGGTCAAATGAATGAACACGCTTTCGTTTGTGCCTAATTTGCACGTCTTAACGATGTGAGCGAGGTCGGAGGTTGTTCGTATCGTGTTCTCCGTATGTCATTTGGTAAACCTACGCAGAAAAACACAAGCATAAAGCTATAATCTCGGAAATAAGGGCATTTGACCGTTTAACACTTCAATCGATATTTAAATGAGTTTTAGGCATTTTTTCAAAAAGTTGTCCGAAAGTTTACCTAATTCGCCTATGCTGAATCTAATTCCGCAAACCGCATGGCTCTAACTTCAACGGTGTTCGTGAAAACGTGACGTGAATAAAAACGCTATTTATCTTCTATACATGTGGGATAATACTATATTATAGTAATGGCCCCCATCCAGGGATAGCCTGAAGGCATAGTGATGATATGAATACTATGAATGAAGAAATGAAATAAGAATTTAGCACTAAACCACACGATTGAATTGGCTTTCTTTGGAATGAAGCGAGCACACGCGACGCGTGTGCGACGCGTCGCGTGTAAAATGTTTAAGTGCAAAATTAAGGCGTAAATCGATGAAATTGCGATCGGAGGTTGTTCGCATCGTGTTCCCCGTATGCTAATTGGTAAACGTACGCAGAAAAACACGAGCATAAAGCTATAATCTCGGAATAAAGCATGTTTAACGTTTTTAACTTCAATCGATAATTAAATGAGTTTTAGGCATTTTTTCAAAAAGTTGTCCGAAAGTTTTCTTAATTCGCCGATGCTGAATCTAATGGCGCAAACCGCAAGTCGCTAGCTTCAACGGTGTTCGTGAAAACGTGACGCAAAAAAAACGCACTTAATCTTCTATACATATGGGATATACATACACTTCACAATCACTACTATATCCATATCAGCTACTCATCTTAATTTAGTTTCCACTAGAAGAATCGTGTAAAAAATTTAAAAATTATATCTACATAGACTACAGATTTTATGTAGATATAATTTTTAAATTATTTATATCTACTTAAAATTATATCTGTAGTCTATTAACATACCATATCATATCATTCCATGAAAAGTTATTTAAATTTACTATGGCATAATTGAAATTAAAACTTTAGTAAATTATAATAATATTTTATCTGATCATTGATTCGATAGAAGAATTTAAAAATCTGACAGAAACTACTTACAGTATACTTCTTGCCTAATTTGAATACGCGCGTATTATAGCTTTCGCGTAAAGACCTCCGGTTCGCTATCGCGCGAGGCTTTTTAAAAACTTGATTTTACATTTTTCATAAGATTTTATTGATCGATTGCTCCTAAATCATGTGAAATCGATGATGCTCGAAAGGTTTACGATATTCTCCCACTCCAATTATGCATGTACTGTTCATGCTTCCCCATTCTCGTTATTGATATGACCTCGTGATATTGATCTCTTGTTTTCTCATCAAGCTAGATGTGCATTTAATTGTGTACCATTGTATTTTACAGACATGGATACATCATCTGGTATGATCATTCGAAGCGGTAACTCAAGATATCTAGTAGATGGCCAGCCTTCAAGTAGTCAACGATATATTGTACAGCAGGTAACTATTCTTTCGCCTTTCTTCTATCAATATGATTATATTTTGCAGGATTCGGTTGGAATGAAACGTTCTATGGGAGGAGGATATCCATCAGGAGGAGGGGCGATTATTCGTCCACAGACCAATAAATATATGACTGCTCCTAATAACCGTCTGATCTCTGTGAGTGTTTCTTTTCAATTCATTATATATCTAACTCTTCATTTTTGTGTAACTAATGGTCTTTTTAGTAGATTAACCCAATAATTAATGTTGTAATGTTTAATTAACCCAGGTTCCACAGTCTCCAGCTAATCCTGCCAGTACGAGTATGGCGCTCAAAAGATCATTCACTACTGATTATCAACATGATTTCCATAATCAGGTTCGTTGTTGACGAGATGAAATAGCTTACATATTTCTCTAGGCCCAACGCTACGCTAGAAGCGCGGATAAGTCTAAAGGACTTCGCCATTTCTCTACTAAAGTGTGTGAGAAAGTTAAGGAAAAAGGAAGAACCAACTACAATGAAGTTTGTAATCGTTGAAGATAGATTTGAAATAAAAGAATAATTAAGGTAGCTGATGAATTGGTAGCTGAGTATTTTGATTCATTGTCAATGCCAATGGCTGATACTGATAAGCAGACATATGATATGAAGAATATTCGTAGAAGAGTATATGATGCACTTAATGTACTCATGGCTATGAATATCATTGAGAAAGAGAAGAAGGTTCTCTAATCATTATTATGTTTATTATATTTTGTTTTTATAGTTGTTTGATGTACTTATTGAAATATATTTAGGAGATTCGTTGGGTTGGATTACCAACTTCTTCTGTTCAAGAAGTAAGACGTCTCGATGAGGAAAAGGCAAAAAGAGCTGAAAGAATAAAGTATTTCATTTATTAAAATTTAGTTTTAATTGAATTTTTAACTTGTAGGGAGAAAACAGATACGTTATATGATCTGGTAATGCAATTAGTAGCATACAAGTCATTAGTAGAAAGGAATAGAGAAAGAGAAAGATCAGAAGGAAGACCAGCTGATAATACTATTCTATATCTTCCATTTGTTGTTGTTAATACTGACAAAAGGACAATTGTTGAATGTAACATCTCTCCTGATAAATCTGAATATGTATTCAGTTTTGATCATCCCTTTGAAATTCAAGATGATATCGAGGTATTTCATCATTTATAAATTGAAGCATAATTAAGTGATTGTTGATGGTAGGTGTTGAAACGTCTTGGTTTCGCTCAAGGATTGGAGAGTGGAGAAGTGAGCGAAGAGATAAGACCAAAGATCAAATCTTGTCTACCCAACTCGCTAAGAAACTATGTTGATCCTATTATTGATGGTTAGTTATCTTGTCTACATCGGCTGAATCATTTTACAATATTGATTACTTTTAGGTGCATACCATAACAGACTCCAACACTTTCAACCACCAAGAGCTTTTGAGCATAAAAAGCCTATGTAAGTAGTCCGTTTCTAAATGTATATATGATTTTGTATGTATTCAGAGTAATGTCTAATCAAATGGGAGGTCGTCCATTGATTCGTGTTCCCCGACCTGCACCTTCACAACCTCCTACACTTGTCAACGTTCAACGTTTCATGTCCAATAGACAACAACAACAACCTCAACCCCGATATGTACATGCTAATGTTGGTAGACAATCTGTGAGTATATTCTCATCTACATCATACATTATATGTTTTGCAGGATCGATACTACAGTCAGTCAGCTGGGGCAAATGGATCAGGACAAAAGCAACAACAATATATGGTTAGACCAATATACGCATCTAATAGTGTTGGAGGGCAATATATGGAAGAGATTTATGATGATGAAGAAAGTCATCAAATGGAATACGAACAATGATCTCCATCATCAATCAGTTGTCCATAATAATCAATGTAATTATATTTTGATGATTCTCATATTGTTCAATCCTGTCATTTTTGTGTACTGTACTGTTTTGTGTAGCCTTTGATAGGTGATTTCATTCACTTTAATCACAATCATAAATAATTATAAAACCTATTAAAATACAAGTACTCTTTATATGTGAGTTATGAGGGGAATGAGACTAGAAAAGACGATAAGATGGACGATGACGGCACTGTATACGATTATGATGAAGTGAAGCGATATGAGACCATCCCAATTGATCACATATCTATAATTGAATAGTATAGAATGTAGAGTTAATGAATGAATGGCATACATCAGCAATGAGTATTTCATATTCCTTAGCATCCTTTCCATTTGATACACTATCATCAACTAGTTTCTGTAGATATTTCAAACACTTTCCAAAATGACCTTGGGATGCGGAATGTTTAGCAGAGATGATTAGAGCCTCAATCATTAATATTACAGTGAAATATATAATATATATGATACTCTAGAATCAGTTGGATCAATCCATTGGAATAATTCCTTCACAGCATCATTCAATTCAGGTGCACTAACATGAAAGATTGGAGATGATGGCTGAATAATTCTATTAATGTATATATTCCTAATCTATAATGATCATACTGTATCATCCTCCTTCTTAGGTGTACTAGGTGTACTGGGTGAATTAGTAGCATTATCCATTACTTCAATTCCTATTCCTCCATTCTCTACACCATTATTATCCTTTTTCTCTTTCTTATTCTCTAGAATAGGTCCAGAATGTCTTCTCAAACTCTTCGGAATATCTTCATTCAATTCATTCAAATGTGCTCCTGCCATAGCTGTTGCACGTACTACAAGTGCATCAGTTATTGCTCCCTTTCTTTCTTCCATCGATCTACAATCAATCAATAATTACAATGATATCAAATATGATGGATATGACAAACGTCTTAATAGCCAATCCCTCTTCATCATGTTCATGTTTCGTTCCCATCCATTGAAGTACCTCAATATATCAATCATTACTTCTATCTTCTCATTCATTTCAAAATACCTCAGCAGGTTTGGTTAATTCAAGAACGGTTGAAGTAATGGAAAGAAGCTTTGTCATATCATCGAATGATCTCTTAATATAATATTTGAATGATTGAATAGATGAACAAGTATCATTACCTCTTTCTTATTTGAATATCTTCTCAACATAGCTAGATAGACAGGAAGATGAGTGGGATATGTCTCTATTAACTTTAAATATATCGCTTCTGCTGCTTTGTCATCTTTACTCTTTTCAACCCATTCTATTTGTACATCTCGGAACGCATCTTAATACAAATACCATAAAATTTCAATATAAACAAATTACAGTATACCATTCATCTCTTGGTCATTAGTCTTCTTAGGAGAAGCAAGGGTTACTGTAGATAAAGTTTTCGGTTGACGTTTACCGTATTCATTGATTGCGTAGATGACAGGAATACCAACAGATGCTACAGACTAAATGATCTATAGATTGATATGATATAAGTGAATAGATTAACTGACTGAATAGTTGTTATCTCCATATGGCATAAATGTTCCTCTGAAATAGCATCCAGCAGTTACACCCTTTGGCATTCTAAATGAATATCATTAAAACTACCAATTGAAGAGCATTTGTGACAAAATGCACAATGTTTCGTATTATTGGCGATATGGTGGTATAGCGTCAAAACAGGGAAAAGCGAAACATTTGTGACAAAATTTGACAAAAGTTCACACGATTTTGAAAGCTTTGTCTCATGTCATTTAAACGAGATTGTTAGTTTTTTTATTAGATGATTGGGTATTTAAGCTTCATTTTTGCTTGCATAATAATTAGCTGTGAACGCTGTATTGGAAACTGTTTTTTTTCTACAGTACACCACATTTGTAATAAGATTCATTCTATGATCCAAACTGTGTAAATTGGATGAAAGGATTCATGTAATGATAGATACATCCATAATTAGGCAAAGAAATCATGAGGACAACACATTTACAATATGATACTATGTACAAAATATACCAATTTTGCTCCGTGGCAATCCAGATTTTTTTTTCACTTTTATCCCACATACACGCATTGGAAAAAGACGTCCACACAAAAAACCTTTTATCGATTTTTTTTCAATTTTCGAAATAATTTTTCCTCACAGTCCATACATTTTGGTGCCCTTTTATATATAGTGGGTCGATTTTCGAAATATTGTGGGTCGATATCATTGAAAATGAGACGTATATATGAGGCCGTTTGCAAGAAAGTCGAACAAGGTATGGTACATTAATTTTTCGAAAACCTGCGAGAAGGGGTTGTCAAGGGTGCTGATGACGATGGGCATGTTCATTTAGCACCTGGAGTCACTGTTGAGGCCAGACGGCGTCGCGTTGAAATCGCGTTTTTGGTTATTTCTTGTCGCCTGATGGTGCTAAAATTAACAGACCAATGTTTCCGGTGTAGAATTTGATGGCGATCACGCCTGTCTAATTCATTTTTCATGAAAAAAAATTCACAAGCTTCAAATATGTAACTTTCTCAGAGGCAAAAGTGTCCGAGCGACATAGCTAGATCGGATCGGAATTACCTCAGGGTGCAACAGAAAAAATTTCAACGATTTTGGTGAATGGAAAAGCGAGAAAATCAACTTTTAGTGAAGTAATCTGGTCGCTCATAAATTCATGAAAAATGAATTAGACAGGCGTGATCGCCATCAAATTCTACACCGGAAACATTGGTCTGTTAATTTTAGCACCATCAGGCGACAAGAAATGACCAAAAACGCGATTTCAACGCGACGCCGTCTGGCCTCAACGGTGACTCCAGGTGCAAAATGAACATGCCCATCGTCATCAGCACCCTTGAGAACCCCTTCTCGCAGGTTTTCGAAAAATTGATGTACCGGACCCCAGTCACTCTTGCTCTACTCTCGCAAACGGCCTCATATAACACTAAAGACTATAAAGTGATAGAAGGCCTTATTATTCAGAGTTAAAATAAACAAACTTCTCATCAGATAGATTAGCAACATATATGGTATGAGTATGTGAGGCTGGTGAGATTGAAGAAGTTGAAGTAATCTATAGATCAAAGATTAAAGAGATTACATAGAGAGATGATACAACACGGTATCTTAGAAAATCGACATAGGTGCGGTATCGACGAAAAATAGATTTTTCTGTTTTATGTGTGATAATTACAGGCTCAATGAGTGAAGTACACTGGTACTTGGAAATTGCTTCCAATTGAAAATTCGCTTCAGGGGGTGACCACACAACGATTTGGCGCCTTTTCCTAAAAAGTTTATTTCGATGCCAATCGATTCTGGAATGGGCGCAATGGACTCCTTGGCTAATTCTAAGAAATTATTGCTAAGGAGAGTTTTTCGATCAAAGGTCAACGAACGCTGGAATTCGGGAATTTTCGCAATAATTTTCACATTAAATTAATTCTCACTATTTTCCCATGGAGAAAGTAAACTTTTTATTTGCTCAATCGCTTCTGCATATTATATTACACCTTTAGTTTAAAAAGTGTAATTTATAAAAAATTGGAAATTTATGTACGAATCAATTTTGTTCGTTGGACTTAATTGTGGTGAGGATTGGCGACGTTCCCTAAAAAGTTTATTTCGAATCCTATCGATTCGTGAGTGGGCGCATTAGAATCCTTGTCTAATTCTAAGAAACTATTGCTGAGGAAAGTTTTTCGATTAACGGTCAACGAACGCTGGTATTGGGAATTTTCGAAAAATAAAGTTTACTTTAAATTAATTCTCACTATTTTCCCATGGCGAATGTAAGCTTTTTATTTGCTCAATCGCTGCTACATATCATAACACATCTTAGCACGTATACGAATAAGTAAATAGAATAGAAATTACATCACAATGATGATTAGAATAGAGAGCAACACTGCCCAACTGTAGCTGCGCTCCGAACCACCGGATGAACAGTCAAATACCCGTGTTATTGCGTTGAAATACGCACGAAACTAGCAGTAAAGCGACAAAAAATCGATTAGGAAATCTCGCATTCTTACCCTTACCACAATTCCTCACCATAATTCATTAAAAAAACAAAATTGATTCGAACACAAATTTATATTTTTTTATAAATTACACTTTTTTAACTGAAGATATGTTATATTATGTAGCAGAGATTGAGCAAATAAAAAGTTTACATTCGCCATGGGAAAATAGTGAGAATTAATTTAATGTACTCTTTATTTTTCGAAAATTCCCAATTCCAGCGTTCGTTGATCGTTAATCGAAAAACTTTCCTCAGCAATAGGTTCTTAAAATTAGACAAGGATTCTAATGCGCCCACTCACGAATCGATAGGATTCGAAATAAACTTTATATATATATATATATATTTATTCACATTTAGCGAACAAATGATGTGATACAAATAAATGAACAAGTGAAGAAAATAAGGAATGGAATGAAATAGTGCTTATGTATTTAGCCTAGAAGGAGATATCAGTGTTCTTAAGGGACGATAGAATTGCGGGGAGGGAAGAGAACATGTATGAATAGTTGACAACAGGACATGCAGATCAGTCTCCAACATCAAAGGAGATTCTATTTTCGGGTTTTGTAAGCAAACGAGCCGCTCGCAAAAAGAAGTTATTGTGCCTGTATTGGAAACGGGACCCTGAATTGGAGAAGTTCAACCCATTTCTTGTAATGTATGTCTTGAAACAGTGATTTTTCTTATTTGAAATCCAAAATTTGCCTCTAAGTAGTTTAATAGAAGTTTTAATGTCTATGATGGATCTACGGTGTTCGAGGGTTTCTAGATCTAGTTTTTCGTTGCGAACATTTGCCCGCGGCATATTTTCCCATGTTGATTTGAAACAACGTGCGAAAAGCCTTCTTGTGAAGTAATTCTGTACCTGTTCGAGGACTTTAATATCTTTTTTTCTGATAAGGATTGTACACCGTGGATGCGCTTTCTAGAATGGGCCTGATGTAGATTGAATATGCTTTAAGTAGAATTTTAGGGTTATTAGTTCGAAGAGCTCGCATAATTATATGACAAGCCGACTTTGCTTTGTTCGAAATTGATCTACAATGTTCTGAAAATGTTAGGCCTTTTTGAATAATGAAGCCAAGGTCTTTGACGGCATCTTTTTGATCTAGATTTACATTGTTTATAGTATAGATCCTTTTAGGATTAGCCCTACCTAGATGCAGTGAATTACATTTATGTGATGCAAGGGGTAATTGCCAATCAGCAGACCACTGGACGATAGTGTCAACGGCCGCTTAAAGCGGTTGGGGCGTTTCGTTACTACTGAATGATTTATATATCTTTATGTCGTCTGCATATAGCCGAGCTAGTACTCCATCTTTTTGGACAAACGAAGATAATTCGGATGTAAAAATAAAAATAAGGAAAAGTAAGGGTCCAAGTACAGAGCCCTGAGGTACTCCACTGGATACAGAGTAGGACTCTGATAGTTTATTATTTACTCTAACTTGAAAAGTTCTTTGAGAAAGATACAGTATAGGTCAAAAGTCATGGGACACTTTTTCATTTTTTTATAACTTTTTATCCAGGAAAGCAATCAAGCTCATCTTTTGAGACAATGTACGGAATTTATCAAGGAATAATACCATGATGTGTTGGTGTAATTAAATTAGTTCACTGATGCGTAGTGATGACGCAACCGAAGTACACTTTTTTTGAAAATTCCCATTTCTTTAGTGAAAAGCCCTGCTCTTCAGGAACACTGTGAGAGTGGAGACCCCCACTAGGGCTGAACAGTCAAACAATCCGGAATGGCTCCGACTCCGATTTCAAGCTGTAGCAGGGTCGCAACTTTGACCCCCAAAATTTATAACTCAGCTTCTAGATGTGCTAACAACCCGTTCTAAGTGCTGAAATGATGCTAGTGGCGAGTAATGTTTATCCCTAGATTACGGTAGTCATGGCTGGCCATTTGCCCCCAGGGCATAAAATAATTTTTTTGGGGAGGACCGATTTTGAGACCCTACCGTTCAGAGGGCGGGTCTTCTAAAATTATGGTTCCTGTGCAAGCAGCTTTGTAATGCATCATATATGTATTTCCCTTATTTTGGTTAAGTTCAGATTCCTTTCAGACCCGCAGCAAACGCTCTGCTGAGATCTACTCGGTTGTAGCGACTAAAGATCAAAGTACAAAGATCAAAGATCAAAGTTCAGAACTAGTGCAAAAACTTTTGTGAACATCTCTAACATGCATTGGTACTTTGAAACTAAGAGATTTCATCAATAGAGGGTCAGGGGCGAGGGCAGTAACAGAGAAAGCGCAAGAGCGCGCACCGAGTAGACCTCAGCATAAAGTTTGCTGCGGGTTTGAAAGGAATCGGAACTTAACCAAAATAAGGGAAATACATATATGATACATTACAAAGCTGCTTGCACAGGAACCATAATTTTAGAAGACCCGCCCTCTGAACGGTAGGGTCTCAAAATCGGTCCTCCCCAAAAAAATTTATTTTATGCCCTGAGGGCAAATGGCTAGCCATGACTACCGTAATCTGGGGATAAACATTACTCGCCACTAGCATCATTTCAGCACTTAGAACGAGTCGTTAGCACATCTAGAAGCTGAGTTGTAAATTTTCGGGGTCCAAGTTGCGACCCTGCTGCAGCCTGAAATCGGAGTCGGAGCCATTCCGGATTGTGTGACTGTGCAGCCCTAGTGTGTGTCTCCACTCTCACAATGCTTCAGAAGAACAGGACTTTTCACTAAAGAAATAAAAATTTTCAAAAAAGTGTACCTCGATTGCGTCATCACTACGCAGCAGTGAACTGATTTAATTACACCACCACATCATGGTTGTATTCCTTGATAAATTCTGTACATTGCCTCAAAAGATCAGCTTGATTGCTTTCCTGGTTCAAAAGTTATAAAAAAATGAAAAAGTGTCCCATGACTTTTGACCTATACTGTAGCTAGTAATCCAGTTTGTAGTTTTATGAGATAAGCCTATTGTATTGAGCTTGGCTAAGAGTTTAGGATGTGATACTCTATCAAAGGCCTTTGCAAAGTCAAAATAGATTTTACTTTTTAGGGAACGTCGCCAATCCTCACCACAATTAAGTCCAACGAACAAAATTGATTCGTACATAAATTTCCAATTTTTTATAAATTACACTTTTTAAACTAAAGGTGTAATATACTATGCAGAAGCGATTGAGCAAATAAAAAGTTTACTTTCTCCATGGGAAAATAGTGAGAATTAATTTAATGTGAAAATTATTGCGAAAATTCCCGAATTCCAGCGTTCGTTGACCTTTGATCGAAAAACTCTCCTTAGCAATAATTTCTTAGAATTAGCCAAGGAGTCCATTGCGCCCATTCCAGAATCGATTGGCATCGAAATAAACTTTTTAGGAAAAGGCGCCAAATCGTTGTGTGATCACCCCCTGAAGCGAATTTTCAATTGGAAGCAATTTCCAAGTACCAGTGTACTTCACTCATTGAGCCTGTAATTATCACACATAAAACAGAAAAATCTATTTTTCATCGATACCAAAAAATATTCCAGTTGTTGAATTCTCTCAGATAGTGTTTTATACCTTCTTAGAAGCATCTCCTTCTACAAGACCAATGGGAGTTGTATACAGATCAAGTGAAAGAGAAGATGGAAGACGAGTTATTATACTGAATGAATCATCTAATGAATAAATGAATCAACTAATCAATATGAATACCTCAATGGAGTATCTCTCATCTTATCCAACTGTGAATCACTTGGATGTCTCAATTGAACATGAACTCTATATTCTCCTTTCTCTAATTTCATTGTATACTGTAATGATTAATTGATTATATTGATTGAATAGAATAATCTATGAACGAACTCTATTGGGATAACTACTTGACATTGCAATGAACTCCTTCGTTGAAGAGAACACCTACAATATATGGTGATATGATATGATGATTGTATGTACCTGTATGAGTATACAATCAAGAGGAGCTTCATACAGATAATCAGTTAATCCACTCAATTCTAATTGAATATCAGATGATTTAGCCACTGAATATCAATATGTATATAGATATGAATAGAATGAATCAGAATAAGAGTCAAACTAACCAGACATTTTATATGTGAGCATCAATCGATGTATGACTGTCCCATCAGTGAATATATCTCTACAATGAACATTAATCATATAATTCATAATATTATTAGACTAACTTATTCTGTAATGCTTGTAGTTTCACTTCAATAGGTTTAGCTATTTGAACTGAATGTTTGAGAGTGATACATGGTTGTAACTTAAATAATACTTTATTATCATATAGGAATATTCATAGTTTCATCTTACCTCAACAGTAGACCTATCCCATGTTCTTAGACTAAACTTATTTATCATATTCGAATTAGATATTAATATAGGATTAGATGATGGAGTTACACCACTAAACTCAACTTCCACTCTAGCACGAACCTATAATCAATAATGAATAATATATATATATATATATATATATATATATATATATATATATATATATATATATATGATTGAATACCTCTTTATGTTCTCTAAACCATGTTCGTACTAAACACACTTCCAACGTCTTACCACTAACAACAGGGAAAGATCTCTTCAATTCCATTTGATCTCCACTCATATTCTATAATATATTGATTGAATACAATATTATTGATTGATTATATGACATACTCTATGAGTCTCCGTTTCTCTAACAGATCGATTAGATATAACTTGTGTACAATGAATAACAAATGATTCTTTGGGTATTCTATCTTCATTCTTCAACGTAATAAGAGCAACTGTAGCACCATTAGGTACATGGAGAAATGAACGATGAGCTATTCCAGGACGAGTCACTACTTCATATGATAGATGTGATGGTGATGTATCATCCAACTATCAATCAATCAATCAATCAATCAATTAATCGACCAATCAATCAATCAATCAATTAATCAATCAATTAATCAATCAATTAATCAATCAATCAATACAATATCAATATGATACCTCTAATGGTTTAGTAATAGTGATAGGAATACGAACGAGTGGACCGATCTCAGGATGAGCATTATCATATAATTCCAACTTAAATCAATCAATATAATGTGTAAAGAGAAAGAGTATAATAAACCTCAGTATAGTATAATTGATTAGATGGAAGAGAAGTGGGATCAACATGTACTATAATCTTACATGGTTGATTGTTTAATACAAGATGAGATGGATAACGAACAAATGGAGATTTACATACTATATTCATATGTCTCTCAAATGAAACTCCATCACGACAATCTAAATGAATGAATTAATATATGTATGAATACAATGATAGATAGAATAACCTTCATTTCCGAATTTAGGTTCAATTGATACATTAAACTCTTGTACTGTACGTGTATCAATATAATCTCTCAGATATATTCCTCTAGTTGGAATATGACCAGATCGAGAACATTTAACCTAATCAATCAATATTAATCATAATAAAAAAAGTATTAAAAATATATTACCTCAAATTGCTTCAATGTCTCAGGGATTACGCCTTTAGGTAAAGTATGCAACCAATCATAAGCACTCTCAATCTATAATCAATCAATCAATAAACCAATTAATAATCCATAGATTCAGACAGTACCTGTACCAATCCATTACCAATACTCAATTTATCATTCTCACCCATTCGTTTAGCAGTGTTCTCAAGTGCAAGTCGAATCTATAATATTCATTTTAAGTAATATCCTATGAATACTGTGTGTATTAGGGCTTCGCGAAAAAGTTTTTTTTCGGAAATTTTTGGAAATAAATCTAAATTCGCTTAAATATATATATTGTTTTGTTTTTTAAAGACTCTCAAAATGCGGTCAGGTTTGCACAAAATGTGCTCGTGTTTTCACAAAAAAAATGCAAAATATCAAGTTTTCACAAAATGCGGTCAGGCCTCGTAGTTTGCAACTTACTTTTCGACCTATACCGAAAATGTACAGCCCTGGTGTATATGTGTATCGTTTCATTCCTATCCGTATCTACCCACAACACATTGACTACTATTCACACTCTACACTACTCCACTTACCTGAGTAACACTTGGTTTGCATCCTTCTGCTTTCATACCAGATATCAAACATGATATAGCACCTGCTGCATTTGGTGAACTCATTGATGTTCCTATAATATAATCAATAATCAATTAATATCCATCCACTACAGTATACCATTCATTAATTGATTTGACCGTCTACAGTACATAGGAACTCCAGTGACAGCAGCACCTGGAGCTGATAGAGAAACACCTAATGATCCATCTGATCTACAATTATCGATTGATTTATATAGATATAGATAGATATTACATACGCAGGTCCTCTAGATGACCATCCAAATAGATTATTAGGTACATTCTTTGAGAATACTCCATACATTGGATCTGCCATTTCAGGTGTAAGGAATGCACTTATACCTATACATTTCAATATCTAATTAATCAATCAATCCATTCATTCATATCTACCGTATACCTAATATACAATTAGTGGTTCCTCCAGGAGCACCTACAGTAGTAAGAGCAGGTCCATTATTACCAGCTGATGATACAAATACTACTCCATATTTCTCTACTAACTTCTTCAATTCATCAACAACACGACTAAATCGTAATTAATCAATATATTATCATAAACAATAAATGAATCATCTTACCCAGTATTAGGGAAATGAGAATATTCACCGAAACTCATATTAACAATATCAACTTTCATTTGTGCACAAAGAGAGAAAGCTCGTGTTAATGCCTGTCCTGTTTCCATTGATGATAAACGACCATCCCCTATATTCATTGATACTATCTATAATCAATCAATCAATCAATACATCTCATCATATACAGTATACCTTCACTCCAGGAGCCAATCCATTCTTGGCAGGATCATCAGGGAAATATGCACCAGCAATATTAGCAACATGACTACCATGAGAACCAGTTGGTACACAAATCTCAGTCACTTTACCATCCATTGAGATTGTAAAACAATAAGAGAGACCATCTAAATAATATTCATATAGTTCAAAAGATCAAAGATCAAATATAACCTTTTTCACTTAGTTTGTCCCATTCTCCATCAATACGGAAAGATGCCATGGGTTTACATTTATATAGTTTACCACGGAATGAAGTATCCAGACATGACCTGATATCAATTGACAATACCATTCAGATAAAAAAGTATCAATTGACAATACTATTCAGATAAAAAAGTAACAATTGACAATTCTATTCAGATAAAAAAGTATCAATTGACAATTCTATTCAGATAAAAAAGTATCAATTGACAATTCTATTCAGATAAAAAAGTATCAATTGGCAATACTATTCAGATAAAAAAGTATCAATTGACAATACTATTCAGATAAAAAAGTATCAATTGACAATGCTATTCAGATAAAAAAGTATCAATTGATAGACTACATACATCCATTTAGTTCCATCATTCCATGTAATAACATCAGCAACAGGTCCTTTATCTTCAACTTTATCTTGTGATCGAAGAAATTCTACTTGAGCTGCTAGATTCTCTCGATCTAATTTATCCTTCTACAACAACAAAATATATTGCAGATTATTTTATTTCATAAATATCAATATAATAAATAATAAGTGTACAGTCGCGCCGGAAAGTCAGTGCCAACTTTTTGTTTTTGCTATATTTTTTTAACCAAGCATGCTATGGGGCAGGGCTGGGATTTTTTGATTTTGATTTTTTGAATTTTTTGAATTTTTTGACCATTTCAAAAAATTCAAAATCAAAAAAGTTTTTTGAATTTTTCTCAAAAAAATCAAAAAAAAAATTAATGTATAAAAGCACCGATAAAACGTGAAAAAGTGAAACATTTATGGAAAATTGTGACAAAATTTGACAAAACTTGACAAGATTCCCATTTTTATCCTTTTCACTGTCTTGATGAAGTGGATTCTAAAGGTTTTGGTGAGGATTAGTTTGCCCATTGCACTGACGTAGAATTTTTAAAAAGTGAAAAAATATAGTCATATGTTTTTCATGTTTTAGAATTCGGTTAATTGCGTAATTGACTGTTTTAATCACTTTTTAGGCAAAAACGATTTTTCTGAATTGCTTATTATCCTTTTAAACATAGTAAATAATTTTTTCAAAAATTTTTTGAATTCAAAAATTTTTTGAGCCATTTTTTGAATTTTTTGATCAAAAAATTTTTTGAAATTATTTTCAAAAAATCCCAGCCCTGCTATGGGGCCGCTTTCGCGAGTTTTTATGGGAAATTTATCGAGGAATCCGGCCCTGATATTGCCGACTCATGAAAATTTCTCATTATTGCGTAATGATGACGCAATCGTAGTCCACTTTTTTGAAAAATCATAACTCCGAGGAAAAATTTTTTCCAGCCAACCGTTCGTCTATAAGTTTGGGATCTACGCGTCGGCTACCCAGAAAAAATTTTTTAGGTTGCTGCGATTTTTTTCAGCCGCAGCGGCCTTGCTGCAAAATGGCGGCTGCAAACTCAGATCTCAGCTCCAAGACATGCTAGAGACTCGTTCTTGGGATCAAAATGATCCTTATGATGTCCCAAATAATCCCTGAAAGTTTGGTCCTGATCGGACCACAATTGCCTTCAGTACACCAAAAACTCACTTTTTCAGATGACCTCACTTTGAGGGCCTACAATTATGAGAGTGATTTTTCCAAAAATGTGGTTCTTGTGCTAAAATATGCCAAATCCATCCCAGAAGCCATCCTCACACTTTGGTGAAAACACCTTGCTTCGCATCTTCACGGCAAACGATAAGCGAGCATGCACTCGTTTCGGAGGCGCACGTCCAGGGGAGGGGAAGGAGGGGAGGGGCGCGCGCACTCACAGTGAGTGTGTGCAGGAAAGACTGATGTGGCACTGAGGGGCTGCAAGATGGGATCTCCCAAGCTTGCAGACGTATTCTATGATGGTTTCGGCACATTTTAGCACAAGAACCGAAATTTTAGAAAAATCACTGTCATAATTGCATGCCCTCAAAGTGAGGTCATATTTAAAAAGAGACTTTTTGGAGTACTTTATGGTGGCCTAGTGATTTTTTTTTTAATTGAAAAGAATACATTTTAGAACAAGAATTGAAAAAATTTAGAAAAATCACTAGGACAAAAAAAGTACACCAAAAAGTCACTTTTTTTCAGATGACCTCACTTTAAGGGCATACAATTATGACAGTGATTTTTCTAAAATTTCGGTTCTTGTGCTAAAATGTGCCGAAACCATCATAGAATACGTCTGCAAGCTTGGGAGAACCCATCTTGCAGCCCCTCAGTGCCACATCAGTCTTTCCTGCACACACTCACTGTGAGTGCGCGCGCCCCTCCCCTGGACGTGCGCCTCCGAAACGAGTGCATGCTCGCTTATCATTTGCCGTGAAGATGCGAAGCAAAGTGTTTTCACCAAAGTGTGAGGATGGCTTCTGGGATGGATTTGGCATATTTTAGCACAAGAACCACATTTTTGGAAAAATCACTGTCATAATTGTAGGCCCTCAAAGTGAGGTCATCTGAAAAAGTGACTTTTTGGTGTACTGAAGGCAATTGTGGTCCGATCAGGACCAAACTTTCAGGGATTATTTGGGACATCATAAGGATCATTTTGATCCCAAGAACGAGTCTCTAGCATGTCTTGGAGCTGAGATCTGAGTTTGCAGCCGCCATTTTGCAGGAAGGCCGCTGCGGTTGAAAAAAATCGCAGCAACCTAAAAAATTTTTTCTGGGTAGCCGACGCGTAGATCCCAAACTTATAGACGAACGGTTGGCTGGAAAAAATTTTTCCTCGGAGTTATGATTTTTCAAAAAAGTGGACTACGATTGCGTCATCATTACGCAATAATGAGAAATTTTCATGAGTCGGCAATATCAGGGCCGGATTCCTCGATAAATTTCCCATAAAAACTCGCGAAAGCGGCCCCATAGCATGCTTGGTTAAAAAAATATAGCAAAAACAAAAAGTTGGCACTGACTTTCCGGCGCGACTGTATATTATACCAATTTATCACTAGTTGTTCCAATAGAATCTTCATGAGCACTTAATTGTCTCAATGCATCAGCCAATGCTAATGATTGTGCATTCTTCCATATTTCATCTTTATTTTCACGTCGAATTGTTGTTAATAGACCCTAAAATAGTACATTCAATATATTCATCTATCTATCATACCTTAGGATATAATTCATAGATTGGTTTAGATCCAATGTACCATTTACCAGATGGATTAGTCCATGTTTCAGGTATCTACAATCAATCAATATCATTATCATATATCATCTATACCGTACTTTTGTTATTATTGAGTTTACAATATATATTTCAATTAAAAAGTAAAATTAGAAACCTTTAATTTTCTTCCAGTTTGTCCTTCAACAACTCCATCAATAGCATTCTTCACTGTAGATGTATCTACATCTCCAGCACCAGATAAATCTACCACATCTACCAGTTTACGTTCTCCTGTTGTAGTCATCTACAATAACATATACAGTATCTTCTTCACTCTCTAAGTCTACCGTACTATTCTCTATTACTATAAGGAAATATGAATACGATAACAGGAATGATAATGAATTCCTTGTAACAAGTGTGTACCTGCATTCCAGGTAGAGATGGATCAATTCCAGTATCGAGTATAGCCATTAGTACTCCTCGACCATCATATGAGGGAAAACGAGTAAGATATGATGACTACAGATATATCTATTACAATGTCATATAATATATAGATATTGATTACTTGTTGTGTCTCCTTAGTAGGCATAAGTGCTTGAATAGGGAAGGGAGATGATATATTACTATCATCTATTGATGATGTATCTTCCATTCTTGGTAGACGAGTATTGATTGATCTGGAGATGAACAATGTTAGAGAAAGATAAGCAACTAATCAAATGATCAATAATAACAATAAATAAAAGAGTCAACAATAGGGAGTGATAAGAAATAAAGGAAAACCAATAGACCATATACAAATATATAATATTGTGATAGAATGATAAAATATATTCATAAGAGATAAGAGAGAAGGGATCATTACAATATAGAATAGAGGTAACCGCTGTTATAGATGATAACACTGTAAAATGATGGGAAACTGTACAAGGGATAGATCATGCATGATACAACTCAATTAACCTATGGTTCTAAATATAATCGATAGAACGAATATGACATGTATTTAATATCATATTGATCATGAGATTCATATCAGAATAGATTGAAGAAAATGAGGGAATATGAGGATATAAGAGTAAGTGAAATACGAACCTGAATGAAATTAGATTGAATGGAAGAATGGAATGTGATGAGATATAAGTCGAATGAGTTGAAAGTACTCCTAGACTTCTTCTCAACACTATACTACGATGAATTACTCCAAGAATTGTGTAACTGAAAGAGTAAAGAGTGCACCTTACTCTTCATCTTCTTTAGTAATCATAGTGGTGTAGAGGATGGTGTAGATAGATACGGTACTCAATACTTGAGGGCTTCATCAAAAGCATACATACAATGAAATATGATGGATTAAATTGAATGATCTTTATTCATATACAGGATTGAATTAGTTCTCAACAAGGTTCATATATTAGCATAGGTCGAATAGCTAGGATTTCAAAATGCGGTCAGGTTTCTCGAATTTTGGCAAATTTGGATCAAAATGCGGTCAGGTTTTTCGATTTTTGTGTAATTTTAGCTCAAAATGCGGTCAGGTTTTTCGATTTTCGTGAAATTTTGGCTCAAAATGCGGTCAGGCTTGGTACTTTGCAACATACTTTTCGACCTATGTATATTAGTTCTTTCTTCTTCTTAAAAGAGGAACATTTGTATGCATAGCAACGGTGAATGGAAATGATCCAATAATAGATGAATTCAATTCATTTGAATCTATCAAATAATCACGATGAATATCTTAAATACGAATACTTTATATTCTTCAATTCACGTATATAATATACCATTTTTCTTAGCAGGTGGAGGTGTGATTCTTGAATCATCTTCTCTATTCTTCAATATATTATTATTTCCTCGTGCTACTTCCAATATAGCAATAGCAAGTTCTGATATATCTTTAGCTGGAGTTTCACATACTTCTTCTAATTCAACTGCAACCTTAATCGATTGATTGATATATGTATTGATTGATTAGTATACTAACTGGATCTCCCTCATCAAATCCATAAATACAACAAATAGCAGCACATACTAATCCACATCCAACATGTATCCAATCACATTTTAGACGATTTATATCCACTCTACACTTAATAAATTATGTAATGAAGAAGAAGAAGAAAGATATACTTGGATACAAATGAAGGATCTTCAAGTACTGTATCCAACATTATTTTATAGATATTCTCTCTTTCCATATAGTAGACATCAAGAAGAATAGACACAAAGTTCCATACAGATCCCACATCCATTGATGTCCGTTTATGCATTGCTAAACAAAATATATTTAAACATTGACAAATTATTCAATATTATAAGATGGTAGCGAATCAGAAAAGATGTAACCAGGAGTTGTTCGTCTACATTACATTTCATAAATCTGCACTCTCGCAACTATAATAACTTTATCTAATATAAATTCGTTGACCGATCTTTACACCTCTTCTCATCTCCTTTGCAAACACGACAGTTCAAGTATATTAAAACCATCATGGATATTATGTCAGGATAAATAACTAACAAATCATTTTGAGAATAGACTCAGCATATACAACGGGAGTGTGTGGCATAATGTATCCCAATGTTTTGAACATTCTCATTTCAGATTTGAGAACGGCCTGAACAATATACATTTATACCATTTATTAAATATGAATACCTACTCCTTTCGTGTAAGGAGTTCCTAGTGAGCGGAGACAACTGCATATCTGCTTAGTTGATAAGGACTGATAACATTACTTATCATTTACTTTATCTATTCTATAAAACATACATCATGATAACTGACATCCTTCGATGCAAGTTGTATCGCCGAACATACACGTAGTGTTATTTGTCTAATAATAGAGATTAAATATAACAAATTGATGAAAAGAAGAAAACCTTGACATATTAGTCTCCACTTTTTCCCATTCCTCTCTTTTTCTCTTTGGATCCATCTCAAGCGAAGAAAGAAATGTGAACATTTGTCGAGTGTGAATTTTCATGAACCTCAAATCAAACTATAAATATTTAATGCGATAGGACAACGAACCTATCAAAGACAGATGCAGCTTTATATCGAACTTCCGTAGGTAACCTCAGTCGTATACATAGAGTGAAAACAAATTGAACAGTTTCCGTAGTCAGATAGACTTCTCCGTACTCGTCTGCTTCACTAATTCTGGCTATAATATAACATTTTACAAAGTTCAATACGAATGAAAACCTTTATTCTCTGTTCGAAGTGCTGCCATCCAATCGCCTGCATAGTCTTTAGATAATGTACCGACTATTTCTTGAAAATTTGAATCGATTCTGGAGATTCCAGTCATCTTTATGAAGAAAAGAAAAATAAAGGAACAAGAAATATTCATAATACTCACCATCGATTCTGATAAGCCATGAGAAGTGCCCACGTCAGATAAAGACATTATTTTCGCACGTAAAATTATGAAAAGCGCGGAAAAGTAATCAAAATGTTTTTTTATGAAAATCTTCGATCGCTCTATACAGTATACTAACGCCCCAGAACGAAAATGTTTTATACAGTGCCAAACATTTTATTGATTTCCAATTCTAAAAATTTCATTTCAGCAATTCGTTTAAAATTGCAAAAGAATTAAATTAATTTTTTCCTATCTGTCGAATATTGTATGATATTTTTATTTCTGTATACATGTGTCTGTTCCACTTCATATTGACATTTTCATACATATAACGTTTATCTTTCTCTGGTGTTGAAATTCATGCATGATCATGGATACAAGTCTTGCATGATTCGGCAAATCGATGTATTATCATGCATAGTCATGACTCTTGATCATGCATGGATTTAAACATATGAATTATAAGACAAACCATAATTCTTTATTAACTTGCGTTCTTCTATTACAATGAACCCGTTATAAATATCTCATTATGAAACGTAACGACAATATTCGATGATAGAGACAATTACGGATGTAGCACTAAATACCGTAAGTAAAGTAACCCGTAGTATATACAATACAGCTGACAATACAAATAATATGATAATGAATCGTATTGTATTTGGGTTGTCCTGAGTATTGATTGAATGTGGAGATAAGGAAGATTATCTAAGACTTATTAATAAGTGGAAGTACACTTTGTGTAGCTTGTTCTCTTCTTTGTTTATCTCTTCTTCTCTTTAACCAAATTGCACAACAACAGTAAGGAGAACAGAAACATATCGTACATAAACATGATAGAAGAACTATTACGAAGATTAGAGTAAGTAAGATCATTCTGAAATGATAATGGCATTAATATATTCATAATATATTCATTTTCTTTATCAATCAATCAACCAAAGACAGTTAGTAATAGAAAAAGCAATGAAATGTGCGCAATTGAGAAGAATAAGTGATTAAGATATAGATAATTTACCCAGGTAGACCATATATTCCAAGAGTCATTAAGATGATTCTGTAGAAGATGAAATGAGTAAGGGATGAGATATGGATAGATAGAGAAGAGAGATAGAATATTCCATTCGCTATCAATATCAAATCTAATTCAATATTTCCTTCAATACTACTCTACTTATATCGGGTCCCATTTATTTATCCCCGCAAGGGTACAAATCAAGTAGTAGATGAAAAAAACCAACTACCATATATTAGATTGTGAAAGAGATCTCATTGACCTATCTATAGAAGGAATACTGTGAAATGAAGACTATTCATACAATGAGTTCATCCCTTTACAATGAGTAGTCTATGTAAGACTTACTTAACCGTAAGATGAACCTCCATGGGTAATCTATTATAGATAAAGTTAAGAATATCCATTATGAATCCTATTATAGGATAAGAAGATGATTCCTCGTTATCCAGTTTGAAATGAATTGAGATGAAGAGAAGACTACAGACTACTACTGTTGATGAAGACTGTTTGGTAGAGGAAATGGGGGTGGGGGAATACTAGAGAAAGAGCTGGGGGAGGGGAACAACCGATGGGGGATGGAGAAGGGAGAAGAGGAGAGGGGAAGAGGGAGGGAGGGAGGGAGGGAGGGGAGAAGACATATTCACAGTATTGATTCCTTGTCTCCATTAGAATACTGAAGAGGGAGAAGGAGATATTGTGAAAGAAAGATATAAGAGAATGAGTCATAGGACAGATAAAGTATATGTAGTCATTCTATGTAATACATCCATCTATATATTTAATACACAGAGAGCACGATTTACCAGGTAAGTTTGCTCTCAGTGTATGAAAGTCATAATATATGTATGACTAATAATATATACTTGATAGTCCATTCAGATGATAAACTATCCCATATTATTGGAATGAATATTATTGGAAAAAAAAGTTCTAGAGATAATAACTATTGACTATTATCCATGAATGTTTTATACTCCAACCACTTCCATCCTCCTCTTACTTCTATCTATACTAATGTTTGTTTAACAGTTAAAGAGTGAAAGAGAATCAATCATGTACCTCTTCTTAATAACTAAGATATAATAATAATGATGTACTTACTGTGGGACATTTGGAGCACAAGCAATCATTTCTCCATTAGAGTCATTACAATGATCAACTACATAACAACTAAGTGAACACGATGATAGACATATCTCAAATTAATCTTTGATCTTTGATCTTTTGATCTCTCTCATACCTCCATTTCATTGTAACATGTTACACTCATACCCGATACAGAAGATCCACCCAATTCTTCATCTTCTGAATGAACTAAAACATAAATACATGATAGAGTATATCAAATATGTTTAATGTTCAATTATTACCATTAGAATCTTTCATAACTCACCTGAAGAGATGAATGAAAGAGAAAATATAGAGAAGATCAATAGAGACACCATCTGAATAGAACAGAGTTACGAGACAGAGAGGAAGAGGGAGAGGGAGAGGGAGAGTGAGAGGGACAAAACACGATGAGTCAGAGTCCGGAGTAAGACTATAGGAGATGTAAAGGACTGAAAGAAATAAGAATGAAAAGGGAAGAAGATAGAAATATAGTTAGAGAATAAGAGAAAGAAAGAGATAGATACGAATATATGGAATGAAATGAGAAATTGAATAATACTAATGATTGATTTTATTGATTGATAGTCAAAATGAATGTAGAGAAGAAGAGAATGAGAAGTAGAAGGGAGAGATAGGGACGGGAAGAGGAAGGAGAGGGAGGAGAATATACGAGAGTAACGAGTTCTCCAATCAATCAAACACATCATAGTAAACAAATAATGAATGAATTATGATTTATTGATAAAGCTGATATGTATTTACATAAATGATATAGATCTATATTACCAGTTTAGATATAAGTGAGACAAATGATACATATCGTCAACTATATAATTATATTACATTCTATTGTAATATTCATTCATATCTGTATTTACAACAACAAATAAAGTCGTAGATAACAATTAACAATATACTTCCAGATCTTTGGTAGGTCAATAATAGACTAAGAGTATGACAAATATGACAAAATGATAAGAAATAGATAATGAATATAATTGATGGATTTATCCTATTTAGGATAGAATATTATGAGAAGTTGGAAGAGGAGTATACACTTTCTGTACAGCACGCAACACTGGAGGAGATATTGATGACTCAGAATTATCCTGAATCAACAACTAATCAAAAAGATCAAAGATTGAATATGAAATGAGAAAATGGAAAATGAAAGATGAATAAATGTGAACGACCTACCCTCCTGGTAATACAATATGCAATTGGAATATAGATAATTAATGATAAGAATATAAAGATTCCAACTAGATTTGATGAAAAAAATGCTTCTAGAATGAATATATGGATTATATCTCTATCTATATCAATTGATAGATGAATAGACTTACTTAACGATGAACGATCACTCAATTGACCAAAGAATTGTGATACCAGATCATCGTGTTCAACCATACAAGTTGACTATAATCAATATATTGAATGATTAAATGAATTGAATAGATAAGATAAAGAGTATGATTAATAATGGATATAATATACTAACATTCATACATCTTCCATGAATACATTTTGATCCGTCTGGTAGAATAGATTCATTATCAACTGGTAAACATTCACCTTCTTTCGATGAACAACAACGATGACATGATATGGATGCTCAATTTATATTGTATCATTTACAAGCACTATTCAACATTTATAGAAAAGAATGATAAGTTAATCCTCTATTATGAAATCTATTTAGATTCCTCATACACCTCATAATGAAGAGTAAATCAAATTGAGATCATAGGTCGAAAAGTATGTTGCTGAGTACCAAGCCTGGCAGGGTTTTCAGCCAAAATTTCACAAAAAATCGAAAAACCTGACCGGATTTGAGCCAAATTTGAAAAAAAATAGAAAAAACCAGACCGGATTATGAAAACCGACAACCTAGCTATTCGACATATGATTGCGATCATTAAAACCACTCAAACACTCACATATCAACAAAATCATATTCAAAAATTTAGGAAAAAAATTGATAATGAAAAAATGAACAATTTTCGACGGTGTGATTTGAGGTCAGCAGTGGTGTGACGATTTTACTAATAAGATTTTGTAAAAAATGAAGGATCACACATGAATTTGTCTAGATATGCATACTTCATTTAATATTCTTATGATATAATATGAATGAATACCTTCTTCACAAATACAACTCTTCATTCCAAGAATCTCGCAATATGCAAGACATGTACCATTCGAACACTTTCCTCCCTCTACACATGTCATCTGCAAATTGTTATAAATCAATTAATAGCATGTACAAGTCTACCGTACTCCATCTTCAAGTAAATCAATCAATATACAAGTGGGGGGGCGCCCGTTTCGGCAACGCCCGTTTCGGCAACGAGTTATAAATCGGTTAGGAGATGGTCTATGGAAACAAAAGTTGTACCATTGTTATCAGTAGTGGTGTACGGTATGGTGCTACCGTAACCGTCGGGAATCGTGAACTGATTTTTTTAGTCGACTCATGACCCGGGGTTCATGGTTGAAAATGGCCAAAGTCGAAAAATTCATGATGACCCGAGATCAAATACTAGTTGCAATTATATCAATAGTGAGCCAACTTTTATCTTTATGGATACCGTGACCCGTACTACCGTAATCCAGCTACCGTAACCTGCAATAATATGGCCAAATGCGCTTCAAATCCCGGTTTGGTTACGGTAGTTCGGGTTACGGTAACCATAAAGATAAAAGTTGGCTCACTATTGATATTATGGCAACCAGTATTTGGTCTCGGAGTATCATGAATTTTTCGACTTCGGCCATTTTCAACCATGAACCCCGGGTCATAGGTCGACTAAAAAAATCAGTTCACGATTCCCGACGGTTACGGTAGCACCATACCGTACACCACTACTGATAACAATGGTGCAACTTTTGTTTCCATAGACCTTCTCCCAACCGATTTATAACTCGTTGCCGAAACGGGCGTTGCCGAAACGGGCGCCCCCCTACAAGTGTACCGTACCCCCATCTTCAACGAAATCAATCAATAATATAATCAATTCTACCGTAAACCATCTTCAAATAAATCAATTAATAACATGTACAAGTCTACCGTACTAGATCAATAATATATGAGACCGTTTGCGTAAGACTCGACTAAAATATGTGAAATCTGGCACAGCCAAAAAATCAAAATTGGGGGATCTTGGTTCTCAATGGTGCTGATGACGATGGTTATGTTCATTTAGCACGTAGATCCACCGTTGAGGCCAGACGACGTCGCGTTGAAATCTTGTTTTTAGTCGTTTCTCGTCACCCGATCGTGCTAAAATTTGTGGACTATGCCCCCAAGGGCAGAATTTGATGGCGATCACGCCTGTCCAATTCATTTTTCATGAAAAAGTTTCATAAATTTTCAAAAATGGAATTTCTCTCAAAGACAAAAGTAATTTTCGCGAGATACATTAATCGGACCGTAATCTTTTCAGGATCCCATAGAAAATATTTCAGCCAATTTGCACTCCGTATTTTCGAGAAAATCAACTTTTAGTTTAGTCATTTTGCCGTTGAAGAGGAGGCAAGAGGCGATAGTGTGGTGGGGCGAGAGAGTAGAGAGGCAGGCGAGACGACCGGCATGGGAAGGAAGGGGTGGACGGGATGCCCTTCCCTTCTACCTTCTCTCGCCCCACCACACTCTCTCCCCTCTTGCCTCCTCTTCAACGGCAAAATGCCTACACTAAAAGTTGATTTTCTCGAAAATACGGATCGCAAATTGGCTGACATTTTTTCTATGGGGTCCTGAAAAGATTACGGTTCGATCTATGTATCTCGCGAAAATTACTTTTGACTTTGAGAGAAATTCCATTTTTATAAATTTATGAAACTTTTTCATGAAAAATGAATTGGACAGGCGTGATCGCCATCAAATTCTGCCCTTAGGGGCATAATCCACAAATTTTAGCACGATTGGGTGACGAGAAACGACTAAAAACGATATTTCAACGCGACGTCGTCTGGCCTCAACGGTGGATCTAGGTGCTAAATGAACATAACCATCGTCATCAGCACCCTTGAGAACCAAGATCCCCCAATTTTGATTTTTTGACTGTGCCGGCACTTAGTCGAGTCTTACGCAAACGGCCTCATATACAAAAGTCTACCGTACTCCATCTTAAACTAGATCAATAATATATACAAGTCTACCGTACTCCATCTTAAACTAGATCAATAATATATACAAGTCTACCGTACTCCATCTTAAACTAGATCAATAATATATACAAGTCTACCGTACTCCATCTTAAACTAGATCAATAATATATACAAGTCTACCGTACTCCATCTTAAACTACATCAATAATATATACAAGTCTACCGTACTCCATCTTAAACTACATCAATAATATATACAAGTCTACCGTACTCCATCTTAAACTACATCAATAATATATACAAGTCTACCGTACTCCATCTTATGGCGCACTAAAAAATAGTGGAAAACGGAAAATGGCGACTTTCCAGGGTCTAAAAAAGCACATGGAAACTCGACAATTTGAATTCGCGGGCGCGAAAAAAGGTGCGGGAATTCAAATTCTGGCTTTCCAACTGCGGTTTTCTGCGATTTAAAAAGGATGTAAAGTAGGAATTTAAGTTCTTACGCTTCATAAAGGTCGAAAAATGAAATTTCGGTTTTATGTAAGTTTTATAACCGCAGAAAATCTAGTTAGAAAGTCAGAATTTGAATTCCCGCGCCTTATTCGCGCCCGCGAATTCAAATTTCGAGTTACCATTTTCGGTTTTCCAGTGTACTTTTTTAGACCCCGGAAAGTCGCCATTTTCCGTTTTCCACTATTTTTTAGTGCGCCATTAAAAGGCGTTCTCGCTAAGACGGCAAGCAAAGTGGCACAGTTGCTGAAAATCGTTTCTGTGCGCTCAAACGTCACAGGTGGAGTCCCTAGGGGTGGGATACACTTCAGCCAAAAAGTTGGACTCCAAAAGTGATCTTTGATCTTTGATCTCGCGAAAAATAAAATTGATTTTGCCTATCGTGTCATATACCATTCGAAAGAGCGCAAAAAGTTATACTTGAGGGTAAATTTTCAAAGTGTTTGGTCAAGTACATAGCCCATAATACGCGAAAAACCAGTTTTTTGGTACATAAAAAAAATCATCACTTTACGATAATCTCCGGGGAAATTTAATGACGCTATCTTGTAGCAAATTTAATGTAGAATTTAATAAAAATATTTCGAGAAAAATCTAAATACTCTATTTACGTTTTTTTCGAGCAAATCTATCGCCCGATTTTAGCTCACAGGTTCGAACCCCACCAAGAGCAAGGTTTTTTTTTTTGTTTTATTCACAATTTAGGCGAATAAAGTGTAAAACTGACAAGTAATTCAAAGAAAATATATTTTATCTGATTCTCAATTAGTTCGGTGTAATATCTTCGACTCCACTAATCTCTATATCTTCATCGATGTTAAACACGTCATCTAGGTTTGTCATAATAGATTCCCCTACAAGTCACGATCGCTGAATAGCTCGAGTTAATTTTCCTCATCAAAAAGAAAAATAAAGTCGCAGTGCAAATCCTCATCATTATGCTCATATATCAGGCAGACATCTTGCCTACGAATTTAAAGGGACAGTAACCCCTCTACTTTTCAGTGTTTGAATTCCCGCAATTGTTCCCCAATTGGGCCCAACGCGATAACTCTGCCACAGATATAGGAAATAATGACAAAAATCATTAGCAAGGGTCAGGACTCGAACCCGCTCGATCGTTACTTCAACTGGAAACTTACCATTAGACTATGGGTGTCAGTTGAAGGTGCTATTATAAGGCGTGAGATAAGGCTTGATTGGATCTGTATATGGCGATTTGCATATAGCTAGCTAAATTATATGTGACATGCAAAACTAGTATGCAAAATTACTTTTCAATCAATGTCAGGCAACACATCATATGTCGTTATCGTTGTAAGACGCCAATTTTAGATTGGCGGGAATTTCAAACTGATTTTCCGGACTTTGTTTTTTCAAGGGGGTTACTCTCCCTTTAACGCTTCTACTACACACTTTTGAGTTGACCCCTCTTTTCTCCACAGTTTTCGATGTCCCTTGGGTAGGACATCTCAGATTCAGAGTAGCAAGGAAGGTAGATCAAGCGTCTCTCCAGGAGCTCACGTCAAAGTTCGTCGTTGAGGCTCCTTCTGATGCGATTTTCACCGCTCACAGTAACAGTTTTTAACAGTTTATTAACAGTTTATTAACCTTTATCAAGCACATAACCATTAGGGAGGGAATGGTCACAGTAGAGTAAAAACATTAAAAACAGTAAAAAGCTCACATTAAAAAGATTCCAGCAGATGAAATGTGTATTTTCACGAGTACTTTCAGATAAAAATGTGAAAATGCAACTTTTTAATTGTTTGTTCCCTAAAGAATTGATCGCGTTCCAATGTCCCGGGAAAGATTTTTTCAAAGGCTCAACCGATAGAGCTCGTTCACAGCTTTCATTTAAGCTCTTGATAGACGATTTTCATGGGGATTTGACTGAACTACGTCCAAAAAACTGCATTTGAATGCTGGTAGATCGCCAATGAAAGCTTTGATTTACTCGAAATTGTCGGCTCCTTGACAGAATTGTCCTGTAACATACGGGAGAATGGGCTAAGGATGTCGAGTCGCTCACCTAAGTTCATTATGCTCTCGCTGCAGCCACACGAGCGAAAGGAGTCAAAGCGAAACGATGGTTACTGGTACGGATTGACCGGGGAGTACTGTAGAGATGAAAGAATGTCCCAGTTCGGACCAGTGAATGAGCATCCAAGATGGCTACGTCGAATGGGATAGATTCAGACCAACGAAAACTCGCTCTAGAATTCTTCGAGAAACATCGATCACTTGGCCAGAAAGCCAGATAGCTAAAACTTAAAACGCACTCTCCCTAACAGCGGAGGGGTGGTGACAGGGTGAGGGCACAAAGTTTCAAAATCATCCTAGACCATTCATATTTGGTGGTTAGAGTCCCTAGGGGTGGGATACACTTCAGCCAAAAATTGGCTCGAATTATCGATTTTTGATCTACCAAAAGTGAAAATTTCAAATTGTTTTTTTCGAATCGTGTCATATATCATTCGAAAGAGCGTTGAAAGATATGTAAATCTGACAAGTTTCAAAAGATTTCATTCATTGGTTTTTGAGAAAAATCCGATTTTTCGAAAAAAAGCCAGACTCTTGTCCTTTCGTTAAATAGCAGACAACATTCCCATCATTTGTAGGCTCTGGGCAGTTGATATATTATGTAAAAAGAGATGGGCTATCCGAATATCACAACTATTTTTACCATCTCCGTTACGGAATATGACATATTGGCAAAAAACAAGCGTTTTTTAGCGTTACAATCGTCGACGAGGGTTCGAATCCTGCCACGGGTGAAAACTTTTGCAAACTTTTTAAATTTACTTTTTGCTTTTAATCATCTTTTTTTCGGTGTTTAGGACTGCTTTAAGTGATTTTCAGATCGAGCAATGTCTAAAATGCAATATTCTGAAAATGGAAGTAGCCATTTTTAAACACTTTTATCAATGGATACATCAAGCAAGCACATCGTTGTTATTTGAATCATCTTCCACAACAGAATTAACATCGGTAAGTTCTCCATCCATCAATTCAATCGTTTCTTCCATGGTGAAAATTTCATTCATGTTGTTTCTAATGTAAGTGACCATAAAATCATCATCAGATATCAACGCCTCATCATCAATTGCATCAACTTCGTTCAAATCCAATTCAATCAACAATTTCCTCCATTCTGTATTTGGCGAGCACTCAACCTTTCTTCCGGCGAAAACATTCTCTAGCGATCCTGGTTTAACGATTCACGCATTCTTTTCTCACCATCTTCAGCTGACACAAAAGAAAGCAAAGTGGAATCAGAGCAAAACGTTCTGCAACCGATGAGGATAAAGATGAACTAAATTTCGATACAGAATGGAGGAAATTGTTGATTGAATTGGATTTGAACAAAGTTGATGCAATTGATGATGAGGCGTTGATATCTGATGATGATTTTATGGTCACTTACATTAGAAACAACATGAATGAAATTTTCACCATAGAAGAAACGATTGAATTGATGGATGGAGAACTTACCGATGTTAATTCTGTTGTGGAAGATGATTCAAATGACAACGATGTGCTTGCTTGATGTATCCATTGATAAAAATGTTTAAAAATGGCTACTTCCATTTTCAGAATATTGCATTTTAGACATTGCTCGATCTGAAAATCACTTAAAGCAGTCCTAAACACCGAAAAAAAGATGATTAAAAGCAAAAAAGTAATTGAAAAAAGTTTGCAAAAGTTTTCACCCGTGGCAGGATTCGAACCCTCGTCGACGATTGTAACGCTAAAAAACGCTTGTTTTTTGCCAATATGTCATATTCCGTAACGGAGATGGTAAAAATAGTTGTGATATTCGGATAGCCCATCTCTTTTTACATAATATATCAACTGCCCAGAGCCTACAAATGATGGGAATGTTGTCTGCTATTTAACGAAAGGACAAGAGTCTGGCTTTTTTTCGAAAAATCGGATTTTTCTCAAAAACCAATGAACTAAATATTTTGAAACTTGTCAGATTTACATATCTTTCAACGCTCTTTCGAATGATATATGACACGATTCGAAAAAATCAATTTGAAATTTTCACTTTTGGTAGATCAAAAATCGATAATTCGAGCCAATTTTTTGGCTGAAGTGTATCCCACCCCTAGGGACTCTAACCACCAATTATGAATGGTCTAGGATGATTTTGAAACTTTGTGCCCTCACCCCTCCGCCATTACAGAGAGCACGTTTTAAATATGTCTTCAGTATTCATCGGTCAATCCGTATTGTGCGTATAAAATGTACTTGCATAAGAAAATGACAAATGGTGCTAACGAACGGAAGTCACAATCGAGAGGCGAGCGAGATGTAGCCTTCTACATCTCGCCCCGCCTCTCGATTGTCTCTCCGCTGCCTCTCTCTAACCCGGCTGACCTTCGCCGCGGCCTATATTATATATAAAAGAGATCGGCATAGTTTCTGAACCATGCAAAACAAGAAAGTCTCTTGTGAGAGTGGTTGGCTACTCTCGTACCAAATAAACAAGTGTATTTTATACGGTCAATACCAGGAACCATCGGAATGGACTCCTTTCGCTGGTGTGGCTGCAGCGAGAGCAAAATGAACATTAGCGAGCGACTCGACGTCAGAATGATCCTCAGCCAATTCTCCCATATGTTACAGAACAATACTGTCGAGGAGCCGACAATTTCGAGTAAATCAAAGCCTTCATTGGTGATCTACCAGCATTAAAATGCAGTTTCTTGGACCTAGTTCAGTAAAATCCCCATGAAAATCGTCTCTCAAGAGCTAAAATGAAAGCTGTTAACGAGCTCTCTCTATTGATTGAGCCTTTAAAAAAATCTGTACCGGGACTAACTAATTGAGAATCAGATAAAATACATTTTCTTTGAATTACTTGTCAGTTTTACACTTTATTCGCCTAAATTGTGAATAAAACAACTTTCTGAAGACCGTATGCACTAAGAAAAGCCTTGGGCAGCATTGGTAAGTCTGTGAAAAATCTGCAAAAAAACCTTGCTCTTGGTGGGGTTCGAACCTGTGAGCTAAAATCGGGCGATAGATTTGCTCGAAAAAAACGTAAATAGAGTATTTAGATTTTTCTCGAAATATTTTTATTAAATTCTACATTAAATTTGCTACAAGATAGCGTAAATGAATTTCCCCGGAGATTATCGTAAAGTGGTGATTTATTTTTTGAACATGAAAAATGTCTCAAAAAATTGGTTTTTCGCGCATTATGGGCTATGTAGTTGACCAAACACTTTGAAAATTTACCCACAAGTATAACTTTTGCGCTCTTTCGAATGGTATATAACACGATAGGCAAATCAAAAAAAAAATTTCGCGAGATCAAAGATCAAAGATCACTTTTGGAGTCTAACTTTTTGGCTGAAGTGTATCCTACCCCTAGGGACTCCACCTGTGACGTTTGAGCGCACAGAAACGATTTTCAGCAACTGTGCCATCTTTCCTCCCGTTCACTGCATTCTTACCGAGAACGCCTTTTAAACTACATCAATAATATATACAAGTCTACCGTACCCCATCTTAAACTACATCAATAATATATACAAGTCTACCGTACCCCATCTTAAACTACATCAATAATATATACAAGTCTACCGTACTCCATCTTCAACTGCTATTGGAGAAGGACACTTTGCATCCTTTCCTGTACACTTTGAAGCACGTGAACAATGAGCTAGAGAAGCCTGAATAGAATGAATAATTATAAAGATGAAAGATGAATCAACAATAATACCTGTAAACATTCATATCCTTCAGAACGAAATGAACATGTGGGAGAACAACATGGATCATTTAATGGAGAACATTTAGCCTATAATAATATGATTAACTATTGATCGATAGATTGATTGATTGACCTTAGGAATGAATGTACATTCATGTGTACAACATTGTATTGATCCATCATGAAAGTATCCACCTTCATCACAATCTTCATCTCCTTCAACTACTCCATTACCACATGCTGAGATCTATAATCAATCAATAATAGATCAATTCATTCATTCATTTATACTTACACTATCAGCTTCGAAACAACTTTCTCTTCTTTCAGATAAAATCTCACGAATGGAAGCTTTTGAACAATTTGAGAACTTCTATAATATAAACGATACAATGATATGTACTTGAAACGATTAGAAGGGCAATCTTTCCCATTTTCTCTCAATTTGTGTGATACAATGACTAGATCATATGTGGACGGCATTGCCGCTAACGACAACACCCGGCCGATTTTGGTACCCCAACCACCCGATTTTCCCAAAAATTACTCAAGAAAATGAAAAATCTAAAAATTATTATATTTAAATCCTCCATTTTTTTGCCTCCGAGCCACCCGATTTTAATTTCCAGCGGCAATAGCCGCCCACGTATGGACTATATAGTTTGTATTTGAAATAATAGAAAATATATAATAACAAACAGAGTTGTTTTCATCATATCCAGTTAGAGTATGTTCATGCATTATGAATAAACCTCCATCACGATAAGAAGGTGAACATTCCTTAAGAGAAGAGACAATATTGCATTTATACAATCAATATATATATATATATATATATATATATATAAACTATACTTCTCTATTTGAATCTCCATCATGATTTGCTCCCCATGCATGACCCATTTCATGAGTTATGATTAAATCAACCTAAATCAATCAATAATATAATTGGATGAATAATACAAAGTAGAGTACCTCTCTAGTAACGAGGAGTCGTTTTGATGTTCCATCATATACATTAACAATCAAAGTATTGTATTGTAGATCACTTGATTGAATATTAGCACATATTCCTCCAGTCTTAGATAGATTAGCAAGATAAGCCATTCCTCTAACAGGAGTATCCATTGGTCGAGCTGTTAGAAGAAGACGAAGACAATACATTGATTCTGTTGATTTATGACGAGTAAATGACTACAATCAATCCATAATCAATAATTGAATCAATCATTTACTTACATATAGAAGATTAGAAACATCCCATGGTATTTCTCTATTATATTGGAAGAAATGAGGAGAATCGGAATTGTAATGATTAGCTTCTTTTGTTGGATTTACATGAACATAAATACGTTTGATTGCTAATCCCATATGTGTCTAAATACACTGATATAATAGATTATTATTATTAATCTTATATAGAATGACTTACAAGAGGAATTCCATCATTATCTTCGCCCCAATCAGTTCCTATCAAGATTATATTGACTCGTTCAATTAAACTTGCCTTAACGATCATTATTAAGGATAGAGTATTGACAAGACTTACAATATATCGAGTAGTGATAGCTCGACTTCCATGAGATACGATATTGAAGAAGAAATGATCTGCTACAACTTCTATTGAACATCTACTATGTGGAGATGAAATTGATCTTCTTTTTCTTCTTCTTGAAAGACGAAGAAGATTTGATATAGAAGAAGGTGCTTCTTCATCAACAGGAGCATATGTATCATTTGATGGATTTGTTGAATGAATAACAGAATCAATTGAATAAATAATAGTGAGATGATCCAATGAAGGATCGAATAGAATTGATGGATCCATTTGATATATCTTATCATTCAATGAAAAGATTCCAATGAAGAGACCAGGAGAGATACGACTCAAATGTGCCCATACTTAACAATCAATTATCAAATATATATCTGGATCAAATCACTCACCATCTCCAGAACCCGAATACATTTCTAACGAATGTACACCACCCGTTTCCTCACTACCATTTAATGATACAAAAGTTGATCGATAATTATTATGAAATGATCCTCTAATTCTAGTGACTGGAATCGAGATTTCAGTACCTGTAAATCATTTTTATCATCTAGACGATAAAGAGCATAATTGAACCATGGAGGTTGAATGAAATGGAAGACAATTCTTTGAAAGATGCCTCTTCGTCACTCCAATGCTCTACTACCTTAGTCAGATGATATTGTGAAAGACGATCATTTATCATTGATTCTAAATCGTCGCAATTATTGAAAATCGGATCACAAAGGTATTAGTAAACACACCAAAGGCCTTATTAGCATGAATAGAGCAGATAAGCAAGATGAATATCACCAATTCTCCCATATTCGAGCATACCCGAAGATCTGAAGATACGGATAAAAACCACATCGAAAATAAACAGAGATAATCTATAGGTATTGCATAAAAGTTACACACAACGATCTGATCGGCTTATTAGTGAAACTTCCTTTTCGCATATCTCGGGAAATCTGCTAAATTTCAAAAATTGGCGCTGCAATTCCCTAGATCTATTGAATATCTAGCTATGGCCAAAACACCATCTTCAGAAAAGTTGTCGTTAATGAGTTACAAGATGGGCAACGTTTCCTAATTGCTCAATCAGATCGTCGTGTTACAGGTTCTAACAAAACTTTCATGGTAATACATTTTGGCAAGTTGCCAAGCAAAGTACAAAAGTAAATAAAATTTTTATGAAGTTCGTGGTCTCACAACGATAGTGAATAAGGGCATTTCTATGATCGTCGGCCTTCTTTCCCGAAACATTGATCGATGATTGGAAAAACCGATAATGTTATTGTTTTCAAAAATAGTTGTCGTATTTGCCACCCCTTGAACACTCTCATTGTAAATAAATTCTAGTTGCTTAATTGGTCACAAATTATCAAAAAATGATCAAGGTTGAGATGGTGTATTCGTAGTGCCTTTTCCGAATTGCTTCACTGTTTACTCATTCTAATTATGTTTATAAATACGTTGAATATTATATATTACCTTATCACTACAAACCGTCGATGCAACTTCTTTGCTATTCTATTTTTACTAGTCGTCTCACCACAAATTGCTCGAATCAAATGAAATAGTCTAAATTGTGAGATCGCGTACAACAACTTGTTACACCACAATTAGACACAGATCCAACATTTTATTAATTTTCAGTGATTCTAGCCATGACGAGCTCGGGCGATATTCCGAGTGGTCATACCATTCCTGAAGGTGATATGATTGATGCTACCAGCAAACTACAATTAGAAGCTGCTGAGGTTATTTCTTAACGTTTATATTCATAGTGAAAATTGTACTTACAGTCGGTATGTTTGTAGGTTCGGGCTAGCAAACCGAACTGGGCTTCATACCTTCGCTCTCAAATGATTCCTCAAGAAGACTATAACTTCATTACTCAATATGAGGGAGCCAGAGTAAGTTTTTGTATACATATTTATTTAAATATGATTGCGTTTTCAGAACAAGGAGGAGCGCGACAACGTTCTCCGTGCTAATGATGAGAACGGTCAGGTGAGATCCTTTAACAATATCTTAAATTGCCTGCATAAGAAAATATCCGCGTATCGAGTAATTTGCTATAGAGAGGGTTATTCCACATCACAACTCCTTTAATTATCGATATGTGATCTATCCAGTCTAAATACATAGTGGATTCAATGTTCGTAAAAATAAAAATAATATAATTGTGTTGTTGAAGGCTGTAAAAACGATCGTGAATCTCCTGAATAATGTAGCGAAGGATCAGAATGTTCGCTATGTTCTCACTCTCTTCGATGATATGCTCCAGGTTACTATTTTCATTAGAATATATTAGAATGCATTAGAAAATAATATATTTTATCGTTTACTGTATATACTACATATTTATCTATTATATATTCAGGAAGACAGAGGACGTGTTGATCTAATTCATCGTGCTGCTCATAAACAGAAGAGAACTGCCTGGGGATGGTTCCTTGGTCTTCTACAGAGACAAGATAACTTTATTGTCAATCAGGTATGGATTATTGTGCCCATTGATATAACTTATTGCAAAATGGATGTTATTTGAGATGAGCTCAGTGATTGCTAAACTAGGTTGCTTTGGATCTACTCTTATGGATGGAACTGACCTAAACTACTATTTCTCATTCCTCAAGGATCAACTCCGTACATCTAATGTTAGTTACTTTTGAGCAAATGATTAATATTAAAATAATTTGAATAAAGATGAATGATTCTTTATACAGGGTAATGAATATCTAATTACATCTGCTCGTTGTCTACAAATGATGCTCCGTGTTGATCCATACAGGTTCTTTTGTCTCACTTTTTTTAGAGAGTTGGTTCAGTTTTGCATAATAAAAAGTGAAGCTAATTGTGAGCTTTTGTAAGAAAAAAATGTTAATCATATTGGATGCTTAAATTAACATTGGATCACAATTTCACGATATTTGGTGAAAATATTTTTTGGAGTTGTAATCCATTGTTCCCTAACACAATTGTACACGACACGTTATCTGAGACATACATGGGCCGAAATGAGGGTACCCCAGTAAAATTATGGATGTTCGAAAATTGGTTGGATTACCCCCTGTTGAATCGAACTCCATGTACCAGGTTCTGAGATATTCTCTGACCATTTCTGATATTATAAAAAAAACTTGAAATGTTTCGTGCAAAGTATATTGGAAGCATGGTATTGTATCTCAGGACAGCATTCGTTCAACTCGATGGTGTCTCCAGCATTATTCATGCTCTATCTGGAAAAGCTAATTTCCAACTTCAGGTTCGTTGCATCATTTAAATGCTTTTTGAGTACTGTTCAATAGCTTTAAACTTTATATATGAGATGGGTGTGGATTATCTATAGTTTTCAGTATCAATTAGTATTCGCCTTATGGTGTCTCACCTTCAATGCTGATATCGCTCGTAAAATTGCTTCCATGGGTGTCATTCAGACTCTTGGAGATATTCTATCCGAAAGTTCTAAGGAAAAGGTATACTTTCTGTTAGTTATCTTTCTTATTACCGTAATTTAGGTAGTTCGAATTATTTTGGCCACGTTCCACAATATTCTAGACAAAGTAGAAGATAGAGAAGTTGTAAGGGAAGCTGCTCTCCAGGTATTTTATTGTTGTCTTTTATTTTACAATCATCCATGTAAATTTCTGTAAATGAATTTTCTAATGTAGCATTTGAACTATTCGTCATAATCTTTCAATGATTATTTCAGATGGTTCAATGCAAGACTCTGAAGACTTTGGAGCTTCTTGATTCTAAAAAGTACGACGATCCTGATGTTGAAGTCAGTTTATTACCGATTTATCATTCTCATTGTTCCACAATCTTACTTTTTCATTAACCCTTCGATTTTCCTAGGAAGACGCTGAATATCTGAGAGAGAAGTTGCATGTATCTGTACAAGATTTGTCTTCCTTCGATGAATACTGTAGTGAAGTTCGTTCTGGAAGACTCCAATGGTCACCTGTACATAAATCAGAGAAGTTCTGGAGAGAGAATGCCCCACGATTTACTGAAAAGAACCACGAACTAATAAAGTACGATTTCTGTTATCATATCCATGCACTATTCCATATCTTTCAGAATCCTTATTCGTCTTCTTGAGCAGAATCAGGATGCTCTTATTCTTTGTGTAGCTGCTCATGATATTGGTGAATACGTAAGACATTATCCCCGTGGAAAGAACGTCGTAGAGCAACATCAAGGAAAGCAAGCAGTTATGAAGCTTTTAACTGCCGATGATCCCAATGTTCGCTACCATGCCCTTCTCGCTGTCCAAAAGCTTATGGTTCATAACTGGGAATATCTTGGAAAACAACTTGACGCCGACCATACCGAACCCGTAGCTGTTAAATAACTAGTATTCAGACGTAGTATTCGTGTTGTGACCCTCATTGAACCATTCCAAGATTATAGAAGAGTGATACGCTTGTAAATTTCTGTGCAAAGCCGATAAATGATTTTTAATGTACATGTTATAATCTGTGGACGTATGAATGAACCGTTTTCCGGGAAAATCTGACGTCATTAGCGTAGGCGATTTTTGGAAAACGCCACCGCCTACAGTGTTCATTCGTGTTGGCGTCACATTTTCCCGGAAAACGGATCATGCATACGGCCACCGATATTTGCTATTTCCCAGCGAAAACGGCTTCCAGGCGAAGCACAGACTACCTCCAAATCTTACGCAGCCACTACAATTCTATTTAAAATGACTAATTACCGTAACTTGTGTTAGCAACAATAGTAACCCCATTTTTGAATGGAAGATTAAGTCGCACCACTAGCATTGCCTTGAAACTAACTTGACTGACTGAACTGAGATATAGATGAACAAGCGCTTCCGACGAATTACAATAACAAGTATTCAAAATTTTCTAACTCGTCATCTCGGCCAAAATTCCAAGTTCATGGGTATACAGAGTCAGCGTTTTAAGTTCAAAAATGATTAAACAGAATTTTAAATTGTGCAGATACTAATTTTAAATTGAAATACGATGTATAAGACAGAATTTAATAATCAACCGTTTATAGGCATAACAAGGAACAACCGAAAACGTTTAGCGTCTACGTCCTCCTCCGGAGCGCTTGGCCTCCTTGGGCTTGGGTGGCAGAATAATACCATCGTACTGCAATGTTATCCATCAACCCAGTAAAAAAACATGTTACCATGAAAACAAAAAAAATAATTGCTTACTTTCTGCTGGAACCACTTGACAGATTCATCACGGTGAACTTTGTGAGAAGGACCGACACGTCCAGGGGCTCTTCTGCGCTTGGCTACACGACGTCCAGCGCGATCAAGGACCACGTAGAAGTCCATTCCGTAGATACCAATGGAAGGATCGTACCTGAGAATGTTCACTAAGACAGTACAAGAAAAAACAAGTTTTTTTAATACGATGGCTAGTTGCTTTCGGTTACTCCCCAATCTAGGTTCTTCGAAATGCATGTGCTCGCTTGCTTTTTGAGAACGATGAAACGAACATTAAATGTTAAATACTTACTTGATTCCGAGATCGATATGCTCCTGGATACCAAAGCCGAAGTTTCCGGACTCTGAGAAGTTCTCGCGGTAGAGCTCGTACTCCTTAACCTTGAGGCCCTTGTCGATAATTTCCTCGGCCTTAGGTCCTCGGACGGTGCAATGGACGGCGATCTTCTCGTTTCTTCTGATACCGAAAGAACGGACAGTGTAGCGAGCCTTGGAGAAGACGGGAGTCTGACCAGTGAGCTGTTCAAGCACCTGCAATGTCAAAACTGCCATTTAGCACCACTATTTCTCATAAAACGATATTACTAATATCTCCAAAGTATATGTAAGGTGATCATCGTTGAAAATTCATCAAAAGGTTAATTGGAACAATACAAATTGCACATGGTGGAATAAATGTGCACAACATCTTCAACATAAGTATTTAAATATAAACCTTAGCGGCGCGGGTAAGTCTGTCACCAGACTCTCCGACGCAGATGTTGAGGCAGAGCTTCTGAATCTTCAGCTCACGCATGGGATTCTTAGTCTTCTTCTCGCGGATTTCCGCGAGCTGCTCAGCCTTACCCATTGCTGAAATAATGAAGTTCGCGATGTTTTGGTAATTGCTGGATCAAACCGATTGTGGGATGTTTGCAAGGACCATTTTAACAAGTACGACAATCCGATATATAACATAATCAACAGAGCAAAGGGAACACATTCAAGAATTAAACAAAAAAAGGAAAAGTAAGAAATATAAATATAGAAGAATACTCTCTGTTCAGAGAAGCATATACTGTAAATACTCATTCTTAGTCATGCACATCAACGTATTGGCAAAATGCCAAAGTTACTATTGTGATTTTGGCTATTTGCCAAAAAATTTAGTTCAACATTTTCATTTCTTATCTCATTTTACATTACATTTCATTCTTTACTTTTTTTTTATCTTTATTGACATTTGATAGGTTTGCCCCGGTAAATCAGTTGTTTTAATGTACGATATCTTGCATTTTACTAAAGTTCTCACAATTTTAGGATGAGACTGTTAAATACGAGATGTTTATTTTCTGTATCAAGACAAGTGTGTGTGCCAAACTCTTACCTCTAGGTGATTGAGTTGTTTTCAGTTGTCTTCTGGTAAGTTCAAGGTAGTTGAAGTTGGAGCCAGAGATGGACTACAGAACGAAAAAGTATGTATATCATGTGTTGTGTTGTCTTTAAAGAGTTTTCTTTAAAGAGAATTATTCCTGCCATTGATAAGATCGAATTGATTAATCGATTGAGCAGAAGTGGTCTCAGTACTGTGGAGACAACCAGTTTTGTTTCTCCGAAATGGGTTCCACAGATGGCAGATCATAACGAAGTCATATCGAACATCACACAAGTATGATTTATTAGTGACTTCATTTTATCCGTTGACTGGTTTAAGTATCCTGGTGTTTCATATCCTGTTTTGGTACCGAACCTAGCTGGATTGAAGAATGCTGTAAGTGAGGAACTGATGATCTTTCTAAGTGGTTCATTCAGTTGGCTACTGGGCACGTAAAAGAAATTGCCGTATTTGGTGCAGCATCTGAAGGGTTTTCCAAGTAGGTTTCATTGTTTTGCAGATTGCACACAAAGTATTCTTACAGAAAGAATGTGAATGCAAGCATGGAGGAATGTTTGAAAAAGCTTGAAGAAGTTACAAAAGAAGCACTAGTACGTTTTTCTTCTAATATTGGAAATTTATGTGATGTTATTCTTATTTAGTCTAACAACTTGTTCGTGAGAGGATATATCTCTTGTGTCATTGCTTGTCCTTATGATGGAAATACTGATCCAGTTACTGTGGCGAAGATAACTGAGAGACTATTAGCTGCTGGTTGTTATGAAGGTATCTTATTCTTCTTTCTCTAAAACTTAATATTATTTTGTCATCAGTGAGTCTGGGAGATACTATTGGAGTTGGCTCGGCTGGAACTGTATCCAAAATGCTTGATGAATGTTTGAAAGTAGCTTCCGTTGATAAATTGGCAGTTCATTTCCATGACACTTATGGACAAGCTCTTGCTAATGTTCTAGTGGCTATTGAAGTTTGTGGTAATAGAGATATTGGAATGATTGAATGTATTGTTATAGAAAGGAATTCGTGTTGCTGATAGTAGTATAGCTGGATTAGGAGGTTGTCCTTATGCTAAAGGTGCTACTGGTAATCTTGCTACTGAAGATCTCGTATACATGCTACATGGTCTTGGATTCGACACTGTACGTTAACTCAAGACTTAATACATTATATTGTTCTTTATAGGGAATCGATATGGATGAACTAGTGTCTATCAGTGAATGGATCTGTAACAAAATGGAGAGAAAGAACGCTAGCAGAGTTTCTAATGCTTTCATTGCCAAGAAAACAAAAGCTCATGCAGCATAGATTTGTCGATTTTCTTTTTCGTTAATGTTATTACGGATTATAGTTAGTTATTGTTTTATAAACTCTTATACTCAATTTGTGCCATATTTGACATATTCGAATGAATTGTTTTTCGTACTACCGATATGGTGTAAGAAGAGAGAGAAAGGGAGGGAAGGTAGATCATTTGAGTATTGACTATACCGAATGTCCCTTCCTATCATTCTATGGATGTAATCTCCATTGCTAAGGATGAGTCTATGTAATGCCTCCGATGATATCAAACAAAAGTGAGGTATTATTTATCCATTCCAATTATTTATTTGTAATATGCAGATATAACTTCCGTATTCCCCATTCTAAACAATTTGCCGATTATGTATGGCCTGGAATGATAGTTACACCTGAGAAGATTTTATCTATACGCGATGTTGAATTTGGTCCTGATGATGTAGTTATTGCTAGTTATCCTAAATCTGGTTTGTTGACTTGCATTATGTGGATGATACATATATTATTGATTGTTTAAGGAACTACATGGGCATCTGAAGTACTATCTGCTATTGCTTATGAAGGTGATATAGAGATTCTAAAGAAGATTCGAATGGATGAAAGAGTTCCATGGATTGAATTGGATGATAAAGCATGGTGGATAAAGGTTTCATTTTTTAATCTCTCTTTCATATTATATATTTCTATTTGTTTAGATGTTTTATGTATGGAAGAATAATCTATTGAATAAGCCTATATCATCAGCGAAAAAGAGGATTTTCTTCACTCATCTTCCCCTTGAACTTCTTCCTAAAAGTATTATAGAAGGGAAGTGCAAAGTAAGAATACATAGACTCCATCGCTATATAGTATATCTCATTCAGCTACTATATGTTGCTCGTAATCCTAAAGATCAAGCAGTTTCATTCTATCATTTTCATAGAATGGCCAGATTCCTTGGATTACAAAAAAGTTATTATTGTGTTCTTTAAAGTGGGATGAATGAATATATTAAGATACAACATGGAATGAATTCTTCTCGTTATTCTGTAGTGGTCATCTCTATTGTGGAAGTTGGTTCGAACATGTTCTTTCCTATTGGAAGTTCACTAGAGATAATAAACAGGTTAGGTTCATTCACATTATTCATTTCACTCTTTTATCTTTATATGTATTTAAGACTAAATTTATATGTTATGAAGAGATGAAGAAAGATCTAATGGGTCAAATGGAAGAACTTGAAAAATTAGTTGGAGTTGATCTCTCAATGGAAGAAAGAAAAAAAGTTGTTGAACATTGTTCATTTGACTGTATGAAGGTAAAATATTGTGTTACTTTGAAGTAATTAATAGAAATGAATTGAAGGAAAATAAGATGGCTAATAGGGATGGAGTTATGCTTTTCAATGAGAACATTTCAAAGTTCATGAGAAAAGTGAGCCACTCTTCCTTTTTATATTCACGCTCTTTTATTTCTATTACAGGGAATCGTGGGAGATTGGAAGAATTATTTCACCGTAGCTCAGAGTAAAGCTTTCGACCAACTCTATAAAGAGAAGATGTCGAATTCCGGTCTTAATTTTGACTTTGAATAACTCTGCTAATTATAGTTTGTCTGTAAAATTCGATAAAGATTATATTAATTTATCATCTGTATTTCATAATATCACACAGCGTTTCGAGAGCGGCTATGGTGTTACAGAGAGAAAGGTAGAACGAAAAAGGGGGAGTACACAGAAGTGAGAGAGCATTGACGGTTAAAGCGCACGATGGCGCACCGTAACATATTTTTACACATTTTCCGAATTTTTCTATGACCGCTTCTTGTGTTGGAGAAACGCTGTCTATCGAAATCCGAAGAATCATCCCAAATAAAATTTGAATATATTTAATTGAGAAAAAAATAATTAAAAACCAAAACAACTTAAACCATAAATGCATATGTCCTACAGAGATAAACTACATTTTGGTATACGGTATTTAGATCGATGTTCTCCAGAGTTATTGGGTTCGCTTTCGCCAATTTTCTAATTTTTTTGTTGTATTTTTTTGCATTTATTTGTGATTTGAAGATTATTTTCTTTGTGTTTCAGATGGGTGATAAAACACCTGAACTTGTGTCTATGGATGATTACTTCAATAGATTGAGATCTGAACATTCTCCATCTATTTTAACGAGAAGTGGACGAACCGCCAAGTGTAAACCACGTAGTAGGATAACCAAAGATGGACTCCAATCTTTAGTTGACTCAAAGTTAACATGTTACTCTTTTCAAAAAGGAAACTTATATTTAGACGTCGAAATATGTTCGTTAGTGACGATGACGTCGAGAATAAGAGGGCCTCTTTACAAGATCTTCCTCGCTGTAAAAAACCCATTCCTTGGATGAATAATTATAATGATTGTGATTCTGGAAGTGATATTGAAGGTTCCTTTTTGTTCAATGAATATGTACGGCATATTTCATTTCAGTTTTGGAAGTCTTTACTGATAGAAAGAAGAGAAAGGCTTCGGTGAATAAACTTTTTCATGATTTTCATAATATGTTTCATTTTAGCATTCTGTCGAGTTATCTGACAGCGAAGATTCTAAATCGAAGAAAATGTCAGTAAACATGTCTGCTCGTGAGGTATTGAATGAGATTGATATTATGTTGTATTGAAATGATTGAAGGTGATTCCATTTGGAGATGAGAATGGTAACAGTTGTGTAGTCCGGAGCGAATCTATGAATACTCGAGAAGGATTGATCAATGATTCCGACGAAACTGTACCAACCCATTCACAGATTCAACCAATTGTGAGTAAAAACACATTTAAAAAATATATGACGCTATGAATATCTAAAGATAAGAAAGGAAGAATTAATCATAGAGGAAGACAAAATGATGAATAGACATGAAGCTTTACATAGGGAAAGAAGAAGACGTTCACTTGACAGATTTCAGAAAGAAGTTGTTGCATTTGATGATGAGAGTGATTTCGATGAACATCACTCAGGTATTTTACATAATATTAATAGTATGAAATAGAAACGATTGAAATGTGTATAGAGTAGACGAAGATTATATTGAAGTAACTGTATCACCGGGTTCTATAAGTGTAAGGAACAGTTGTGTTATTTAGTAGGTGGACATGTACAGTTTCTAATAGAAGGATGTTTCTGGAAAAGCTGAAAAGGGATGACAATTGAATAATGATATAATAATTGAAGGAGTAGAAAGTGATGATTGTGGTCTATTTGATGACTTCGATCATCTTCAAGTATGATATATGGATGGACTCGTATCAATCATGTAATAATCGTTATTCTTATTGATAAAGTTGTTACATAATCAGATCACTTATCAATTGTTTCAATATCACTGGTCAATATGTCTATATTATATCTGTTTATGCTATGATATGGCGAATGGTTACTGTAACGTCTTGCTAAAATATGTGGTGTGGAGTGTGCCGAGGTTTGTCCTTTCTCGTTCCACATAGAAGTGTTGGAAGATTCTGATAAGTTTATTCAAATAGTTTATTTATTTTTAATGTTATCCACGACAGATAATATTCATCTCAACGACATTACATTTTCACTCCAAAAAAATTGTATTCATAGATGGGCGCCAACATGGGGGGTACCCCCTGTAAAATTAGGGCTTTTCGAAAATTTGTTGAATGCCCCCTGTAAAAAAAGGAAGTTTAGGAGAAATATTTGGAAAAAAAGTGAATGCTTCCTGTCAAATTAACCATTTTTCGTTCGGATGCCCCTGTAGAATCGAGCTCCTGGTCCCCCGCCCATATATGATTGTATTTCATAAGAAAGAAAGTTAATGCTTGATATTTTCCTGTCTTGTTTCAGATATCGAATAGATTGTGATTGATTTGAATCAATTGATTAGAGAGGATGGAGTTGACTCTAATAGCTAGAGTATCCGATGGACTTATTCTAGCTACAAGTATTGAAGGAGCTGGAGATGGGGTAACTATCTATTCTCTCATCTATCATTCTCATCCAAATTGTTTGTTTAGGGAGATGTGAATATGGTGAAATATTCAACTCAAGCGAAGACAATCTTCAAAAAGTTATCAGGTGCACCTACAATGCATTCAATTGAAAGTGGTCCATATTACTTCCAGTCAGTCTATATTATATATTCTAACTATCTATATCTCAATGTTTTCATTACAGTTATGTCATCAAAAATGCTATCTGTGCTCTTTGTTTATGCGAAAGAGCATTCCCCCGTAAGCTGGCATTTGCATTTCTGGAGGATATTGCCCAGGTATCTTTTGTAATTCATTTTGCTACTTTCTTTAGATTGATCTTGTTTAGGAGTTCTCCAATCAATATTCTAATCGTATTGATTCTGTAAATCGACCATATCATTTTCTCGAATTCGGTATATATATATATATATATATGAATTCCTTTGTGTTCCATAGCTATGTATTCGTTCGTTTCAGATCAATACATTCAGCAAGCAAAGAGAAAGTACGCTGATAGAAATAGGTAATCAGCTGTATTCATTATTAACCCATGATATTATATTCTTCTATTATATTATACTTTATATTATACTATGATATTATATACATTCTATTATATTGATTGATTGAATTGCTAAATAATTAATCAATTAGCTGAATTCTTTATAGATATGCACTTGGAGCTGTACAGAATGAACTACAAGATGTCACAAGGATTATGGTATATCTTTACTCATTTTCATTCACACGCAAATAATAGAATGAATATACAGACTCGTGTCTTTTTTCGCCACTTGCGCGCAACTTAGCGGCCACATGCGCGCCACTTGTTGCACGGTGCGCCGCGATTGCGGCGCACGTGCTCTCAAGTAGCGCGCAAGTTGCGCCTATATGCCGCGCAACGGGCGATATCGTGGCGCGCCACTTGCGATACTGGCTACCCCCTCCCCCACCCCGCCCCGTTCATCCTTTACTATTCTTTCTGTAGGAAACAAAATATTATATTTGAACGATTTATTGCACAAATCGACATCAAATTGACATAGTACATATCACAGGCGTCGAATCAATACAACAAAAAATGAAGCGTATAGGATGAGGTAGAGGAAAGAAAGTGAAAGATACAAATACAATGACAATGAAGACGATAATAAGGCAAAATCAAGTAGTTTCACAATTAGACAAACTAATGGGAATGGAACACAGTTGGGATTGGGTAGTCCACTCGGATGAAGAACAATCAATCAATAAATATGTTGGGATGAGATTAATGAATGTATGCAAACAACAGTTAGATGAGGATGCATGAGCGACTTGGGCAGGTGTTGGCTTGGCTTGGCACGAAGGACCACCTATCGAGAGCAGAGAGCGGAAGGAGGAACGATCCAAGCATCTGTAATCACATGGTATTGATCGATCGATTTGTATTATTGAAATGACAGATCTAAACCATACAAAAACACTACTCACATCTATCGTAGCCAAAGTATTCCAGTCATTACGCCCATATCTACCGTATCCACCGTGAATCCAATCATTCAACTCATATTTAACTACTAAGTGTGGCCAATCATTCTGTCATATCTACCGTTTCCATCATCAGGCTCATATCTACCGTATCAAAAGTCTTCCACTCACCATGTCATCCTATCAATATGTGCATCGAGCACTTCCATCACTCCGAATAGAATGACGTCACGACTACATGACATCAGTCGATAGATGAACCTTGACCACGACTGAAATGATGAAATATATAGTTATACATTTGAAACGTGTAGAAATGGATCCTGTCAACAATATAGTGTAACACAATCAATGACATCGGTGGTGCTCCCGTAGAAAATTATTTATCTAATGAATGGGACAAATCTTACAAGAAACAAGAAGGCTATCTTTCCTCAATTTCGAAACCAATCAATAAATCTCTCCCAAACCGAAATTGCACAAGCGATGTAACTCCATCACTCTCATCTTTTGGTTCATTACTAATGTTTTAAATGATTGATAAACAAATAAGAAAAATAATAATTAAATCATAATGTACCTCTGTGAGAAATATTTAATCTTATTGATGAGTGTATCGAATGGTTAGGGCCTCGAGAATTCTTGCCGAAGTATGAATGAATCTGAAACTGAAATTGATCCTTCAGTTGCTTGATAGTAAACACAAATATATGGAGATGGTTATAAAAAGGGCTATAATTAGAAGTATCCAAGTACGAGTGAATAACTAACTAGCACAACATAAGTTCCAATAAAAAGAAGTCTGAACAGCGGTACCTTGTCCAACTGCGAGTGCTGTGTAGCCCTCCTTCAGGGGGTGTTCACCGATGTTGAGACCGACGACCTACATAATAGTCAATCAATAATTCTCAATGAATATAGGTGTTTGTAATGCAAAACTTCTTCGGTCAAGGACATCTCATGACGACCAAACGGACTGCTAAGTTGTGGCCACAAAATGACCGCCAGCTGGAAAACTATCCGACCATTTTGCGGCCGCAGCTTGGCGGTCCGTCGGATACGGACATGTTCGGTTGGTAGTTACGGCTATCGAATCTATTTAGCATACACAAAGAATGGGGAGAAAGCTTGCCGCAAGAATTGGATGAACTTGGAAACAATGATTCGGCAACCACATCCAACCCTTGCAGCAAACTTGCCACAAACTAAATAAAATATAATTTTCCGGCAAATTGTTTCATCCTTGCTCCATAAACAGAGCAAGGATGAAAGAAATAACCGGCAATTAACCCTAAACTGAGGTCTAAAGCAACAACGAAGCAAGTTGCAAGTAAATTGCTTTGACACTGTTGTCGTGAAGGCAACAGCATGCAATTTATTCGCAATTTACGAAACTGTTGCATGTTTGCGGCAAGCTTGTTCCAGATTCTCTGTGTACGTTGCAGTTTACTACGTGCCTGCGACTTCATGCAACATCTACAATTGTGTACATACGACTGCAGGCACGTAATAGAAATGCAACACAGCAAATAGTATGAAATCAATGAAAATAGACTGAGTTGCAAAAGATGTAACCTCGTAAGTTCACAGCGGAATTCCTCGATCTCCTCCTCTTCATACTTGCCGGAGGACGGTTCCTTGCGCAAGGCCGTGGTACTGGCGACTAATTAAGCATATATTATTTTTGTAACAACGGTGAATAGATACGTGAAACGAAAAAAGTTAGAAAAATAACAAAAATGCGAGGAAAATATTCAATTTGCCGAAAGTGCGCGACTTACACGGTAAAGCATGCAGCAAAACGTTGCACTTCGGGCGCGCAAGTGTCGCATATGTTGCGCGCAAGTGGTGCTTGTGATAACTTGCGGAGCAAGGTACCTTAAGTTGCGCGCAAGTGTTGCACATGTGGCGCGCAAGTTGCGATTTCGTTAACTTGCGGCGCAAGGTACCGTAAGTTGCGCGCAAGTTGCGAGAAAAAACCCGAGGAATTACGCAGTTGAATTATGACAATTGAATTAGTTTAATCATAGTTATTAGAGATCCGCAAACGTGCGGTCGTTCAGAAATGATTTCCCACTAATTAATGAATGAGATATCGTGCGCACGGTATTACTATGATAATTAAAAAAATTATTCGTACAAAGACGCGCACTCGACTCATTTCATTCATTTTCATTCATTGAACTGGTGCACAGTATTCTGGTTCAAGCCATTTTGTTTCCATAGCGAGACAAGCGAAAGACGATTGCATTTGAGAGAGTTTCTATGTTGAGCGGTCGTTTTGGCTTTCACAGTCTGTAGAACATTGTGGGTGGTATATCTCTCATTCCTTGAAAGTGTTGGAGTGATATGAGGCCGTTTGCGTAAGACTCGACTAAACTATGTGAAATCTGGCACAGTGAAAAAATCAAAATTTGGGGATCGGGGTTCTCAAGAGTGCTAATGACGATGACCATGTTCATTTTGCATCTAGAGCTCCCGTTGAGGCCAGACGACGTCGCGTTGAATTAGCGTTTTTAGTCATTTTGCTTTCCTCCCAAGATCTTATCGATAAATTAGGAATAACAATTACCCCTCTTTAGTGCCCTCATTCTAGACTCTCGATTCAATCCGAAATATATATTAAATCAATGCGGACCTCTCCACCACTAGGCCTTGCCAACCTAACCTGTCATTGATCGCCTTTAGATCTTTGATACACGACAGAGTCCTTGTATGAGCTGCACTTCCCCTCCTCCCCTTTGCCCCCTCTAGTTTTTTTTCTCTCTACCCCACAAGATCTTATTTATCTGTTATTTCAAATATTGTCGCATCTTATTGATGTATGATAAATTAAATTTAAATGAAATGAAATTAAATTTCTCGTCACCCGATCTGGCTAAAAGTTGTAGACTATTCGCCTAAGGGCAGAATTTGATGGCGATAACGCCTGTCCAATTCATTTTTCATGAAAAAAGATTCAGAATGGTCAAAATATTTGCATAAAAAATCTTTTAGCCAATATAACAAAACATTATCAGAAAAAAATTCAAATGATATAATATGTTCAAAAATCTTAATAATCAACGGAAAAATACTCTAAAATAAACTGTCACTGCACGACATTGCACGGTAGTATGAGAGGATATCTGACTCAATCGACATACTTGTGTTGGGGCTTGGCACAGTATGAAAAAATGGAAAGTGAGATTTTTGCAGTTTTATGTAGTACTGCCCGAGAGAAGTTCACCCATGCAGGAGAGAAGTTGTGAAAATGCTTCTACGCCTCAGGGCATGACGTCATAAAAATTTAAAATTTTTGCAAGCTTGCTTGTACGGCTTCATGAGTGGTACCAATCGATTCCTCGTTCAATTCTAAGACTTTTTTGATTTGGTACATTTTTTGCTAATGCAAAAAAACATTAATAAAATCAATTTTTTCGAATTTAATATATTATGCAAGTGCAAAGGGCCGTTTTTTATTCGCTCAGTTTTTTCTTATTACAATTACACATACGCTTGTACATACCGTTAATTTTTTAAGGGGGGGGGGCGGTATATTGGAGAAGCAAAAAACAAGAGCAATTGAATTGTGGTGTGCTTACTGTAGCCGAGTTTCATCATTGCTATTTCCCGGCTCCTGATTCTCGTTTGCCATTTCAGTGTGCTATGTGAGTTACTGTAGCCGAGGAATGCCATAAGTATATTGCTTCAGCCGTGTTAGAGTAGTAGATATGATTACATCAATTATCATCGACAAGGAGAATCAGGAGCCGGGAAATAGCACTGATGAAACTCGGCTACAGTAAGCACACCACAATTCAATTGCTCTTGTTTTTTGCTTTTCCAATATACCGGCCCCCTTAAAAAATTAACGGTATGTACAAGCGTATGTGTAATTGTAATAAGAAAAAACTGAGCGAATAAAAAACGGCCCTTTGCACTTGCATAATATATTAAATTCGAAAAAATTGAATTTATTAATGTTTTTTTGCATTTTTCCTAAGGAAGACCGAAGATTAGCAAAAAATGTACCAAATCAAAAAAGTCTTAGAATTGAACGAGGAATCGATTGGTACCACTCATGAAGCCGTACAAGCAAGTTTGCAAAAATTTTTATTTTTTATGACGTCATGCCCTGAGGCGTAGAAGCATTTTCACAACTTCTCTCCTGCATGGGTGAACTTCTCTCGGGCAGTACTACATAAAACTGCAAAAATTTCACTTTCCATTTTTTCATACTGTGCCAAGTGTATTTCGATCCAGTGAGATGTCCTCTCGTATGTGTCAAATTCGCGCGAATGACTTTTCTTCATTTTTATATCGAACAATACCGAACCGGTCGTTCAAATGCACGTTTGCGGATCTCTAATAGTTATCATTAAAGGTTAGCAATATCGAAGATGTCATACATCGTGGTGAAGCATTGAATAGTTAGTTTCATTTATTGTATTATTCATAATAATTTATCTACGCCCGAGGCGCAACAGCAATTGAATGAACAATGGGTGGTAATATATGGTTGAAGACTCTCCGGATTCATTGAGAAAGTGAAAATTCGACGATATTGGGATGGGCTTCCAATCGACGTTTAAATAATCTAATATTAGGGGCTGTACGGATAATAACAGGTAATTGGGAGTATAATCGGGATGTTCTGAGTGGGAAAGAATGGAAACGTGGGGTACTGGTAGTGTGTTCAATATGGACTCCAAAAGAGGATACTCGGTCACGGACAGGTTTGTATACATAGAAAGACGAGGGTGAAATAATAGTAGTATTGTTCATAATCATATGAGCTAAACATAAATCACCTATGACTCTCCTCTCAGTTAACGCGCGCAGGCCAAGAAATTTCAGACGATCAAGGTAAGAAGGGAGAGAAAGAGGAGGGGGAGGGAAAACATCGATAGAAAACAATACGAGTAAATGTTCGTTGAACTTTTTCTAGAGTAGCAATGTCAGAGGAGTAATGGGGATTCCATATTGGTGAAGCATAATCAAGGAGAGGGAGAACATAAGCCTTGTAGCTACGAATGAGAATGGATGGACAGTTGATAGGAAGGGCTTTAAGAAGTAGGAACATTTTGGAAGTTGCTTTAAGGGCTATTGCTTTAATAGTTGAGGCACTCTTAAGGTCAGAACGGATTTGAACTCCTAAGTCACGAACATTGTTCTCAAGGGGCAATTCAATGGAGTTGATGTAATAACGAGGTGACGAGATCTTAGAGCCAATACGAATATGTGAACATTTAGGGGCAGAGAGAGAGATAATTGATTGGATTGAGACCAGTGGTAAAGACAATCGAGAGCAGATTGAAGTTCGGCTATATTACTAGATTTGTTGGACTTATCATAGGAAACATATAATTTAACATCATCAGCGTAGCATTGAACTTTAACATTCGGATTATTAGTTATCATATCTATCTTATGAGATAGTTGTTATTATGATTCTATTCGTAATCTACCTCCAATTCTCGTTATTAGTACAGTATCGTCCAAAAGTAATGGGACACTTTCTTTTTTTTTATAACGTTTGAACCAGGAAAGCAATCAAGCTGATCTTTTGAGTCAATGTACAGAATTTATCTTTTCTGTCGAGCGTGCGGTCGATATGGCATTGTTGTCTAAGTGAGGTAAAAATGTCGTTTACAAGTTTTGCGCAGCGGGTTCGATCCCTGCCGACGCGACTTGTTTTGCACGATTTTTACACTTGAATTTTTATGTTTCACGTGCATGGTGGCAGACTACCATGATTGTTAGATGTTTTTTCTTATTGTTTGTGTTTCATTTTTTTTTAAATAAATGAATTCTCTGTTATATAATAATGTACGGATGAGAGATAGTAATAAGATCTTAAGACATGATAACAATAGGATATTTCTTAAAGCAGTATTTAAAAAAAAAGCAAATTTTTCCTTGGTTGAGCAGTAATTGTATGTATATGATTTAAAATAAACATAAAAATTCAAGTGTAAATATCGTGCAAAACAAGTCGCGTCGGCAGGGATCGAACCCGCTGCGCAAAACTTGTAAGCGACATTTTTACCTCTGCGCCACCACTAGCTCGGAGAGGTAGCTCGCAGAACTACCTCATCATTGCACGGCAATTCCACGGCAATTACACGCCAAATTCGATGCAAAAATTGCTCAAACTTTAAATTGTCCGGGTACAGAGCCGTTCAGAATATTTTAAGCACACCTTCTTAATCTACATAGAAAGGGCTTTCTAATAAGCTATGAACCGTCGCTTTTCGCCGGATTAAGGCCAACGAGACTCCTTGTAATGGTTAATTTTACAAGGGGCTTTCACCTTTTTTATCAAAAATTTCACCTAAACGTCATTTTTATAGGGGGCATTCCACAAATTTTCGAAATCCCTAATTTTACGCAGTGAACTAATTTAATTACATCATCATGATAATATTCCTTGATAAATTCTGTACATTGACTCAAATGATCAGCGTGATTGCTTTCCTGCTCCAAAAGTTATGAAAAAATGAAAGTGTCCCGTTCATACATTTTCAAGCACCCACATTGTGAGTGAGCACTTTTATCGATGCGGTCAGTTTTGAGACTCGAAACCCATCTAGGAATATGTGGGAGATCGAGATTAGTAAGAATCACCCCATGCCGGGTCAGTTTCGAGTACTTGAGATGTAGATCGGGTCAGTTTTGTTAAAATTTCGGGTCAGTTTATAATTCTCAAAAACAACAGATTGTGGGTGGGGCGAAAATATATGGTCCCATTACTTTTGGACGATACTGTATGTACATAGTGAAGTATTGATTGATTCAATTAAGTTCTTGAATCACGAGCATCTGAATTGTCTGGACTAAGTAAGAAATACAGAGATGATGCAAAAGCGCTCAATAGAAGATCTACTATATTCAAGGTAATCAATCTATTAACTAACAGAATATGATACGTTTATTGAATGAATGAAATATACGATATATGATAATACACGATGAGTTTCAATTTGTATGTACTGTAGTAGACCATTTTGATGTATGAATGATAACTATGAATACATATATTAACTGTATATATTACAGGTAGCAGTGACATGTGGAGTACTATCTCTTCTTGTATTTATCTTGCGTATCTTTATATTCTAAGAATGATTATGATTATATTATTGATTATGGTTATCTTGACTGGTTCATTATACACTCCTTCTATTACTTTCTTTCTTCTTTCTTCATTCAATGTATAATACATTATCCATTCTTCACTTGTACTTCATCTATAGATATATTTATTTATTCACAATGTGATTTACATATAGCAGAATATTGAAGAGTGTCAAATTATGTATACTGATATGTTATTGTTGTATTCATTGAATGTACTCCATATGCAATATGTATGAATGAATTGAAGAGGGAAATCTAAATGATTATGATTGATGATTAATTGTTGTATGAGGTTATCTATTCCTCATTTCCTTCTATCTCTACACTCATACCGTTTCAACGGCTGTCATCGTGTCATAGAGAATAACGTAAAGAGAAGTAATACATAGAAGTGAGAGAGTACAGAAGGTTAAAGTACACTTTGGTGTATCATACCCTATTTTTTGGCATTTTGCCAAGTTTCAATGACCTTTTCCTCTGCTGGAGAAACATTTAGACGTAGCGGCCGAAACACCATAGGACACATTTAGCTAACCTATATTTTTAAATTTACATTTAATGCGCATGCAATCCTATACTAGTACATCTATTAATTTGTTCATTTAATTGTGTAACTGTCTATTGTGATTATTGATAGGTTCATTTTGATCTAGTCATCTCTTCTTATGTTCAATTAGGAGGATTGTATCTCCATCTATACTGTGATCTACCTTCCCTTCTCTCTCTATGTATTCTCTTCCTTCATCTATTGGATTCCTCATCAGGTATCTTCTATCTTCTTCTCTTTTTCATATTATTCATTCTCCTTCATTATGTCATCATCTCTCACTATCTATATCTATTCTACTTTCTAGTCTGTATCTATCACCCTCTCATCTCTCTCACTTCTCTTCTCTCTCATATATTCTCTCCATTTGTACTTGTTCTAATCTCACTCCATTCGCGTTCCCTTTTGTTATAGCTTTAGTTAACTGTATATCACGATTGCTTCTTCTTCTTAATCTATTCCTTATCTATTTCTTTTGTTGTCTTTGTATTGAATGGATGAATATTGATTGATCTAGGAGAATGTCATCATCATCAGTAAAGGAGTTTGATTATCTGGTCCTTGGTGGAGGTTCTGGTGGAATAGCTTCAGCTAGAAGAGCAAGAGAATTCAATGTATCTGTTGGATTGATTGAAAGTGGAAGATTAGGAGGAACTTGTGTATGTTATATCTTAATCATAATCTTTATCATTTTACTGTTCATGGGGAGTACTCTGGGATTATTTACCACAAGTATGAACATCAAAAGAATCGCCTTTATGTGAATAGTGCAAGAAGATATTTGGTATCAATATTACAGTATCGTGATTGCTTCTTGATGATAAAGTTGTTCAATATGTCATATCTAATAATTATATATTTAGGTGAATGTAGGATGTGTACCCAAAAAGGTAATGTACAATTGTTCAACTCATGCTGAATACATTCGTGATCATGCTGATTATGGATTCGATGTCACTTTGAACAAATTTGATTTCACGTTAGTTCATTATCATATTTTCGTTCAGATAACATAATTGTTTTTTTAGTAAAATAAAGGAATCTCGTGATGCTTATATTCGTCGTCTTAATAGCATTTATGAGAATAATCTAAATGGATCTGATGTGCGCACATACTTTTTTAAATCTTATTCATACTCTGTTCATCTATAAGTATATGAATATAATCTTTACCTTGGCCACAATAATATATATATATATATATATATATATATATATATATATATATATATATATATATATATATATATATATATATATATATATATATATAGATGATAGATTAATTGATTATACTATAGGTAGAACTAATCCGTGGTTACGGTACATTCCAAGATGATGGATCTATTGAAGTAAATGGACAAAGGTATTCAATCATATATTTATTATTTATTGATTTATTATCTGGATATTAATCCTATCTGTTAAGTCATGCACTTTCTGTAAATACTACGAAAGAAAATTTTAAATCATGGATTCTTTTTTTCATTTGTTACAATAATTGAATATGTTCATCGATTAATTGATTGATCGATCGATTGATTGATTGATTAATTGATTAATTGTAGATATCGTGGTAAACATACATTGATAGCAGTTGGAGGATATCCTACAATTCCTAATATAGAAGGAGCTCATTTGGGTACTGATTCGGATGGATTCTTCGACTTTGAAACTCTACCAAAGTAAGTGATCCAATTAATATCGATTGATAGATAGATTGATTATTAAGGAAGACTGTTGTAGTTGGAGCTGGATATATAGCTGTTGAATTAGCAGGAGTTCTAGCTAATCTTGGATCTGAGACTCATCAACTTATTAGATATGATAATGTATGATTGATAGTTAGTTAATAATAGATAATAATAGTATTGATTAAGGTACTTCGTACATTCGATCATACTATATCAACTGCTCTAACAGAAGCTACAGAGAAAGGACCTATCAAGTTACATAAAAGAACTCATGTAATTAAAGTAGAGAAAGACTTGAATGGATTACTAACTATTACTACCAATGGTATCAACTATTTTATTCTTATATCATACATTATGTAATTCTAGAAGGAGTAATCGATAAAGTAGATAAATTGATATGGGCAATTGGAAGAACTCCTATGACTAAGAAATTGAATCTTGAAAAGGTAAAATGGATATAAATGAATGATAGATAGAGATTGAAGTAATGAGATATTGATTTAGATTGGAGTAGAAACTGATTCTGAAGGTAATATCAAAGTTGATGAATATCAGAATACATCAAAGAAAGGAGTATATAGTGTTGGTGATGCAACTGGCAAATGGTTGCTTACCCCTGGTTAGTTTATATTATATATGAAATGAAATAGAAAAGACAATAGGACGAAAAGACTGATATACCTCACATTCATTATCAATTGATAGATGAGAATGAATGATCCTATTACATTTGTATTATTCTGGAAGACCAAAGTTTACTTTTGAGATGGATGAATAATTTGTTGTGTCTAACGATTGATTAATGGATTAGATGATATGTATATTAGATAGTTGACCAACTATATCATCTATTCTTTAGTTGCAATTGCTGCTGGTCGTCGTCTTTCTCATCGTTTATTCAATGGAGAATCAAATCTGAAATTAAACTACGATAACATAGCTACAGTAGTATTCTCTCATCCTCTATTGGGTACTGTAGGATTAACTGAAAGTAAGCTAATATTAATATTGATTATAAGATATTAAATGTTTAATATGACAGAGGAAGCAGTGGATAAGTATGGACTTGATTCTATTACTATTTATTTATCTAAATTCAATCCTATGTATCATTCTGTTACTACTCATAAAGAACAATGTGTTATGAAAATGATTTGTATTGGAGAAGAAGAGAAAGTATGTTGTTTATCATTATGATAATGATATATTGATTGATGTGTTTAGGTGGTAGGTATTCATCTTCTTGGACTTGGATCTGATGAAATGCTTCAAGGATTCGCTGTTGCTGTCAATGTAAGTGTATTACAGTAATCACATATTGATTAGTACAATCTATTAGTCGTATACAAACTTATTAGGATTAATAATATCATATAAATAGAAGGAATAATATGAATATGAATATATTGTATTATAGATGGGAGCAACTAAGAAACAGTTTGATGATACAGTAGCTATTCATCCTACTTATGCTGAAGAATTGGTTACAATGAGAGGAGGAAAGAAGTTAACTACTCCGCCTCCATACTAATATATCTAGTTATCTTTGATCTTTGATCTTTGATCTTTTGTGGTTGTACTCTTTTATTGTATACGATAGTGATAATCTCATTGACATCCTGTGAATACTATCTTATCTTATCAATCTCATAAATTATTTATATTTTATAAGTTATTCGCAATTTTAAAGATGATATGATTGGTTCTTAGAATATGGAATACTGTATTGGATGATGATATATGCTTAACAATGATGTAACGATTGTTAGTCCCTTTTTGAGTGAGATACATCGTAATAGACTGTACCATGTTGAAAGGAAAGAAGAGACGAAGAATATTCAACTGATAAGAGTTCATTATGGACATATTGATTGAAGAATATGATAGAAAGAGTTAAGCATTGAATTGAGAAGAAGATTCAAACTACCATTAAGATCAAGTTGAATTTATTTTAATTGATGGAAATATTGTTAGTTTATTCAACTACAATCATGAATTAACAGAATGAATGAAGACAAAATATCGCGGTATTTTAAAAACTGAAAGAGTAGAATGGCGTTTGTGTGAAAGATCAAAGATCAAATCAATATCTAATAATATTCATTGCATAAGAGATATAACAGATCATAATGTACAGCATATACAGAAAAAAAGAGCAAATATGCAATAAATACAATTTGAGGTATACGGTATAGACAAATGGAAAGAAGGGAATAGAGTGTCATTATTTCAAAATATGATTTATATTTGAATGAAATATATTAATATCTAAGTAGTAGATATGAATATAATCAGTCAATGATATGAATGAATGCCTTCAGTCAAAGATAATAGATACACTCTCATAAGGTATTGATTAGATAAAGATTTATCAATAGAGTCTATCACTTCATCATATCGATAAGTGCCACCCAATGTCTTGCCATCAACATTATTTCAATATTACTACATTGTATATTTAAGTATTAATAATAGTACAATCGATATGAATTGTCTGTATAAGATGAATAAAGGTCAATAGATTGATAAGATAAGCATCAATACAATCTTAATAAACTTCTTCAATATACATTCATTATTTTATTCGGATATATATTTGTATATGAAAGTCTTTGGTTGGCTCCATATAGGTTCACTTCATTTCTCTATTCACTCTCTCATCCATCCATACTATCTCATTCATTCTTCTTCTCTACTCCCTCATATACTTCTCTCCTCATACATTCATTCTAAATACCCACCAATTCTATTATTACTATCTAATATCATTTATATCATCAATTACAATATATATTATCATATACATATACAATAATCTCTATCAATAACATCCATTCATTCATCTATCTTCATCATTATTCATATCCTCCTTTTGTTCCAATATATACTGTACCATATCTATATATCCAGTACTAGATGTTAAATTATAATTGTATTGATTGTATGGATAATGAATATCTAATCATTCATATTCCTATTATAGTCTCCTCTTAGTCTCTTTTCATATCTTATCATCACTCTTTCATTCTTTTACCGATTGTCATTATCTGTTTCATATCAATTCTATCTTTTATTTCATTTTTGTGAACTAATCAATAATACAGATGGATACGGTAGTTATCGGAAATGAATCGAGAACTGAAACCTCATCAGATCATTCATCTAATCATTATAATGAAGTAAATTGGACAAATGGACCAATGGTGAGTCATAAGAGAAAATGAAGGGAGTCTTAATCTTACGTCATAAGAGACGGGATACTGTAGAGAATAGAATGAAATAAGGATAGATGTGAGAGACAAATAGGCGGAGTTTATATAGATGAAGAAGATACTGTACATAGTGAATAAATATATTATTGTATTGTTTAGAATTCATCTGAAATGTCGCATGATTCCCCTGAAAACGTTAAACCGACAATGAAGATGAATGTAAAACAAGAAGAAGCACCAGGTACTATTCATTACTACTTTATCAATCTATGTATATTTGATTGTCTAATCACTCATTTGATATGAATAAACAATAGAAATACAGTACTCAATATTTGTTATCATTTTTCTCAATAAAATAAGTATTTTCTAATGAAATATTCTTTCATTGTATGATAAAGTACTGAATATAATGAATATGATTTATTTAGATGAAAAGGAATCATCGGAACGTCAATCAGTCATAGAGAATTCAATATTATCATCAAATGATAAACTCTTATCAGAATCAACTACTCTATCAGTACTCAATCCTGTTACAAGTAATTCATTTCCATATCAATACCCACTACATAATCTAAGAGAGATATTCATTCATTCAGATACTTCAACATCATTTTCATCTGTTTCTGATTATGAAATGAATCATTTATTCAATCAATATCCTCAACCTTATGCCAACTACGCTACTTATAATGGTAGCAACCTCTATATACAGGTATGATATTGATTATACATATATTTTTGATCTGAATGGGCAAAATATTCTACAGCCTAACAATATATTCAATCCAACTACAAACTTCTCTTCAATAAGGAGTGCATTTGAGTAAGTTTGAGCACTTCTTGAGTCAAATATTTATTGTTTTAATATATTTATAGATTTGATAATCGAATAGGATCATATCCATCATCATATGATTATCAATCATATTCTCAATCCTCATATTTAACTCCATCATCATCACTAAATCCATTAGATAGTTCTATTCGTTCAGTATGTTATCATCTATCTAACGATATATCTATTTATCCATCTATTCAATAGGAACTTCCATCATCTATATCATCATCATCAACTCTTCAACTTCCAATTCAACAACCAGAATGTCTATCATGTGGATCAGCTCTATCTCATAATCATTGCAGTCCTCTATGTACTGATTGTCTAGCTAATACGAATACATCATCAAATGCTCCTACAAATAATGAATCTATTCAACCTAATATTCATATTCAAGTAATTCTTATATTTATATTTATGTAATACTGTTAGTATTATAGTCATCTTTCCCTCAAGAAGATCAAATCAATTCTTCTATTGTTACACCAAAAACAACTTCAAGTACATCAGCATTAAGAAGTATTGTTAAACCATCTGTGAAAAAGACAGTATGTTCAATCTCTATCCATTTATATTATATAATTATATATTTGTAGTCATATAGTCAAAATGGGAATGGAAATGTTAGTCAAAGAAGACAAGGACTTGTTTGTTCTAATTGTAATGGAACAAATACAACATTATGGAGAAGGAATGCTGAAGGGGAACCAGTTTGCAAGTAATCATATATTCATATTCATTTCATTTTATAATAAATAATATATTTAGTGCATGTGGTCTGTACTACAAACTTCATAATGTACAAAGACCTCAAACGATGAAAAAAGAAGGAACACTCCAAACAAGAAAGAGGTTACATACAACATTATTTATTTGATTGTTTACTATATTTATTGTATATAGGAAAGCAAAGAGTGGAGAAGGATTCATTAAATCAATTCTATATAGGAAACCGAAAAGTGGTGAAGGATCCTCATCAAGTTCTAATAGGAAGAAGAATACAACTCAACATTCCCCTGTATCATCTTCATCTACTAATGATATCAATCGATCATTTGGACGAAGAGGTAATCAATATATTGTAGATCTATTAAGAAATAGATAATTAAGCCTTTGATCTACTCGAACCTTCACTTATATCAGACAATACTCATTCCAATTACACATCTCTATATACTTCTGCTGCTCTTCCTTCTTTATCAGGTTACTATTTCTTTCTTCAACAATGAAATAATTCAGAAAATTAATTGAGTGATTGATTGCATTATTATAATATAAAGCATTACTATATATAATATTGGATTGTAATAATGAATTGTGTTTAAGATTCATCATCATCATCATATCCTCTACAATTAGGATCATTTCCTCGTTCAACAGAACATTCAACATGGACTCCTATGTTATTAGGTTTTCATTATATTAATAAATATAAATATAATTGATTGACTAGAACCATCTCAATCATCTGCATTCCATTTGGCTGTTCCATCTGCATTTACAATACAAAGGAATGAGGTACTTCTATTCGATTCCATTATCTATCCCATTCCATTCAATAGGATCGATCAACAATTCGAAGTGAAGAAGAAGAATCAATAGCTGCTGCTTTAGCTGTTGAAGAAGATGATCACAAATAGATCTATTCATATCATTTAGTCATTCATTATAATTCCATCAAATATTGTATCATATCATATCATATTTATCAATATTATATCCTTTAATTATATCTATCTGTATCTCAGTGATTCTACTTTCTCAGCTTTCAAAATGTGAAATTATATTGTGATCAATCATCATTTATTGTATTAGGAATACATAGTATCTATATCTGAATAGAGTTGTCAGTGGGATAAAGTTCATGTTCTATTGATCTTTATAACAGAAGTGAATAAGATGAATGATAGAATAGAGGATGGAGAGGTATAGAGTGTGTCTATATTCTCTTCATTTAGTGTAATCTCTATCCATATCTCTATATTCTCTCTCATATCCTCATATTCTCTAATCACTTCATTTATCTCACGTACATTAAATGTACTCACATCTCCGGCCTCTTAATTTTAATTTTAACTTATTATATTTCATCCTTTTCCTATCTCTATTCGATCTTTCATCTTTCATCTTTCGCTCTTATTCCCTTACTCTGGTATTTTGCCACTTAAAGTCTACTTAAACTACGTCACAGACTTTAAGTAGACTTTAAGTAAACTTTAAGTGAAAGAACATTTGACGAAATGCATTACAGTATACCACACCACTTTAAGTAGACTTACGTCTCACTTTAAGTTTACTTAAAGTTTACTTAAAGTGGGAAAGTTTAAGTAGACTTTAAGTGGCAAAATACCAGAGTATGTTCTCTATCCTTTCAATCCCAGTTCTCTTCTTCTTCTTCTTCCTCTTTTTCTTCCTCATCTTCTTCTTCTGAATTCTCTCATCTTTTTTGCACTATATTGATTGTCCTTCTATCTATCTTATTCTACTACATCTTCTATTCTCTTTCTAAACCCTTTCGTCCCTCTCCATACTCTTTCTCTGTACTTCCTCTTCCCAAATTCATTCGCTATAGCACGTACTTTTCTCTATCTCTTCTTCTTTTTCTTCTTTTCCTTGTCTATGTCAATCCTTTTTTCCTCACTTCAATTTATTTCATCTCTTCTTCATATGGATTCAACTCTTCGATCTTTTCTATTCCTTCAGACTCCTCATTCATTTCTTCGTTTATTCTCTTCATGTTTCCCTCGTAAATTATGTCAATATAAAGAGATCAATCATTCATTTGATATGCCTCACGGGTATGTATCCCATTATATTCTTTATATTTAATCATACACATTACCTTTTCTTTCTTTTATTTAATTGTTTGCCAAAAATAAAGAAACCAAAATATGAAAGATTGAAGATTTTTGAATTTCTCAACATTTGACAGATCTTATCTGATATTTTACATCAAAATTATATCAATTTGATAAGGGCCTGATCTCAAATTAACGTGGAGTTATGGTTAGTGACATAATATGACATATTATATTATATCAAAAGAATCTGAATGAAATTGTGAATCCATCCAGTCTACTAGCCATGAGCTTCTATTTGAAAACATCGAAAATTAAAATCGCTAATTTTGATGGTGTTAGATATGAACTCGAAATTCAGCTATAACTTTTGTAGGTTAATGATTACCTCCTGTGTTCCATTTCTTTTGCTGATTTTTTTTGGAAAGTGATCAATAACATGGAATTGGAAAGGGAAGGAAAAGAAAATGAAGAACGACGATATTAAAAGATGTCATAGCCATAGGATATTGAATTATAATCTGAAACTCCTTCCCTACATGCAGACACAAAAGAGATCAAAATGAGAAGGTTAAGACGATCGATAATTATCTAAACAGTAAAGAATTTGATCTTTTGAACTTTGCAACGAAAGAAATGGAATACAGCAGTTCTTTTCGAATACCATAACTTCGTGGCAAATAGATTCGATGGATTTCCAATCAGAATTTCGTGCCGGTTTTCGTTATATATGTATGTATGTCACTAACCATAACTTCATAACTATAACTCTACGGTAATTTGAGATGATCTTATGAATGGTATCTAATATCTATCTATTCATATATATATCTCATAACTATTCATATTCTTAGTGTTGAACGTTCTCGGTCATTACATAGTGCATTGAAGAAGAATAATAGAACTATTGATGAGAAGAAGGTTAATCAATTCATATCATTCCATTATTAATCATAAATAATATCTTTATTTTTAAACCTTCAATATTTTTTTGTTGAAAAGTCTATTGATTCATAGGAAAACTGAAATTTTGTTTAATAAATTACAATCTTTAAGGTTGTTCATTTCGCAGATTCAATGGGATTAGATTTAGTTCAAGTCAAATGTGTTTTTCCATATAATACATCAGATGAAGATATTCTATCGAGTTCTATAATCATCAGACCGTACATTCATTTATATTTATTATTTTCCGTACATTTTGTTTAGACTCTTAAGACGAATTGTTGACAGCAAATTAGAAAAAAAGATGACTTTTCCGTCATTATATTTTATATATTCATATGATAATTAATTTCAGAAGTACTTCTAATAACAAAGGAATATCTTCGATTACTCGATTAATGCCACATTCCTCTTCATTTAACGATGCTAGATTCTTACAATTACACCCTCCTAAATGGCCCAAATCTAAGGATTATCAACAAATCTACAGAGAATTGATTCAAAGAGTATATATTAATCGTATTCTGTTTAACTATTCAATAATAATGTTATTATGACAACGTCTTCGATAATGAATCCATTTCTCTAATTAACACTAGTGTTGAAGATAATCAAAAATTTGTGGGGTTATAGTTCGGTTCATTCGGGATAAAACTTCAAGAATTAGCCAGTTAATCAACCAAGGATGCTCCCGAATATTTACACATTGATCAGTTTCATTTTGGATAATAAATAATCTAACTTTTATTTTGATTTCACTACTTTTGAAATTACCAAAGTAGCCTTTTTGCTTTATCAACCTCAAAAGTGTATTTTCTCAATGTCCAAACAATTTGTTGTCCAAAATGAGTCTGATAAATGGGTTTGTATTCGGGAAGACCTTTGGGCTATAAAATAACAACACACCAAAATAAAGGAGTATTAACTCAATTTCAAAGAAAAGAAAACTTTTTAAAAGATCAAATAATCATTTGTATATTATTTGTCTAAAAAGTGATGAATTCTATCTTACAATTTTGATAGAGCTTCAAGAAAGAATGAGTTTAACACAATATTAAGAATAGTTTATATTGAGAGCTATGAGAGAATATTTGTTTGATAGAATCATCATTTTATTCTCGATATTATTTTAGACTAAAAGGAATGGAATATGTCTGAAATCTTCAAATGTAATAGGGATGACTTTCACTGCTGTCGTTTCTGTCTACAATTATTCTTATCACAAACAGGTATTTCTTTTATCTATGATAAAAAGAATAATCGACAATAAAAGTTGTATATAAATCAATATAAAAATTCGTCAATGAAATCGTCAATTTTTGAATGCATGGATTTTTTGGGATCAAATTTTTTTCATTTTATAAATTTCGTGAATGTGATTTTCATCGTGGAAATTTAAATCAATGCAAAATATCACGACATTTTTCATTGCATCTGTTGTAAACCAGTCATTGATTTTATGCCTTTTCCTTCTCATAGTGAAAATCGAAAAATTTTTCGTGAGAATATAAAATAAAATAAAGCTGGAAGAATGATAATTATATCATCTAATAATAATAAATGAATATTGAAGGTATTTGTTCGTTATTCTCTCGATGAATGGAGGTCTCACACTGAAATATCTGCACGGTTTATATCTTCTTCATCTCAAGTATAATTTATAATTCAATTATTATTTTCCTAAAAATAAATATCATGAGTTAAACCCAATATTAAACTCATCTGTCTTCCACCTTGATAGCATTCACGAGAAAAAAAGAAAAATTTCTTTGAGGATGAACTATTTCCCATAGCAACCTAATGTAATATTTCGACAGAAACAATGGATATTATTTTTTTTTTGATTTAATCATTAAACCATTCAACTTTTTTTAATGCAAAGACACATTCAAAAATTATCATTTATTAGCATTGTCGTTTTTCTGCATTATTTTTTATATATTTTATATTTTGTCAGTTGTATAAATTTTCGAAGAAAAAGTTTTCTCGGCGAAATTTTTCCGAAAACTTAAAAATTGTGAATAAATCAGCGAAAGATCATGAAAAAAAATGTTGAAGGTCCTTCCATCTACTTCCTTTCTATCAATCTTTATTTACTCCTCAATCAATATTTTATGACTGCCAAAAAAATTTCTGGACTTAATTTCCATTAAAACACCAATTTCATAGCTTGAATTACCATACAGAGATTAAATGTTGTCGGGAGAATCGAACTCGTGTTCAAAAAATTGAAAAGAACAAAAATTTTTTAATTTTTGGCTGTCTTATGTGCGGCGCATATGGGACGGCTTAAAAAATCGATAAATAGCAGACTTTGAAAATTGATTCTTACTAAGTCGGCCATGCTGATTATCGCTATGTAGGTCACTTCCCATAGTTTTATCCGGCACAGATACCATTCCATAGTGAGAGATAGCAAAAACTTGTCAAATTAAATTAATATAATATGTATATAGAGGCATTATGATGTTTCCAGGATAACATAGACAACTTTTCATTTTCTTTATTTCTTCCTCATTCTATTCCAATTGGAGCCAAATGTCGATTTGCCTTAAGGTATTCTATTCTTCATCATTATATTCATAATTGTTTTCCTTTCTAAGATATAAATGTGGAAATCGTGAATGGTGGGACAATAATGAAGGTGATAACTTCACAATTGAATGTAGAACAATGGCTGATCATTATGGAGGAAATATTAATTTAATTCATGATAGACCTGTATTCTATTAATCTATCTTTGTGTATATCACAATTACTTTGATAGTCATCCCATTGAGTTATATCATAGATACTGGTATGTCCTTCATCTTGACTATCATTACATTCACCCTTAATTTCTTGCTCAGTTCTCTATTTATCTACCGGTAATATTTACATTACAACTTACATCGACTAGGAAATTGTTAAGGAACAAAATTATATTTGAAAAAATGAAACAAAAAAATATTTGAAGAATATTAATCTATTTTTGAATGATCATTATGCATTAATGAGAATAAATAGAGTTATTAAAGGAATAGAAATATCTCCCTATGAACTCCAATTTATCTTATAATCTACTTATTTTTCATAGTTTGACTAACACTCAATTTGTGCAAAATGTCGTCGATTCCTAATATAATATACAGATGAAATCGTTATTAATGTTTGTTATGAGAATAAATGATAAAGAATAAATGTTTTTTTCTTCAATTCATTTGTTAATTCATTTCATAAAATTATTCCTCACTAAAATTGCGAACTTTGAGATTCTTTAGGGAAAGAATAGTGAATACAATAATAATAATACCACAATATTCATATCATTCTATCCACTTATATCTATACGTATTTATTTTTGTTTATCATTGACGTATTCCATTCCTTTAAATATAAATATAATGATTACGTATTAATGTTAAGTATATACGTCTATAGAATTCAATATGAATATGAACTAGATTGAATTAGTTCTTTCTGCTAACTGTACATCTTCCATATATTTCAATGAATCATTTCACTAGAATAACTATTTGACTTAATTCAAGTTTCAGATGTTTCTAGTAAATAAAATGTAGTAAGTAGTTGTATCTTTATCCATGTTCAGAATTTTATTTATCCTCCCTCGTATTCTTTATTGAATATGCATAAATGTAATGATGACTTCATATAAGAAGATGATGAAGATGGGGGAGTAAAAGGGAGTAAGAAGAGAATCGAATGACGATTCTTATAAGTAAATCATGATGTATATTGAATGAATAACATATGGTCATACAATTACTTTATTTATTGTTATGTCATATTAATAGAACCCGTTAGTTTAATTAAATAACAAAGATAAGTGGACTATAATCGTTCTCTAGGACATAATTGGTTAAATGTTTGAGGATGAATCAAAGATATTTCATCCAATCCCATCATTGAATATTCATTATCTAATCCCTCCGATACAAATTCTATCTGAATAAAGTATTCAATCAATATATTATTGATGCAGACAAACAGATTTATAAGTTCCTGTAGACAATCTAATGACATTACACATCCATTTATGATTGGTTTGTCGAGATTCGAATACTCTACAATATTAATATTAATATATTATAGAGAGTGAATAATATATTCTAGTCGTGGGTGTCAAGTACTAACTTCATTCTAGACTCATTTTCTTCTCGTGTTGTGTATACATTAAGTGATCCATTATATGTTGATGAATAATAACAGAATTCAACGAGTATTTCAAATGGAATAATAAATGATGAAAATGATAATGTTGATATTGAAGGGCCAACACTTATTGCGTAATTTCCTTCTAAATTAAATGATTAAATGAGTGATTATTTTTGTTATCATAATTTGATACTTAGAGGCTCTCTAATTCCAATATGATATGATCCTCTTGATCCATTTGATATCTTCCATTCATCTCCTAATTCATATAAACATGATGAATTTGATATAGATCCACATTTAAATGAATGACAAGTTGATGAATTAAGAGATGGTTCAATATCTCTATGTGCCACTATAACAATTATGTTGTGAATTCTAATTGAACGAATATCACAGTATAAGTACATAGTATTATTCTACCTGATTTACAATTGTAGACAGAATTAGCGTAATAAATGATGTCGTCAATGACACAAACACCCCCTTGTTGACCAAATGAATCAAAGATAAAGTTATATGATTCTATTACTATCTCAATTTAATAAATATATTAATGATTAATGTATTTGGCTTACTTCAAATGAATTATGAATACTTCCAGGTATAATAACATTAACAGGCATAGAATCTCTATTTGTTAAATCTTCACTACACCAATCATATCGTTTTCCCATAGAAGGACATCTATACAATGAATACATAGGATGAAGATGATACATTATTCAAACCTCGTACATATTCTAATCTTAACAGATGGACTTTTCCAATATCTCAATTGAATAAAACCATCTCCTTCTTGGCATTGAATTGGATCTGATACAAGAAGGGCTGATGTATCAGAGTGAATAGATTTATCACTTCCGGCTAATAGATATGAACCATCTATAATCATTCATTCCAACTATTTCATTACCTTCAATTAGTTAATTGTTTTCAATTCAATTGAATACAATTAATTGTATTTGATTCAATGACTTTTGAATACTTAAGTTTCTTCAATTCAGTAATATCTTATTGACACTAATCAAGATATTTTACATCATGTAGATCTATTATAATAGATTCATCCGTCATCTTTTCAACATCATCACATATTTCATATTCTTTTATTCTACTCTATTTTGTGTCATATGTAAATTTATTATGAATGACTTCTATTTTGAGAAAAAGAGAATCATCATATACCAGGCAGATTTTTATTTCCAAATATAATTGATCCTTTAGATGAATCCCACATTCCAACCATTTTTACCCATGGCAATATTGACTGAGAAGAAGAAAATAAACTCCATTCATTATGCCATCTAAAATGTTTAATATCTAATGAATAATAAATATATGATAACCTGCATGAACTCGAAGACATTATATCAAAGGAATCACAATTGAGATCTGACGGATATGATATCATAAATTGTCCTACTGATGATGCTTAAATAATTAGATAATAGTTAGTTTGAATAGATGAGACACATACGAAGACGGAATAAAGGAGATGTATAATCAGGTGAAATATTTCCACCTAAATGAGCTGAAAAAAAGAGAGAATAAATAAAAAGATAAGGAATCGCATTCCATTGTATCGTCTAAGAGAGAGAGAGACCACTGTGTCCTGGGAGATTCCCTTCCAACCCATATCTATTATCCTCTCACATCCCCTATACAAATCCATCTCATTCAGTACCGACATATTTTTGAAATCTTTTTCTCTCGTTACCATTATTTGTATCGTTTCGTGCATACGCACGTTGATAAAATATAAATATCTATAAAATGTAAATATACTTCGGGGATTTTGTGTTGACAATGACGAAAGTGAAGAAAGAGAAGATAAACATGAATCTTAATGAGGAAATAAAGAATATTGAATGAATAAGATAGATCAGACACTTACATGACACATTTGAATTTATTAGAATGAAATAGAAGATTAAAATATTCATAATATTGTTATATACTTTGGTATACACGAATGAGTGGTCTATACTTTTTCCTTCCATGGCCTTTCCCTTCTATGCCAAGGGTGGAACTTCTCTATTATATTCATACTATTCTTCAAACATTATATTCTTGTTTCATATTCTTCCTCAATCCTTCATTTCATTCATTTCTTACCATTATGTCTCATTGTATACTACACATATATAAGGAAAAACATTATCAAATGATATATTCTTTATTCATATCACAATGCATATAAAATAACGTATAATAACACTAGACCCTATCTTTAAAAGTTTGACATTCGTAATTTTCACTTTTCCTATTTTGGCGTATGATTAAGAGATCGAATAGGGATTGTGTTAGTTTTATCATATGAATGATTAATTGTAAGAAGGAAGAAATGAGTTGAATAAAATAGAATTGATCCCGTTCTTTTGATAAGAACCCATATTGTACACATTTATTGATACATTTATGATCGTTGAATTGGAATCATAAATTGAGATGAAGAATCATCATCATCTTCATCATTTCTCTTTAAAAATATATTAAAAGAATTAAAACATTATTTGATAATGCTTACTGGTTTAACTGGAATACATGCTAATGTTAACTCTTCTACACTTTGTTCATATATTCCATGATTCCCCCGTCTGAAATAAATAGATATGATGATAGATTAGTTTGATGATAATGACCTTCGAAGAACTGGAACTTTATATTGTAAGGGATGGCATCTAATTTGAGTATATGTAGAAAGATGTGATGGTCTACTACATATACATCGAACTTCTTCTAATAATATTGGAATTCTCTGCAATATTATGGATTATGATAAAATGTAGAGTTTTGCACAATATGTGTATTTTTTCGGTTAAAAGAAGTTGCAAAAGTAGAATCACAATTAAAATAAGAGACTGAAAAACAAATCATAATTTTGTTTACTAAAACAATTTCAGTTAATGAACTTTAAAAAAAAGAAATGTTCTTACATGATAATCAATATTCCTATAATGTCTAAAAGGACAAATTGATCTTTGTTCGAATGTTTCTACATTAGGTCGTTTTGATGATTTCTTTCCACATGAAACATGACGACGTTGTCTTCTCATTTCTGATGATGAATTCAATTCAGAATCATCAGGAACAATCATTGAACTGAATTATTAACCAAAAATATAAACTATAAAATATTTTATAATTCATAATGCATCTAATAATGCAGATAATTTTTTTCATTTCTCTTTTAACAGAAAGAGAACAAAAAAACTAAATAGAAAATGTTTTAATTATGCTTTCACGGCAAAAAATGTTGTCTACATTTAACAAAAATAAATGTTTTTTGAAGTGCTATAGATATGCATTTCAAATATCAAAAGGGCATTTGTCTATTCAAGGATAAGATAATTCCTGTTTAAAATAAATCTATAGCAAATAGAATACTGTGAGAGGTAATAAAGAAGAATCTTGTGACGTCTATGTTTTAAAATAAATATGTATGACTGCTAATGAACTATATGAATCCCACGAAATTCAAATAGATAAAGAAATAGAATACTTACAATGATGAATGATTATCTATTGTTTGAGAAGCAAATGATGAACCCAATAGAAAATAAAGATTATCTTCAGTTGAATTTAATTCTGATGAATTACATTGACATAAACAACTTATATGTAATACAGACTGAAAGATTATATTAGTATATATGAGAACCAAGAATATCATATACCATCGTTGTAGATATAAGGATCCAATTAAGCATGTCGCATCATCTGCAACGATTATCTTATAAAGAAGTTGAGTAGACTGAGAGACTCACTCAATCTGAATCTAAGAGGCGGAGTTATTGGAGTCTATGGCCATTCCGAATAAGATATGGGCGTGACTTTATTACTTTCTTTATATATTATTAATAATTTGTACACTACATATATTTATTCTAAAAAATAAATAATGATTGCAAATTTATTTAAGATAAGTGATGATACCTATATATAATAGGGACAAAAAGTCAATAAGTTAGAAATGAGATATGTCCATTCCACCTTATTTTAAGGACAACGCAGATTTTGTCATAGTAATTCTGAATTGCTCAAAAAATATATTTTAAAAATTCGCTAAGTCCAATTAATAAAGGAGAAAAAGAATGAAATAATCAATAATGCTTATCTCTTTTATCTAAGAATCATTAATATATCGTAGGATATTTGATATATTGATCGATTGACACAGTTATATATTATATTTTAATGACTCCCTTACGTTATATATGCTAATACACTCAGAAAAAATGTGTAAAAAATCTATGCAGCTTTTTTATGTGTTCTATTGAACACATCAGATTGTTCTACTGAACACCCCCATGTGCTCCACTTTACACCTTTTTCCAATTTACACCCCAAAAGGTGTTAATTAGAACACATTGGGGATTGCAGTTTCACCCGGAACACCTACGAGTGTTCATATTAACACTTCATTTTTTTGAGTGTAAATGCAATTGAAAGCAAAATTCATGGTTGATTCTTACCGCTTTTTTCCCGCAAAATTCTCACACAGGTCCGAGTAATTAAAAATTCTAAAAAAATATATGAATAACTTGACGAATCAACCATGTAGGTCTCAAAGGTATTTAGTATCACTCCGACCAACCTAGCTATCAATAATACTATCATAATTTTTACTTCGTACATCCACACAAAAAATGCGAGGAAAATATTCCCTCACTTACCTATGGAATAATTTCCTCTCTGGATGTATATTCACTAAATATAACTGTGGAATCAAGTCAATCAAATCAAATAGATGGAGGAATGATTTGAAGCGGGGGACACTGGTGGAATGTAAACCATTTCAATATGGCAGTCTGATATGATAAATTGAATTGAACAGTCGAAGCATATTTATTTTCTACATAATATAGGACAGAGTATTTGAAATTTTTGACAATTCTTGTCAAGCAAAAAAATGGCAAAATCATTTTCCCTTTATCACGGGTCTCCTGTAAAAGTGTAGCAAAATCGGCCTGTTCTGCCACTAGGAAAATTTTTTTGTCTCCGATTTCGATGAAAGTCCCTTGGTAGATGTGGTTGGGGGTCATAAGAAGGCATAGATACTTGATTGGGCCAAAATCGCAGATTATCGATTTTTTGTGACCTACCACATAAATGATCATAACTCGGTCAATTTTGATAGTACAGTGAGCTGAATGGTGTCATTCGAACCATATTCTACAGCTCTTCAAAAAAGTTGTCTATGACCTGTTCGCTGCTTGGTCGTCTTTAGGACGAAAAACGCGAAAAACTCTTTTTCCTATCAAAAAAGTGAAGTTTTCTCGAAAATGTTTTCTTGGGGATATCCGTTTTATTGCTAAAATTATGTCTTCAAACCACGCTCAATATCGCTATCTAGTTCATTGCCCATATCTCCTGGCCCCTAATGTCGATTACTAGTATAGCTCATGGACTTAGTCGATTTTTGATCATTTTCGGTTTTTTTATCGTATCTCACTTCAAAGTTATCCAATTATTTTTTCAAAAAAACAGAAATGATTCTCTCGAAAAGGAGATTGAAAAGTTTAATATTGTCCAAATTGCTATATCAAGCCGTTTTCGAGTTATTAAAGGAAAACTGCTCCTATTTCGATTTTTCACCGCTTTCATGTGTTGAACAGGGAAGGCAATCAATTCTACAAATATGTTTACTTTACAATAGAAACTGTAATATAATTGAGCAAATATTGTGCAGATATCAACGTCACTGGTCAAATACGAGGGTAGTTGATAAGTCCTGGGCGTCGTCCGAGAACAAAGTGTTCATCTATGAATGCATCCAATCATAGATCGCATCCGAGGAGACTGTCAGATCATTCTCGTGCACCTGTACTTCATCCTCAACCCCTCCTCCCTCTTCATCGCATTCCTCCTCCCAGTCCTTGATGAAATCAATTGCCAGTGCCGCATCTCTTCGAGCTCTCGACTTGCCCTTCTTCTCCGCCTCCTCCTTCTTCTTCGCGAGAAGGGTCCGAATGCAGTTCTTTATCTGATCGTGGGACATCCTGTTTGCTGGAATGATATCCGTTCTGGCCTTCATTCTCTTCTCGACTTCTTCTGCTCTCAGCTTGTTTCTTGCAGCGTAGAACTCCTCGAAGAGATCCACCACCATCTGCTTGGCAACGGGGTCGTAGGGTGCACTCTTCTTCCGAATGCGAAGTGCCCATCCTATGGTATGGGTATGGGTAAACCGAGCGCACCTGTTCCAAGAGATAACCACTTTCTCTGGCATTGGCAGATAGAGAAGAGGATAGGGGAGTTCACGAACAAATACAATACATGAAAAACAGAATAAATCAAACTATTATTATCTTGAAAGAAGCAATATGGCCTCTGTTCAACACATGAAAGCGGTGAAAAATCGAAATAGGAGCAGTTTTCCTTTAATAACTCGAAAACGGCTTGATATAGCAATTTGGACAATATTAAACTTTTCAATCTCCTTTTCGAGAGAATCATTTCTGTTTTTTTGAAAAAATAATTGGATAACTTTGAAGTGAGATACGATAAAAAAACCGAAAATGATCAAAAATCGACTAAGTCCATGAGCTATACTAGTAATCGACATTAGGGGCCAGGAGATATGGGCAATGAACTAGATAGCGATATTGAGCGTGGTTTGAAGACATAATTTTAGCAATAAAACGGATATCCCCAAGAAAACATTTTCGAGAAAACTTCACTTTTTTGATAGGAAAAAGAGTTTTTCGCGTTTTTCGTCCTAAAGACGACCAAGCAGCGAACAGGTCATAGACAACTTTTTTGAAGAGCTGTAGAATATGGTTCGAATGACACCATTCAGCTCACTGTACTATCAAAATTGACCGAGTTATGATCATTTATGTGGTAGGTCACAAAAAATCGATAATCTGCGATTTTGGCCCAATCAAGTATCTAGGCCTTCTCATGACCCCCAACCACATCTACCAAGGGACTTTCATCGAAATCGGAGACAAAAATTTTTTCCTAGTGGCAGGCGTTGCTACACTTTTACAAGAGACCCGTGTTATTCTCGACTTTTTTCTCATCCCGATCTTTTGTGCGCACCGCAAAAAAGTGAAAAACACCGCAAAAATGCGAAGAATGCTTCTGGCATTTTTTTTTGCTTGACAAGAATTGCAAAAAATTTCAAATACTCTGTCCTATATGATGTTGCCTCTATTTCATAAAAAAATTTCGAAAGATATTGCGACTTCTTTCGAAAGACAGTTGGATGTAACTTCCTAAGCCAACATAAGCGCAATAATTGGAATATCGTGCACAGTGTGCACTGCACACCACAGTCGTCTTCCATTACATCTCTTCATAAATTTGTTGAAATTAAAAAAAAATGTATGTCGGATTTTCCAACCTGTGCCACGCCCTGCGAACAAAAATCTAATTTAGAAAATGAAAATTATTTTTTGTCGGATATATACTATCGAATGTATGTATATTATTAAGTTGAGCCGAAAGTCAAGCTAGATTAAATTGCAGAGTATGTTGATAACGATTGGCAATAGTGGAAAGATGGATCGATATCTTACACCCAATAATATTAATTTCGGAGATATTTATATTTCCAATTTAAGTTAGGTAAAATTTTAAGATACTTCATGAATCAAATATTGGATTTGGTTTCATTGGCGTTTACTAGGGAAGCACAACTGAAAACGTGTATGATTCCGAAGGCAACTAATATGATTGGTCAGGGTGGAGGGGGAATGGCCAACACACTTTTCAGAAGTTGCTCATCGAACCTGCTAATCGATGCTTTCGATCAATGTTTTCGGCACATTTTTCGCTGATCGGGAGCGCATCTGACTATCACCCCAATACCATCTGGTACTATTACCACCGCCGCCAAAAATTTTTTGCCAATTTTTACAACTCCCTCAACTATATTTTCATCGTTTTATCGTCATTTTCGAGCTCTTACGTGAGATTGGAAGATGATGAAAGGGGAGAAAATTTTTAATATTACCTTTTTGTGTAAAAAAACTGAAAAATATGCATTAATACTCTGGTGTTGAAATCCTTGCATGATCCAAGTAAAATTCGTGCAATTAGTGGCATGATCATGCATGGAATATGGTCGAATTATGCATGGATTATCCGTGATCATGCATGGATTCTGTTATTCCATGCATGATCACGGAAAATTCGTGCATGATCACGGAAGATCCATGCATGATCACGAACGATGGATATTCCATGTATGATCATGCATGGAATGTCGAATCATGCATGATTATACTAGTATTCGTGATCATGCAAGGATTTCAACTCCAGAGTAATTTTCATTTCCAGTAAAAAAATCGATGATATTCATCTACCGTATATCGCTACACCACACCACAAGTTAACAAGTTAACGCAAACTGATTTTTTCAAAGCTCCGAAAAAATGCCGTGCTTGATTCCTTGTTCTAAACCGAACTCAACAAGAGTATTTTTTTAATTCCAAAGACCAATACAAAAAATTTAAATTTAAATCAATAAAAATAAATCAAATGCATTTTTGTTGATGCATTTTAAAATTTTTTTTTGTTTTTTTTTATATACATACAAAATGTTAACATAAAATATTTTTGCTTCTTTCAATTTCTTCAATTGCTATTTTAAAGCACGGAAATATCAAATAAAAATGAAAATATAGTTGAGGGAGTTTGTAAAAATTTGCAAAAAATCTTTTGACGGCGGTGGGAATAGTACCAGGGGGTATAGGGGTGATAGTCAGATGCGCTCCCGATTGTGCCCTCGAGGCAGATGTTCCCTATTCCTTGCCACTCATAGGGTATTCAAGCGCTCTACCGTGTAATTGATAGGGGGATTTCAGCGAAAAATGTGCCGAAAACATCGATCGAAAACATCGATTAGCAGGTCCGATGAGCAACTTCTGAATAGTGCGTTGACCATTCCCCCCTCAACCCTGACCAATCATATTAGTCGCCTTCGGAATCATGCACGTTTTCACTATTAAAATATTTTTTATTCGTTTATTCAGTACATAAAACGAATGTTGAGGGCGATATCAAAATATTTAAAAGTTACAAGTTTGACACAACTCGAAAATACGGTACCTCGAGCATTTTAGCGCTTAATAGCTCTTAGAGCGATAATGCCTTTCGCTTCAATATACTGAGTATCACATTCCTTCAACAACGAGTATACCGTATTTATAAAGAAGACTTGTGTGATTTTTGTTTGACTTTTCTTTTTATGAAAAATATTCTGGAATTGCTTTTTTTACGTTTCTTGCGTATTTTTCAGAATGATCTATTAATGATGGGGTAAAGATGATCAACTTATTCACTCTTGTAGTGTTCTCCGTGTTCGCGAATGCCCAATTTATCGAGCCGACTAGGCCTGTGGATATCTGGAATCCATTCGGCACCACAACTGCTCCTAGACCTACTGGACAGGTTCGTTATTATTCTCGCCTCAGATCGGATAATTAGATCGCTCTTTCTAGAGACTACGAGAAGATGAAGTTATTGTTCGAACATCGCTTGGTGATTTAGTAGGCCGTAGAACTGTGCTTAATGATCTACCTTGGACTCCTGATGAGGATCCTACGGAACAAATTCCTCCAAATCGTGAACGATTGGAGCCAGATCCGTTGCCCAGAAAGAACAATGTAACTATTTTCACATTTCTCGGAGTTCCGTATGCTGAACCTCCTACAGGAGAACGCCGTTTCAAGGTAGATTATTTTTATTACACTTGTTGAAACATCTTTATGATGTAAGATAAATAAACATTGTCGGAGGCCAATCTATGCTGGTTTATTCGATAAATATTTGGAACATTTTATTCTGTCTACAAACCTCTGGTTACAACGAAGTTAATGATTGTTACAAGACTCATTAAATTTTTATTATCTTATTTTTTTTCAGCCACCGCAGCAACTTATACATCTTCCTGGAGAAAATCCCTTTCTTGCTTTCAAATGGAGTGCCTCGTGTGCTCAGGATGTTGAGTTACACCCGACGTTCACTATGAATGATATGTATCCTTTTGATGTTAACGAAGACTGTTTGTATCTCAATGTCTTCACCCCTGATGTAAGTTATTCTTGATCTAATTTAATATTCAACCTAATGCCAATGTTAAAGGTTTCAAAATCGTCTGGGAGAATTTACCCTGTAATCATTTTCTTCCACGGAGGAAACTTTCAAACGGGTTCTGCTAACGAGTGGCCTGCTCACGGACTTGCATCTCGAGGAATGGTTGTTGTGACAGCGAACTACCGACTTGGAGCATTCGGTTAGCTCTCGATTTTCAAAGTTCTTTAGTGCATCCTTAGTCGCTCCTATTTGCCATGCTATCGCATTTAATTATAAGTGTAGAAAGCGCCAATTAGAGAGCTATATAAAATCAGGTTTTTCTGATATTGTAGTTGCCTAATTACAGTGCTTAGTACGCCTGTTACAATTGAACAATTAACAGGTTTCCTCGGTTTGGGCGACACAACATCCGGCAATTTTGGATTTGTTGATCAGCGTATGGCCATGCAATGGGTTCGGGATCACATATCTTCTTTTGGTGGTGATCCACAAGCTGTCACGATCGTTGGGCATGATGCTGGAGGTGCATCGATCGGACTTCATATGCTTTCACCACTTTCTAAAAGTAAGGTCTACATACATTTTCGCCCCACCCACAATCTTTTTTTGCCAATTATAAACTGACCCGACAGGGGTGATTCTTACTAATCTCCATCTCATGCATACTCCCCCTCTCAAAACTGACCGACCAAAAGTGCTCACCCACAATGTGGGTGCCCGAAAATGTATGATTAAGCAAGAAATATAATTTGGGGTTATTAAGATTTGTTCCGTGCTGCTTCATCCATGTCTGGGGCAGAGGTATCGTATCATTCTCTTATCGGCAAGACTGCCCTCGCCTTCAACAACACAATCAAGCTCGGGAGGTATTTGGGATGCGTCGCCGCTCTTCCTCAGAATGTCTGGGACTGTATTTTGACGAGATCAACTGATGATATTATTCGTGCTACTACGAATATCCCTGTTGAGTACGTGATTGAATTTATCAAGTGTAATTGATTTTTGATTTAGGTACAACCGATATCTATTTATGCCAACTATCGACGGTATTAACATACCCACGAATCCCCTTTGGGCTCTCAACAACATCCCAACAGGGGGTGCTAACTATCCTTCACCTGTGCCGTATCTGACAGGATTGAACGCACAAGATGGAACTGAGGTTTGTATACGGCGTTGTCAACTATTTCTTTTCGGCTAATTAGTTCGTTGCTCTTATTTTGGCTTGTTAACAATTAGATTTTAGAAAACGAAATATTAAATTTTGTGTATGATCACTTCCTCTGCCATATTGAGAATTAAGATATCGTATTATTGTCTAATTCGTGCTCATATCGTTCGTTTTGAAGGTGATTCTGGAAGATCGTTATTTGGGCGAGTTCAACCAATTTAACAACGTCGACCAGGAATACATGAAGAGCTTCGCTCTCGAGTATGCGTTCAGACACAATTACACAATGAATAAGGAAGCTATTGTTGATGCAATTGTTTCCCGATATACATTCTGGCCTGATCGTGCCAACGAATGGATGATTCGAGAAAAGTTTATTGAACTTATAACGGATGCCTATTACACTGTCCCCGTGTCCGTCTCAGCGAATCTCCATTCTCAAGCTGGTTCGAGAACTTTTATGTATGTTAACAACTACAACTTTTCGAGGGATAATGATGCATTACGATTCATACCTAGTTGGATGGGTGAGTTTTTTGAAATCCGTTTTGATAAACTTTTATATAAAGTGTGATTTCAGCTGTATGTCGCGAGTGCGATCTCTATCTTCTTTTCGGATATGCTTTCTTACCTCCTGATCTTCGTCCTCAGCAGTTGAAAAACGCAACATTTACTGAAATGGATCGTAATGCCAGCCAGTTGTTCTCCCTTATTTATCGCAGATTCGCGTATACTCAGTAAGTCTTGCTTAAATTCGAATTATCTGTTGGAAAATATTCGTTTAAGGAATCCAAATTTCTTGAATGATGGTTCCTGGCCTGCCCATGAGCCACGCGGACACTGGTACATGAACTTCAATTACTCTCATTGGACAGAAATGTCTGTTCCTGGAAAGCCAGATCGTGATTACCGTTATACCGATGTTGCTTTTTGGAACGAATACATACCCTCGGTAATAAACTAAATAAAATACGTTTGCTTGTTTAATTGTTCAATACTTTTAATGTTTAAGCTGGTCAACTACATGACTACTACCTTTCCCCCGGAAGAGGTATCCGTGCGAAGAGAACTTGTGACATTCCAATGGATTGTTGGAGTTCTTGTATTGGTTCTGATCGTTTTAATTGTTTTGGCTGGAGCGTTTGGTTATCAAGTAAGCATTTACTTATAACCTTTCATCTTTAATATATCACTTTGATTAGGTGTTCGAAGGCCGTCATTATGAAGAAAAGGAGCAGCATCGTTTAATGGAAATGCCTTCGAGGTCTTCTTTTGATTTTGGTGATAACCGTGGGGAGAATGTTCTTTCTCGTAGATAATGTGTAAATAATGTAAATTTTGTAATACATTCACCACTTGTATGCATATTGTAAATAATATATGTGATCTCCTACTGTCATGATTTGACTCATTTATTCTAACGATCTCGCTGCCATTCATTGCAATAAAGTTTTTTTAAAATCTTTTTTTCGTTTCTCTTCATTTTTAGTGGTTCTTGTCCACGTGTTATCTTTATGTGACTTTATGTCCAATCAATTTAAATAATTCTATAAGCAGGGATAATGGCCCCTAAGGGAAAGGCCGTCGCAAAGCCCACGGAGAAGAAGGCAGTGAAGACCGCGAAGGCTGTTGATGCCAAGAAGAAGGTTGCGAGAGGAAAGGTAGTTCTTTCCAAGAAGATCCGCACTTCTGTGCATTTCCGTCGTCCCAAGACCCTCTCCACTTCTCGCGTCCCCAGGTACTTTCGATTATAAAGTAGTTTATTATCCATTGGCGCTATTTCAGATACCCTCGCAAGTCTGTCCCCGCTCGCAACAAGCTTGATGCTTTCACTATCATCAAGCATCCTTTGACCACTGAGTCTGCCATGAAGAGCATTGAAGACACCAACACCTTGGTTTTCATTGTTGATCTCCGCGCTAACAAGCACCAGATCAAGAGCGCCGTTAAGAAGCTCTACCAGATCTCTGTCCAGAAGGTCAACACTCTCGTAACTCCTTTGGCTACTAAGAAGGCATACGTCAGACTCGCTCCTGATTACGATGCCCTCGACGTTGCCAACAAGATCGGCATCATCTAAATCATTGTTGTCTTTGTTGTTATGCGAGTAAATCGTTACTTCATTCTCACTCTTTGTTACTAAATACGTACTGCAATCGAAATATGATACTTGGATCATTTCGATTAATGCAAACATGATAGAGATGATATTTTATAGTAATGGCTGAATGTAATGAGCGATCGGAGTTGAGAGCAAAATTTCTGAGGATGGTAGATACCTTACGTGGAAAAGATGCTACTGTAGAAATGCTTGAGAAGACTAGCGTAAAAGGAAAGATCGTCGCAGTTAAAGGGGATTGTTCCCATGTTATGTTGAACCAGTTAACGACTCCTATCGGTATCCATGAGCATGCCGTGATTAGGTAGTTACTTGTATTGAATAGTATATAAATTATTTTTTTAGAATGGGCGACGTTGTACAGTTGAGGGCTAAGTTCAACGACTTGCATGAAAAAACGGAGGCTTAGCTCATTGGCAATGACTGTAATATCTGTCTGTTTCATAAATATTTTGACTTGAATTTCTTATTTGTTAAATTTCGTTTGCATCGATATCCATATTTGGTCTTTTGCGGTCTCTTAAAACGCGCTCTCTGTAAGGGCGGTAGAGTGAGGGCACAAAGTTTCAAAATCGTCCTAGACCGTTCATATTTGGTGGTCAGAGTCCCTAGGGGTGGGATACACTTCAGCCAAAAAATTGGCTCGAATTATCGATTTTTGATCTACCAAAAGCGAAAAATTTAAAATGATTTTTGGCCAGATTTTTTTCCTTTCGTTAAATAGCAGAATACTTTCCCATCATTTCTCGTCTCTGGGCATTTGATATCTTATGTAAAAATGGATGGGCTATCCGAATATCATTCTCATTTTAACCATCTCCATAACGGAACATGACATATTGGCAAAAAACTAGCTCATTTTTAGCGTTACAATCCTCGACGCGGGTTCGAATCCCGCCTCGGGCGAAAATTTTTGCAAACTTTTTTTAGTTCCATTTTGGCTTATAATCGACTTTTTTTCGCTCCTTGGACTTTTTAAATGGTTTTCAATAATGATAAAACATGATTTCTATCTATTTTTGTTTTGCTTGTACGTGAACTTATTTTCTTAAGGAGATCACTTAAATGAAAGTGAAAGTAAGTCGACCATAGCCCATCCATTTTTACATAAGATATCAAATGCCCAGAGACAAGAAATGATGGGAAAGTAGTCTGAAATTTAACGAAAGGAAAAAAATCTGGCCTTTTTTCGGAAAATCGGATTTTTCTCAAAAACTATTGAACCAAATCTTTTGAAACTTGTCAGTTTTACATAACTTTCCACGCTCTTTCGAATGATATATGACATGATTGGAAAAAATCATTTTAAATTTTTCACTTTTGGTAGATCAAAAATCGATAATTCGAGCCAATTTTTTGGTTGAAGTGTATCCCACCCCTAGGGACTCTAACCACCAAATATGAACGGTCTAGGACGATTTTGAAACTTTGTGCCCTCACCCTGTCACCACCCCTCCGCTGTTAGGGAGAGTGCGTTTTAACACTTCGTTTTAAGGTTTGAGAGATGGATGGCGGATTCATAGCTTCTCAAATATGCACTGAAATGAAATGGTTGATTGATATGTACATTGTTGACTATTGGATTGATGAGATATGGAAGGATATACCATCTAGTTGGAAGAGTTTAGCTAATCTCAATGTGAGTGTACATCATTCAAAATTGTAAAGATAATCTAAATTGAGGACTTTGAATGGTCTCAAGTTATGAATGAGAATAGTGTATTATGTAGTCTCAGAGAGCCGCTCCCTTTAAATATATTATGTCTTCGATCTATTCTCAAATATTATTCATTGATAAATGAAGATGATTCAACAATCGCCACTGCTCTTCTCACTACTACGGAGGTTTCAATTTATTTGTTCCAATTTGTTTAATAGTTTTATCGTAGAACATTCAACGATATTCTTCAATCATAAAATATGAGAAGAGAGGTGTGAAGGAGAAGAAGCGGGGAGAAATTGATAAAATTATTCCAATTATTCTATCAATGATAGGCCAGTTACTTAAACGACTTTTTTAAAACATAATATCACGCCCGTCACGAGAGAATTGAGATGAGAGTGGGAATGAAGAAAAAATGGTAAATGAGTTAGGACCATTTTTGGACATCTCTAGGCATGCACTACCAGAACCCAAAGTCTCATTGTTTAATTTTCATGTTGGGGCTCAATACACCGGTTCGGTAAAGTGAAGTCCCAACTTTGAGCACGAATTTCTCGCTTCTGGTGCGTTTTAGCGGAAAAGTGTCACAAGAGTTCTTTTTTCTTGCTCTATCGATCTAAACAAACTAGAGGTCATGAAAATGATTCTGAACAGAGCTTCACTTCGAAGCAAATAACTCAAAAATTTAGGAAAAGGAGGTGCTCTTCTTCCAGTATGTTATTAACACGGGTCTCCCATAAAAGTGTATCAAAATCTCCACCTGTTGCCACTAGGAAATTTTTTTATCTCGGATTTGGATGAAAGTCGATTGGTGGATGTGGTTGGGGATCATGAGAAGACCTATAGACTTGATTTGGCCAAAATCGCAGATTATCGATTTTTTTGTGATCTACCACGGAAATTGCCATAACTCGGTTAATTTTCATCGTACAGAGACCGGACAGGAATCATTCGAATCCTATTAGAATGCTCTACAAAAAAAGGTTTTCGGCACACAATGGCGGAAAACCCGTCTTCAATGTGTTTCACCCAAAAAAACTGATTTTTCGATTAGAAAAGTGAGTGTTTCTCGAAAATTTCTCAGAAAGATGATAAATTTTATTGCACCAATGGAATCGCCGCTCGTGATATAGGGTAGGTATGTAGCTCATTTGACTCATCTCTGGCCCCGGGATATCGAAATATAAAGTACTCCCGGACTTTTCATTTTTTTCAAAAAAAAAATGGTTTTTTAACCATAAATCGCTTCAAATTGGTCGTAGACACTATTTTCAAAAAGGAAAATGAAGCTCTCAATAAGCACAACAAAATATATTTATATGATCATCACGCTTAAGATCATCATTCCCGAGCTATAATACGATTTTCTGAATTTGAAGGAAGAATCCGAATTTCCGTTATCTTTGTTTACATTCGAGATTTTATTATTAGTAGCATAATTTTTCAAAAATAGCATGAGTGAGATTACTTTTACGCAACTTAAAAAGTTTTCATAGAATAGAAATTGAGAATAGAACGGCGGATTCATTTACGGATCGAATACGAGCTCACTAGATATGTCTGGGCCATCATCCGTGAACAGATTGTTCTTCTCATTGTGAATCCAATCGTAGATCTCGTGAGGGGTGATATTCCGATCATCCTCGTGCGCTGCCACTTCATCCTCGATGAATGCTCCATCCTCATCTACCTCCTTCTCCCACTCATTGATGAAGTTCTTGACGAACGCCACATCTCTTTTGGTTCTGCCCCCGTCACTGCCTTCTTCTTTTATTCTCAATTATTCTTCTATTCTCAATGTATTTTCAATTTATTCTCAAATATTCTCAATTTAATTTATTCTCTCTCTGTATTCTTAATTTATATTCTATGTAAACATTTTAAGTTGCGTAAAAGTAATCTCACTCATGCTATTTTTTGAAAAATTATGCTACTAACAATAAAATCTCGAATGTAAACAAAGATAACGGAAATTCGGATTCTTCCTTCAAATTGAGAAAAAATCCTTCAATTCGTATTATAGCTCGGGAATGATGATCTTAAGCGTGATGATCATATAAATATATTTTGTTGTGCTTATTGAGAGCTTCATTTTCCTTTTTAAAATAATGTCTACGACCAATTTGAAGCGATTTATGGTAAAAAGTTTTTTTTTTAATGACTAAGCCCGGGAGTACTTTATATTTCGATATCCCGGGGCCAGAGATGAGTCAAATGAACTACATACGTATTCTATATCTGGTGCGGCGAGTCCACTGGTGCAATAAAATTCATCATCTTTCTGAGAAATTTTCGAGAAACACTCACTTTTCTAATCGAAAAATCAGTTTTTTGGGTGAAACACATTGAAGACGGGTTTTCCGCCACGGTCTCTGTACGATGAAAATTAACCGAGTTATGGCAATTTCCGTGGTAGATCACAAAAAATCGATAATCTGCGATTTTTGCCAAATCAAGTCGATAGGTCTTCTCATGACCCCCAACCACATCCACCAATCGACTTTCATCCAAATCCGAGAGAAAAATTTTTCCTAGTGGCAGGCGCTCATACACTTTTACCGGAGACCCGTGTTAAGTTTTTAATTCGCTTTCGAATGAAGGGTTTGCGAAAAAAATACGTTAATGCGTTCGTATGGTTCATCCCCTTGGAAATTTCCTGATGATTTGAAGTCATTTTCATCCAACCACAATCTCTCGTTTTACACACTCTCTCGACAATTCCTTTTCATTCCATTCCATTCCATTCCATTCTGCACCGCACGGTCTCGAGTGCGCATTGCGGAATGAAACATATCGTTTTCTCCCTTTCTCTTCCCTGTATTTCTTTCACTCACCGGCGAGAGAGTGTGTGAATCGAGAGATTGTGGTTGGTCGAAAATGACTTCAAATCATCAGGAAATTTCCTAGGGGATGAACTATACGAACGCATTAACGTATTTTTTTCGCAAACCCGTCATTCGAAAGCGTATGAAAAACTTAATAACATACTGGAAGAAGAGCACCCCCAGAGATTCCCAAAAATGGTCCTAACTCATTTCACCATTTTTGCTTCATTCCGAAGAATAGCCATTTTATCTCAATTCTCTCGTGACGGGCGTGATATGACTTGTATTTCATTCTTATTAAGAATGTTTGGATTTACTGAATGGAATAATTGTAGATTACCGTCCATTCTCTGTGTTCATTGATATTGGATGTGGTATTGGTCATCTATCACGTGCAATATCATGTTCCATACCTAATCTACATGTCTCTGTATGAATACATCTTCACTACATCATATCCTTATATTCATTGTAGGGAGTGGAAGCGAATAGTATATTAGTAAAAAGAGCTCGAGATTTAGATGAAAAGAGAAACGAAGAGAATATTAAGAGAATTGAAGATTGGGTTATGCCTCATTCAACTCATTTATTCGGAAACAATACTCATGGAGGTATAATCATTTCATTGATTGATTGATTGTTTAGGATTGTTATAGGTGTATGTGTTGGTGGTCTCCATTCATGTGGAGATCTTACTTCATCTATTCTTCGTCTTACTGTATCTCAATCTACCGTATCTTCATGTCTCATATTCGGTTGTTGCTATCACAAACTCAATGGAGGATTGGATAAGAAATTTAGGTGTGACAGTGAAGTGATAAATGTAGTAAACTTTCATGATTTAGACAAACATGGGAAGAAGTTAACATGGAAAAGAATGAAGATGATTCGATGAAAGGATTTCCTCTAAGTAAATTATTTAATAATGTTGACTTATCATATGCAGCTAGGGAATTGGCATGCCATTCCAAACAAGCTTATATTAAACAAATGGAGAGTACGGTAAGTGAAATTATAATAGAAGGTGATATATCACGGGTCTCTGTTAAGAGACCGGCTCGGTAAGACTAGAGCATTTTGACCCCCTGCCGGACATTCGCCAAGACTTTCGATCTGGGCCTCAATACTTTCATCATAGACACATACCGGGGGGAGACCGATGAAAGTTAAAAATGCCCTTGGGCTCAAACCCGGCTCACATATGTTTCATAAAATAAAAAATTGAAAAATTCATAACTTTTCAATCGTGATAGCTAGGACTTTTATTTATTTTTATTGGTGAATAACATGTCATGCCCTCTTACAAACACTGCTGAACATTAATATCATATCGTTCTGAATATGTTTTTTCGTGTCTGATTTTCAGATTTTTCTTCTTCTATCCTCGTTGAAGCGCTAGCCCCAGTAATGGAATAGTGCATATTGTAGCCCTGACGATTGTGTACATGGTGGTCATATTCCCTTGGCCAGCCAACATTTCGCAGGCATCGAAAATTGCAACAAAATGTGAGATATGTGTAAATTGCAAAAATCGAAAATTAAATTTCTTGAAATGCGCAAGAGTTAGAGGTAGCTTCATTATGTCATTATACTAGTAGTGATGCGCGTACATAAGAAAAAAATACAAATAGACTCAGACTACATTTTAAAAAAATTTAAAAAAATAATTATTTTATTTTTATTTTTTCAACTCCCGCATTCAGTCGACCGTCAAGCCAAGTTGATTCATAGGGCGGATGGTGGCTGAAGCATGTCCGTTTGCGAAAACAACAGCCACGTGAAGAATCGTCGTTTCGCAGATTTAGAATTTATTTTTTAAATCATCAAACTTGAAAATTTATATGTTTCTTTCATATAAATCGGATGGAAGGTGGCGTACAGCAACCAAAGCTGTTCCATTGTTATCAGTAGGAGTGTACTGTACTGCACTACCGTAACCGTCAGGAAGCACGAACAAATTTTTTTCAGTCGACCCATTATTTTCAACCGTGACCCCGGGTTCATGGTTGAGAATGGCTGAGGTCGAAAAATTCATGATGATCCCAGACCAAATACTATTTGCTATTATATCAACAGTGGGCCAACTTTTATTTTTATGGATACCATAATTCGAATTACCGTAATAGTAATGCACGCACCTGAATTTTCCGAGAATTTCGCCACATTATTATTGGATACGGTAGTTAGATTACGGTAATTCGAGTTATGGTATCCATAAAAATAAAAGTTGGCCCACTGTTGATATAATGACAAATAGTATTTGGTCTGGGACCATCATGAATTTTTCGACCTCAGCCATTCTCAACCATGAACCCGGGGTCATGGTTAAAAATCATGGGTCGACTTTAAAAAAAAGCAATTCGCGATTTCTGACGATTACGGTAGTACAATAGCGTACACTCCTACTGATAACAATGGTACAGCTTTGGTTACGCCACCACCTTCCATCCGATTTATATGAAAGAAACATATAAATTTTCAAGTTTGATGATTTAAAAAATAAATTCTAAATCTGCGAAACGACGATTCTTCACGTGGCTGTTGTTTTCGCAAACGGACATGCTTCAGCCACCATCCGCCCTATGAATCAACTTGGCTTGACGGTCGACTGAATGCGGGAGTTGAAAAAATAAAAATAAAATAATTATTTTTTTAAATTTTTTTACAATGTAGTCTGAGTTTATTTGTTTTTTTTTCTTATGTACGCGCATCACTACTAGTAAAATGACATAATGAAGCTACCTCTAACTCTTGCGCATTTCAAGAAATTTAATTTTCAATTTTTGCAATTTACACATATCTCACATTCTGTTGCAATTTTCGATGCCTGCGAAATGTTGGCTGGCAAAGGGAATATGACCACCATGTACACAATCGTCAGGGCTACAATATGCACTATTCCATTACTGGGGCTAGCGCTTCAACGGGGATAGAAGAAGAAAAATCTGAAAATCAGACACGAAAAAACATATTCAGAACGATATGATATTAATGTTCAGCAGTGTTTGTAAGAGGGCATGACATGTTATTCACCAATAAAAATAAATAAAAGTCCTAGCTATCACGATTGAAAAGTTATGAATTTTTCAATTTTTTTATTTTATGAAACATATGTGAGCCGGGTTTGAACCCAAGGTCATTTTCACTATAACTTTCATCGGTCGCCCCCCGGTATGTGTCTATGATGAAAGTATTGAGGCCCAGATCGAAAGTCTTGGCGAATGTCCGGACCATGCTCGAGTCTTACCGAGCCGGTCTCTTAAAAGTGTGGCAATGCCTGTCACTAGGAAAATTTTTTTGTCTCCGATTTCGATGAAAGTCGGTCAGTGGGTGTAGTTGGGGGTCATGAGAAGGCCTAGAAACTTGATTTGGCCAAAATTGCAGATTATCGATTTTTTGTGATCTACCCTGAAAATGATCATAGCCCGGTTCACTTTCATCGTACAGCGAGCTGACAGGTGTCATTCGAACCGTCTTCTAATGCTCTCCAAAACAGTTGTTCATGACCCGTTCGCTGCTAACATTAAGTCGTCTTCAGAGCGAAAAACAGATTTTTTTACCAAAAAGGTGATCTGTTCTCGAAAATTTTCTCTTGAGATCATCCGTAGGCACTTCTTTGATTTATGGCCAGGTCATAAAACAGATCAATTCTAGTAATTTCTCATTCCTCATCACTCATTAGTAATTTCGCATAGTAACCGACCCTCTTCTCGGTTGTGGTAAAATCAAACGCATCATGATTGATAGAATGATGAAGTGATAGTTTTTTCTCCTCTTTTCTCATACTCTCTCATTCTAATCCAATTTCATTTCCATACCACCCCATTCCCCTATAAAAGCGTTCGATTCCTTTTCTCCGGTTCAATCCAGAGCTCTCCCATCTTGAGGAGAGCTCGGGGAGCATTTCGCCCCGTGGACATCGTCCTCCCTGTGAGGAGGACGACCCCTCCATTGACAAGATTGAAATGGGGAGGGGGGGGGGGGTGAACGAGGGGACTGGCAAAGAAATCAAAGAAGTTCCCATCCGTATTATTGCAGAAAAAGTTTTCAGACCACGTAAAAGTCGGTATGTTTTACCGTATCTCTGTCCCCCCGATACTGCTTAGTAGAGGACAAGGTACTTAGACATTTTTTTCGCCCCAACAGTTTTTTTGATCGTATCTGCTTTCAAAATGGTCCAATCGACTATTTAAATCAAAGGAAAATGATGTTCTCGGAAAGGCGAATAAAAAGTTCTTTCATGATCGAATAGCGATGATAACCCATTTTCGAGTTATACGAGGAAAATCACTACACTGTAATGCTAAATACCACCCAATCGAATTTATTTTATATTATACGTGAGAAACTGTTATAAAAGCGAGCAATAAATATGCAATTATCAACATCATTGATCGAAGACGAGGGATGTAGACAAGTCAGGGGCCTCATCCGTTAATCGAGTGTTCATCTCGGTTTTCATCCAGCTGTAGATTGCATCGGAGGAGATAGTCAGATCATCCTCATGTACTTTCACTTCATCCTTAATTTCTCCTCCCTCCTCATCGTATTCCTTCTCCCATTCGTAGCTCACATCATTCCCGTTCTGATTCATTTTTGGAAAAGTCGATACGATAACCACGAACAAAATGACATCCTCTCTACTGTATCAAGATGAAATATGTCCTACTATCGTAGTTATAGTTAGTTGAAACCGACCATTCAAAAGGTACAGAATTGAATGGATAAGAATGATCGAGGAGGAAGTGAGGTGTAAAAGTGCAATTTGGAAAGATACATGGGTAGTTAGAGATATGGAGGAGCCCGTTTCGGCAACGGATTATAAATCGGTTCGGAGATGGCATATGGCAATAAAAGTTGTACCATTGTGATCAGAAGGAGTGTACCGTATTGTGCTACCGTAACCGTCGGTAATCGTGAACTGATTTTTTTCATTCGACCTATGTTCATAGTTGAAAATGGCTGAAGTCGAAAAATTCATGATGCTCCGAGACCAAATACTAGTTGCCCTTATATCAATAGTGAGCCAACTTTTATCTTTCTGGATACCGTAACCCGAACCACCGTAATCTAGCTACCGTACCCTACAATAGTATAGCGAAATTCACGGCGAATCCACGTTCGACTACGGTAGTTCGGTTACGGTATCAAGAAAGATATTAGTTGGCTCACTACTGATATAATGGCTACTAGTATTTGGTCTCGGAGACTCTCATCATGAATTTTTCGACTTTGGCCATTTTCAACCATGAACCCAGGGTCATGGGTTACCTGACTATTGCAAACTTGTTATCCTTTAGATGATATCCCATGTTAAATATCATGTTATATACAATGTCGTATCCTTGATGTTTTTGTTGTCAAGAGTGTGTTTGTTTTTTGTGTAATTACTTCTGTAAAGAATGAAGCAATGTGGAGTAAGTAAGACGGAGTAATGGAGTAAGACTCATGACTACAGTGAATAGTTCAAATTTCCCTCTGAATTCGTAGGACGGATGTCATTTTGTTCGTAGCTATCGTATCGTATTTTCCAAAAATGAATCAGAACGGGAATGATGTTGACGATGATGCTACAACTTTGCTGTTGACTGCTAAGCTCTCAGATGCGAGGGCAATTAGCCATTTCTTCAAACGTGTGTCATTGGGGGGGGGGGGGGGAGACGGAGGGAGGGACGAGAAAGGAATCGAGAGAGTGAGAGAGTGCGAATAATTCGCTCTATCCCGAACTATTCGTTCCGTCTGGCAGGTGTGTGGGATTCCTCGAAGGGAAAGGGGAGAGAGGGTCAGAGATGGGAAGGGGGTGCGAATTCTTCGAATTCGAATTCGTACCGGCAACCCTAGCAGATACGATCAAAAAACTGTTGAGGCGAAAAAAATGACTAAGTCCCTTGTCCTCTACTAAACAGTATTGGGGGACAAAGATACGGTAAAAGAACAACATACCGACTTTTTACGTGATCTGAAAACTTTTTCTGCAATAATACGGATGATCTCAAGAGAAAATTTTCGAGAACAGGTCATCTTTTTGGTAAAAAAAATCTGTTTTTGGCCATGAAGACGACTTACAAGCAGTGATGGTCTATCAATATCCCAGACCCTTCAAATGCGTGTTGGTACCTAGATTTTGGGTCAAAAAGACGTGTGGTTAACCCGATTTAGAGATAAAAACGCATGTGGGTACCATAGGTCGAATAGCTAGGTTATCGGTTTTAAAAATGCGGTCAGGTTTTTCGATTTTTAGCAAATTTGGCTCAAAATGCGGTCACGTTTTTCGATTTTTTTGAAATTTTTGCTCAAAATGCGGTCAGGTTTTTCGATTTTTGAAAAATTTCGGCTCAAAATGCGGTCAGGCTTTGTACTTTGTAACATACTTTTCGACCTATGGTGGGTACCCCACAATCGTGAAAATTTCAAGAAAATCACCAATTTATGATCCAATTTTGCCATGAAAAGCAAATTTTTGCGGGTGGGTCTATCCCATGGGATAACCATAGACCATGTCTGCTTACAAGGGAACCACTTAACCTTACCACGTAAGTTTGATACCTTGACGTGACTCCATGGAATAAGGTTCCTAAAAAGGTAAGGGAAAAGTTCCACATTCGCGTTTTAAGTCCCTCTTCAGGCTTCCGAAAAGGTCATTTTTAGAACTTTTTCGATATTTTTGGACACTTTTGTACCTTTCTGTACCATTTAAGGTCTTCTTTTTGTGCCGCTGTGGCCCATTTTGAGTCTTTTTGGTTTTTAGGGTTTTTTGTCTTTTTGGCCTCGTTCTGGGCCAATCCAGTGCATTTTTCAGAGGCCCGGAAAGGACTTAAAATGCGAATGTGCAACTTTTTACTTAACTTTTTAGAAATCTTATTCCATAAAGATTCACATCAAGGTATCAAACTTAAATAATTATGTAGTAAGGTTAAATGGTTCCCTTGTTAGCAGCGAACGGGTCATGAACAACTGTTTTGGAGAGCATTAGAAGACGGTTCGAATGACACCTGTCAGCTCGCTGTACGATGAAAGTGAACCGGGCTATGATCATTTTCAGGGTAGATCACAAAAAATCGATAATCTGCAATTTTGGCCAAATCAAGTTTCTAGGCCTTCTCATGACCCCCCACCACACCCACTGATTTTTTCCTAGTGGCAGAACCGACACTTTTATAGGAGATCCGTGATGTAAATGGTAATGAATATTGTAGAATAATCGATCTCATCTTCATCATAGTCTACGTGCAATGACTGAATGGTTAATAGTGAAAGTAGGAGGAGGAAGACATATTGGAATCAGAGGAGTCACTATACATAATATACTATCTATTCAAGACTTTATTGATTACCTTGATAAGGCTATGATAGATCATCAAGAATTATTACTGAAGATTAAAGATGAGGTGAAGAATATAATGATAATGAAAGTGTATGTGAATGATAAATTTGTAGTTATCATTATCATCATCTCTATGTGAATGGATTATTCAATCAATATTATCATCTACTTCATTAATAACTACTCTTTATTGTTTACGTGTTATGATTGCTCCATTAGTAGAAGATGTCATTCTATGTGATAGAGTTGCATTTCTTAGGTATCATCCTCTTTTATCTTATTATATTTATATTGATTATAATTTAAGAGAGAATGGAATGGAATCATCTGTTCATCGTTTATTTAATCCATCTTTATCTCCTCGTTGTTTTGCTATTATTGGAGTACGATCATAATGGAAGAATATATGATTACGATAAAGTGTTTGTATGTCTCTAATGTCTATTGTATTGGAATGTCATTATATATTGATTGTTGTGTATCTAACCATATCATGGTATATCAATAGTGTTCATACTAAATAGATAGTATTATATATTAGGATGGGATCATTAGTGAAGATTCATCATTTGGATGTACTCTTCCCATATACTCCATATCAATGCCAAATTGATTATATGGAGAAAGTTATCCAATCATTGGATACGGTAAATTGTTCTACTATACCGTCAAAAATGGGACAAGATTTTTTTATCAAGTTATCTAAACACAATTATTACTTTTTATTTGGATAATGAGGTATTTAAGCATCAGTGGGCTTTCCTTTCAAGAAAAAAGATTAAATAATTCTGTGAACGCTACGCTGTAAAATTAGGCTTTTCTACTTTATAGCAGTCTGATTAATGTCATGATGCAAAAAATGTATATTCGCTGTGGCATAGGCCGTAAAGTACGTTACAAACTGCGAAACCGCATTTTGGGATTTTTATGAAAACCAGACCACCTCCGCAATTTTAGGGGTGCCAATAATTTGCTCGAAGTGGGGCCAATAATTTGGTGGACCGTAAAAGTAGATCCTAAAATTTGGCTACCAGACGATTTTAGCTAAACTTTAGCCAAACTTTGGCTAAAATTTTAGACTAAAATAACAGCCCCACTTCGAATCAAATTATTGGCTCAACCACCAAATTATTAACTCAACTTTAAAAGTGGGGCTTGTCTGGTAGCCAAATTTTAGGCACCCAAAAATGTTCGACCAAATTATTGGCCCCCCTAAAATTGCGGGGACATTTTGCAAATCTGTAACGTAGCTATTCGACCTATGGCTGTAGGAGGTCATAAAATGATAGATATCTCCAAAATTGGGAGAAGAAATCATGATAGTAGCATATTTACAGTAAGATTCTACATTATCTTACAGTATACCAATTTTTCCGATTTTTTTTTTCTCACTTTTATCCTGCATAAGCGCATTGGGCAATCACATCCGTACTATTAAAAAAAAGGTCGTCTAAAAACAATTAGACAATTCATCATCAAGACTGCAAAAAATGCTAAAAATCGGAACATTTTTTTTGAAAAAAATGATGAAAATCTTAATCCTTTTTTGTCTCAAATTTGTCACTTTTCTCGTTTTGACGGTATTTCTCTTCTATATCCAAACACTTAACTATGAACCATAATCTAATGAATACTATCTTGTAATGGTATACATAATGAGTAGTTTCAGTGTTCAGATGCAGCTCTTGAATCTCCAACTGGAACAGGAAAGACATTGTCCCTTCTATGTGCTACACTTGCATGGGTTCAAAGAGCTAAGACTCAATTGAGACCATCATTTGATATGGCTGTGGCAGGTATGTCACTATATGCATTCAATACATTTATCAAGAGAGTATTCATCATTCACTTTGAACACTTTCTAGGTAGTGGAAATGTAATCCCTCATCAATTAGTTCCTCGTATCTTTTATTGTTCTCGAACACATTCACAATTAAGTCAAGTTGTAAGAGAATTGAATAAGACTATGTATAAGAAGTAAGTGAATATACTCTCATTCAATAATGTATTGATTGATTGATTGATTGAAGTGTGAAAGTATGTACTATGGGATCAAGAGATCAATTATGTATCCATGAACAAGTTAGTAAAGAGAAAGATAATCAGACTAAGGTACTCTTTCACCTTTTCTATAGTTATTGAGTATCGTAATTGTTTGTAGGCTTTAAAATGTAGAAATCTAGTAAAGAAGAGAGCTTGTCACTATTATAATGGATGGAATGGTGATTTTATGATATGAAGAAAGAGTTGATTATGGTTATTATAGGTATGGATATATCAGCATTGGATGCATTGTATTCTGAAGGAAAGAATGTATTAGATATTGAAGATCTAGCAAGAACTGCTAAAGAACACAAGTATGGATTGGAAATGATGTATTTGTGTATTGAGAACATGATATCATTGTAGACATTGTCCATTCTTTCGTTCTCGTCAACAACAAGAAACAGCTGAACTCATTCTATTACCCTATAACTATCTTATTGATCCACATCTAAGGTACACATATCATTATATATTATCTCTTATTTATTCATATCTTAAGACAAACACATAAAATCGATCTGAAAGGAAATATTATCATATTTGATGAAGCTCATAATCTGGTAATTATATCAATTGAAGTAAATGAATATATGATTGTGTATATAGGAAGGAGTATGTGAAGAGTCTGTATCAACTGTTCTTTCTTCCTCTGAAGTTGCTTATCTCATCAAAGAATTACAATATGGATTGAAAACACTTGAAGAAAGGAATGAAAGTATTCGAAATGAAATGGTATGATTAGGAGATAATATAGATTGGATAGATGGTGTACATTGTATGTTTATTATAGACTACAATTTGTAGGATGCATCAAATGAAGCTTTTGGAAGTGGAATGAATAGAGAAAATAAAGAAAAGGAAATTAATATGAAAGCACTTATGGATCTTATTGGTATATTCCTCTATATATGCCATACGTGGGCACCACTGCCACTAGTATCCCCCGATTTTTGGCACCCGACCCCCCGATTTTCCAAAAAAATCACTCAAAATGACGTATAAATGCTCCATTTTTTGCTTCCGACCGCCCGATTTTTGCGTCCGTCCCCCCGATTTTAATTTCCAGCGACAATTCCCGCCCACGTATGATATATACGATTATTGATTCATCTTCTTTATAGAGAAAGTATTTGATCTTGAGAATAAAATGGATGAACTGTACGAGAAAGGCATTGTAACTGAGACTATTCCTAATGAATCTGGAAAGGTGAGAATATCTATCTCATATCATATCATATAATCTTACTGTATATGGTATAGGTATTTGCCGGTCGATCAATGATTGAAATGTTAGAAAAAGTTGGATTTAGAAGAGAAAATGCTGTACACTATTCTGAATTACTCCATCAAGTAGCTACTTTTATATCTGAAGAAAGAGGTATAAGAGGGAATGAATGGAATATAAATGAATGAATACTTCTTAATAGCTGAAGAAGGATCACTTGGAATTAAAGATCGAGGAAAGAAACTTCTTGATTTTGGTGGATTCTTATGTAAGGTTAGTATATTATATTACAGTGGTGGCCAGAAGGATATCATATTTTGGTTTATAGAGCATAAGCTTTCTTGTAGTTAACCGATCACCTTGAAATTTTTATATAGTGTGCTCAAGCATGTTTCACAATGTATACCGAGGCTTGGAGCCGGTTTTTCAATTTCAACGGCTTCTAGGCTACAGTATCCCAAAATGACCATATGACTCATTTTGAGGAAGCTACTTCTTCCCTTATTTTTAAACGTATCTATGCATTTTTCTTCGGGGGTTTTTAACGAATATATTTTAAAAAATCAATTAAACAAATTTATCAACAATATTCAACATGCTAACTATCAAAATAATTGATTAAATCACTGACAAAGTGGATAGCTCACTTGGGTGATGTCTGGGCAACAATTCAGGTTCAAATCGATTATTAAAAAAGATTAACTAAACAAATATTAATGTAGTACTTAGTTTCCATGATTCTGACTGATCCAACGACGTGCGGCGAGGAGGAGCGTACGATAGACGTTGCAATCATGATTCCATTTATTCGCTGCAGAAGACATAGCCCGAGTTCCGGTGCACCATGACGCTTCTGCCATCCTGATTCACCGTGGAGACAAGCTTCTGAACATCATCTCAAGCCCCGTCTGGTCTGCGGACATCAACCCGGTCGTCCGAGCCCAAGAGATTGAACGTGGGCTCGTCCGACCAGGCGACCTTTCTCTAGTCTGCGACTGTCCTTTTGAAATGAGCCTTTGCCTAGTTCAGACGATTCCCTCTGTTCTTAGGAGAGATTATGGGCTTCATACTAACAACTCTACAGTTAAAACCAGCATGTAGGTGTTGCCTACGGATGGTGCGAGTCGAAGGAGGAGTGGCACCGTACAGTGCCATTTATTGTTAGTTGATTGTGGAGTTCGCCCGCGGGTACTCTCGCGATATTCTGATGATATTCCTGTCATCAAGGTCCTAGGTCATAGGTGAAACACCAGTCAGTGAGGGTTAACGGTTTTTGACAGATTTGGGAACTTTTTTGATGACACGGAAGATCGTCCTCTGTATTACACCAAACTGGTGAGCAGGTTCGGATTGCTTCAGACCATTCAAACCTCACGCGCAATATATCAGAGAAGAGATATCGTACACCTTTCGGTATTACCGTAGTATAAAAACAAAAATACAAGAAATAAACATTTAAAAAATCACAAGAAACAAGCAAAAATGATGAAAAAACTTGGTAGTTTAGAAATTCTCAATATGCCTGCGTTATGAATATTAATATCTAATAATTGTAAACAGTATCGATGAATGACTATAGTATCATGCGTAAGTACTTTTTAAACGGTGAAAAAATTGTTTAAAAGAACGAAAATACGTCGCAACTTCAAGTACTCAAAATGAGGCATGTGGTCATTTTGGGATACTGTAGCCTGGAAGCCGTCTAAATTGAAAAACCGGCCCGATACCTCGGTATACATTGTGAAACATGTTTGAGCACACTATATAAAAATTTCAAGGTGATCGGATAACTACAAGAAAAGTTATGCTCAAAAAACTAAAATATGATATCCTTCTGGCCACCACTGTATGTTCATGTGATATATTGATTGATTATTTGATAGGTCTTCGCTGATTCATTCGAATCGATATCTCGTCGTGGAATTACAGATAAAGATGTAGCTGGAGAGAACTTTAAGATTTATGCTGTTAAAGATGGAAGTAAGGTATGAATTGATATGGATAGATATGATGTAAGTAGTAGAGTTGATTCATTTAGATAACATTGAATTATTGGTGTTTAACAGCTGGAATAGCAATGAGATTCTTGAAAAGTCGAGGAGTTTTATCTATTATTGTTACAAGTGGAACATTAGCTCCATTAGAACAATTTACAAAGAATCTTGGAATGTATGAATACTTTATTATTCGATATTATAAATGTATTTATTCATTTAATTTAGTCCATTTAATTATACACTACAGAACAAACATGCTGCTAAACCAGATCAGGTACTATTCACACTATACTTTATTCATTAATCTTACAAGGAGTCTCATTCGCCTTAATTCGGCGAAAAGCGACGGTTCATAGCTTATTAGAAAGCCCTTTCTCTGTAGATTAAGAAGGTGTGCTTAAAAATTCTGAACGGCTCTGTACCCGGACTTTAAAAAAATTTAAAGTTTGTGCAATTTTTTCAACGAAATTGCCGTGTAATGGCCATGCAATTACCGTGCAATAATGTGGTAGTTCTGCGCGCTACCCCTAGGAGCTCGTGGTGGCGTAGTGACAAAGATGCCGCTTACAATTTTTGCGCGGCGGGTTCGATCCCCGCCGACGCGACTTGTTTTGCACGATTTTTACACTTGAATTTTTATGTTTATTTTAAATCATATATAATTACTACTCAGCCAAGGGGAAATTTGCTTTTTTTAATACTGTTTTTAATACTGTTTCAAGAAATATCCTATTGTTATCATGCCTTAAGATCTTATTGCTATCTCTCATCCGTACATTATTATATAACAGAGAATTCATTTATTTAAAAATGAAACACAAACAATAAGAACAAACATCTAACAATCAATCACAATCACATTGGGAAATTTAAAAAAAATAAACATAAAAATTCAAGTGTAAAAATCGTGCAAAAAAGTCGCGTCGGCGGGGATCGAGCTCGCCGCGCAAAAATTGTAAGCGGCATCTTTGCCACTACGCCACCACGAGCTCGTAGGGGTAGCGCGCAGAACTACCACATTATTGCACGGTAATTGCATGGCCATTACACGAGAATTTCGTTTAAAAAAATTGCACAAACTTTGAATTTTTTTTAAGTCTGGGTACAGAGCCGTTCAGAATTTTTTAAGCACACCTTCTTAATCTACAGAGAAAGGGCTTTCTAATAAGCTATGAACCGTCGCTTTTCGCCGAATTAAGGCGAATGAGACTCCTTGTTAATGAATAGAGTAATATAATATGAAATGATTAAGGTATCAGTGATAATGGTATCACGATCCTCTGATGGATCATCACTCAATGGATCATATACTAATAGGTTAATCATTCATTCAGTCGAGTATTCATCCATTCATTCATTCATCCATTCAGAGATTCATTATCATATGTGAATGGAGTAGGAGAAGGAATAGTGAAAGTAGTTGAGAATGTGCCTCATGTAAGATAGAAGAGTACATTTAATTATTGTATTTGTTATATTTGAGGGAGTATTAGTATTCTTCTCTTCATATAAGAATATGGATAATTGTGTAGGGAAATGGAAGGAAAGAGGTATGAGAGAATATAATATAATATGATTGAATAGATGAATATATAAATGAAGAGGAAGATGAATGGAATGGTTTCTTATAGGAGCTTGTGCATTATCTATATGGCAAAGAATTAGTAGAAGAAAAGATATTGTTGTTGAACCAAGAAATAAGGTAGAAGGTACAAGTATATCATATCATATAATTGTATTGATATAGATGGAATTAGTTCAAGCACGATTTACATTTGATAATTCTATAAAAACAAAAGGTGGAGCTGTATTCTTTGCTGTCGCAAGAGGAAAGGTTCAAAGATTGAATACATTGATTGATTGATTGATTGATTGATTGATTGATTGATTGATTGATTGATTGATTGATTGCTTGATTGATTGAATGATTGATTGATTGATTGATTGATTGATTGATTGATTGATTGATTGATTGATTGATTGATTGAGATGAATGATTGAGGTGAGTGAAGGTATCGACTTCGCAGATACTCATTCACGTGCAGTATGTATAGTTGGAATACCCTATCCACCTGTATATGATGTTAGTTCATTCAATATATCTATATATTCATTACTTTATTAGTCTATTAACACCAAACGAAGGGGAGATTGAATATCCAAAATATGACGTACTGTGGCTGTCTTACAATTTGCTCTTTATCTCTTGGTGTACTCTGTGATTTTTGATGTGACTCATTTCTATATTTCCCATTGTATATTGAAAGAATATAACACACTATCTGAGAAAATCGACATAGGTGCGGTATCGACGAAAAATAGATTTTTCTGTTTTATGTATGATAATTACAGGCTCCATGAGTGTAGTTCACTGGTACTTGGAAATTCCTTCCAATTGAAAATTCGCTTCAGGAGGTGACCACACTACGAATTGGCGCCTTTTCCTAAAACGTTTCTTTCGTATCTAATCGATTCGGGAGTGGGTGCACTCGACTCCTTGGCTAATTCTAAGAAACTATTATCTAGGAGAGTTTTTTGATCAACGGTCAACGAAGGCTGGAATTGGGAATTTTAGAAAAAAATTTTACATTAAATTAATTCTCACTATTTTCCCATGGGGCAAGAAAACTTTTTATTTGCTTAATACCTTCTACATATTATCTTACACCTTTGGTTTAAAATTCATAATTTTTCAAAAATACGAATTATGTGAACTAATCATTTTTATAACGAATTCGTGAATTATGGTGTGCTCCTACAGTAATCCCTAATCAGTTAATTTGTTTTTTTTCGCCAGTTTTAAGCATATTTTCAGCGCTTTTCTTTACAATGTTAGAGGTATATGATTATTCTGCACCATCGGAGTGCAACTGCACGGTATATCTGGTGATTACATTACTGATCGTACTTGTACTGTAAATTTTATTCACTTTCGTATCCGAGCCAGCTTGCGAAGTAGTTACCATACTCATGCAATTCCGTACTCATTATTCTCGGTTTTATAGACTAATCAGAGAATTAGAGAGAGCACGTAAATTACAGTACACGTACAGCACAAGTACGATCAGTAATGTAATCACGAGATATACCGTGCAGTTGCACTCCGATGGTGCAGAATAATCATATACCTCTAACATTGTAAAGAAAAGCGCTGAAAATATGCTTAAAACTAGCGAAAAAAACCAAATTAACTGATTAGGGATTACACCATAATTCACGAATTCGTTATAAAAATGATTAGTTCACATAATTCGTATATTTAAAAAAATATGAATTTTAAACCAAAGGTGTAATATAATATGTAGAAAGTATTAAGCAAATAAAAAGTTTTCCTGCCCCATGGGAAAATAGTGAGAATTAATTTAATGTAAAATTTTTTTCGAAAATTCCCAATTCCAGCCTTCGTTGACCGTTGATCAAAAAACTCTCCTCGACAATAGTTTCTTAGAATTAGCCAAGGAGTCGAGTGCACCCACTCCCGAATCGATTGGATACGAAAGAAACGTTTTAGGAAAAGGCGCCAAATCGTAGTGTGGTCACCTCCTGAAGCGAATTTTCAATTGGAAGGAATTTCCAAGTACCAGTGAACTACACTTATGGAGCCTGTAATTATCATACATAAAACAGAAAAATCTATTTTTCGTCGATACCAAAAAATATCCGAGTTGTTGAATTCTCTCAGATAGTGTTTTATATGATTCATTATGATCCTTTAAGGTTCGTGTAGTATTGAAGCGTAATTATCTCACACAAAAACATCAAAAGGATAAACAGGTATATTCATATAGAATACATACATTTTCATCCCACCCACAATCTATTCTTTTTTTTGGTAAATATAAACTGACCCGAAATTAGAACAAAACTGGCCCGATCTACATTTGAAGTACTCGGAACTGACACTACATGGGAGTGATTCTTACTAATCTCGATCTCCCGTATATTCCTAGATGGGTTTCAAGACTCAAAACTGACCGCATCGATAAAAAGTGTTCACTCTCAATGTGGGTGCTCGAAAATGTATGATAGAATGGATTGAGTGCAGATAGATAGTCAATCATCATCTTCCCCACTACTCTTTTCTTATTTTCATATTTGTAAAAAATGAACTGAAATGCTGAATAATTTTTCCCCAAAAGTGTGCATAAGAAAAACTTTTGATGGTTATATTGTTCTTGGTCTAAATATTCTGAGAACCAATATTTTTTGTTTGTTAATCATATGAATAATGAGGAATGACTATTTATATAAAGTGGTTGATATTATTATAGTGTATGAGTGGAGAACATTGGTATTCAACTGAAGGTTATCGTGCTGTGAATCAAGCTATTGGCAGAGTATTGAGACATGTTAATGATTATGGAGTTGTTGTTTTACTTGATTCTAGGTATTTCATTCAATCAATCATATTTATTGATTGATTGATTTGATAGATTCGGTAGTTCTCCTCCATCATCTTTTCCTCGTTGGGTTCAAAATTCATTTGAAAGAATTGGAGAAGTGAAAGATTTGACAGAAGTAATAAAGAAGTTCTTTATGAAAAGAGGAGATAAGGTGATAATGAATGAAGATGGTGAGTATATTGTATAAAGATATTGATTATAGATAAAAGGAATAGAAGGAGAAAGAGGACTTGTATCCATTCATTCATCTAATATTATAGAGAAGAAGAAGAAGACAACTATTATTGATTCTATACCGAAGAGTACTGTACAACCAATGGGAATACGGTAATGATGATGGTGGTGATGATGATGATGATTGATAATCAATCATTTATAGAGATATTGCATCTGAATATACAAGTAAACCAATTGAAATAGATGAAGAGATTACTGTAGTGAAGAATGTTACTAAAGGAACATTATCAGCTATGGTATACATATGAGGCCGTTTGCGAGAGAGTAGAGCAAGAGTGACTGGGGTCCGGTACATCAATTTCTCGAAAACCTGCGAGAAGGGGTTCTCAAGGGTGCTGATGACGATGGGCATGTTCATTTTGCACCTGTAGTCACCGTTGAGGCCAGACGGCGTCGCGTTGAAATCGCGTTTTTGGTCATTTCTTGTCACCTGATGGTGCTAAAATTAACAGACCAATGTTTCCGGTGTAGAATTTGATGGCGATCACGCCTGTCTAATTCATTTTTCATGAAAAAAATTTCACAAGCTTCAAATATGTAACTTTTCTCAGAGGCAAAAGTGTGCGAGTGACATAGCTAGATCGGATCGGAATTACCTCAGGGTGCATCAGAAAAAATTTCAACGATTTTGGTGAATGGACAAGCGAGAAAATCAACTTTTAGTGAATTAATCTGGTCGCTGTAAGAGAGGCAATGTGCGCACTGACCTACCTCGAGTCTCTCCTCCCCTTCGATCGCGTCTTTCCTTTCCCAACACTCTCTCGTGCTCTCTCAATTCCCCACACTCTCTCAGGCGAGAGGAAACTATCTATCTGTTGTGAGCGTTCTGTGCCTCTCTTACAGTGACCAGATTACTTCACTAAAAGTTGATTTTCTCGCTTGTCCATTCACCAAAATCGTTGAAATTTTTTCTGATGCACCCTGAGGTAATTCCGATCCGATCTAGCTATGTCACTCGCACACTTTTGCCTCTGAGAAAAGTTACTTATTTGTAGCTTGTGATTTTTTTTTCATGAAAAATGAATTATACAGGCGTGATCGCCATCAAATTCTACTCCGGAAACATTGGTCTGTTGATTTTAGCACCATCAGGTGACCAGAAATGACCAAAAACGCGATTTCAACGCGACGCCGTCTGGCCTCAACGGTGACTCTAGGTGCAAAATGAACATGCCCATCGTCATCAGCACCCTTGAGAACCCCTTCTCGCAGGTTTTCGAAAAATTGATGTACCAGACCTTGTTCGACTTTCTCGCAAACGGCCTCATATATATTCATTGTATCTCTATATATAGGATAGTTTAGATGTCTACTCCATCATCATCATCATCATCAATATCTTCTCGTATTCCTATGAAACGTTCTCTTCCTCTTTCTCTTAATCCTCTTTTACAACCTTCTCTTCATTCTACTCAACCTTCTCAATCCAAGAAACCAAAGTTAAAATTAAAGGTTAGAATATATTCTTATTCTATGTAATGTAGTCTAATTGAAATACTAATAGGTAAGAAAGTATTTATATAGTAGTTTCTATACATATATAACTATAGATGAGGATATTCATATGGATGTTATACATTGTATAATAGATATACTCGTAATGAATTAGACTTAAAGAAATACTCGAATAGAAGAAATGAGAATAAGAGATAATAGAGATTACAATGAGATATGTACTCGTAATCAATAGAATAGAATGAAATTATTGATTAGATTGAATAAGGTGGAGGTGGATCACGCATAAGAGCAATCAATAGATCATCATTCATTGTTGGTTGTCTATAATTATTGAATAGATTAGTATATTGATTAGTGATATAGAGTATGATACCTTTTACTACTTGGTAATATTCTATTAATGGCCATTTCCAATCTTCGATCTCTTATAACTGCTATGAGGGGATTGGCTACACAATGAACTGAATATGCTGCCATTTCTATACCCAATACATGTTCAGATCCATCCTGATTGATTGATTTATTGATTGATTGATTGATTGATTGATTGATTTATTGATTGTTTGGATAGAAGTATGATACCTTGGTTCCTCTAACATCCCATACAACCATCATAGCAATGATAACAAATGATAATGAATTAAGTAATAACCATAATGAAGATGTTGTACATTCTTCTAATAGATTCATACGAATACTTTCCTTAATTCAATCTCGATTAGTTGTATACTTTGTCATTCTCTTTCTATTTCTTTCCTCTATTTCATCTACTTTATATTCATTTACGTTCTTGAATAACTAACTACGATACTTATCTCATGAATGAAAGAAATGAGAATGAATATATTCATTCATAACTATTTGATATGACGAATAATATTCTCTCTCAATCATTCTATCATATTCATTCATATCATCATTTCAACTTTATTCTCATTCCTATATCTTGTCTCCTTCTCACTCACATTTTTCATTCGGGGGCAGTCCCTCTCCCTCTCTCTTTCTCCCTCTCCCTTTCTCTCTCTCCTTCTCTAACTGACAAAATTGAATTGGATTCGTGTGAATAAAAGGATAAAAAGAGAAAGAAAGAAGGAGGATAAGGTGAAGGGATGAAGGGAAGAAGGATATTGGAATGAGAAGAAGAAGAAGAAGAAGAAGAAGAAGAAGAAGAAGAAGAAGAAGAAGAAGAATAGAGAAGAAGAAGAAGAAGAAGAAGAAGAAGAAGAAGAAGAAGAAGAAGAAGAAGAAGAAGAAGAAGAAGAAGAAGAAGAAAGAAGAAGAAGAAGAAGAAGAAGAAGAAGAAGAAGAAGAAGAAGAAGAAGAAGAAGAAAGAGAAGAAGAAGAAGAAGAGAAGAAGAAGAAGAAGAAGAAGAAGAAGAAGAAGAGAAGAAGAAGAAGAAGAAGAAGAAGAAGAAGAAGAAGAAGAAGAAGAAGAAGAAGAAGAAGAAGGAAGAAGAAGAAGAAGAAGAAGAGAAGAAGAAGAAGAAGAAGAAGAAGAAGAAGAAGAAGAAGAAGAAGAAGAAGAAGAAGAAGAAGAAGAAGAAGAAGAAGAAGAAGAAGAAGAAGAAGAAGAAGAAGAAGAAGAAGAAGATATTATGAATGAATGAATACTAACTGATTGAATTGATGTTGAATGAATAGTTGATGATGATGATGATGATTTAGATAGAAGAAGAAGATTAGTTGGATGAAGAAGAAGATTAAGTAGAAGAAGAACTGATAGAAGTGAGAGATGAAATGGTACTACTATTGAAGATGTTGATGTACCTTAATCACTCATTCATACTGAGGGAGAGGGGATGAAGAGGGAGAGGGAGAGGGGATGAAGAGGGAGAGGGAGAGGGGATGAAGAGGGAGAGGGAGAGGGAAGGGGAGAGGGAGAGGGAGAGATACCTATCCGTATGAGAATGAAGTCTAATAGTAGTAATATAAGTGCAAGGAACCATGTAGATATGAGTACACGATATGATTGACTTCTGCAATAATGAAAATGATTGAAGATTATGTATTTGAACCTAAAGAATCAATTGACTTATCATACTTTTTTATTATCAATTAATCAATATATTAAGAGCTCGGATCTGTAAGACTCGAGCATTGTCCGGACATTTCGCCAAGAATTTTGATTCAGGCCACTGTACTTTATGGGTGTAGGGTACCTTGGGCCCACATTACAAAATGGTACCCAAAGTGGCCCTAGCAGTGGAACGCGGCGTGCCAGGTGGGCGCCAAGTTTGAAAACTCGATTTTCATATTTTTTTCAACCGAACAAGCTAGAGTCTAAATTTCTTCGGCATCGTGTTAGGCATGCCCAATGTGCACAGAAATACTATGGAAATTAATTTTAGGCAATTCCTAGATTGATTTTTTGACCCGAATTTTCGGTTTTTTTCGATTTCTCGGCATCTCAATTTCAATTCCGCAAAAGTTCTCTAGTATATCCATGTAGCCCAACTACTAGTGCATGTAACCCTGCTAGGAGGAAATCGATCTTGGATTGCGCGTGTCGGAAAAAATCGGTCTGATCGTCTCCAACTTGACTCAGACTCGTTGTTTCATAATTTTTTGCTGTATTTTCAAAACGATTAGTGCGGAATTGTGGTCTACTCAAAGTTTAGAGGTGAGACTAGTAATGACACAAGAACCCCATCACTTGGATCAATTTGAAAATATCGATTTTCATGATCCCGGGGTCATGGTCGAAAATTTCAAAATTTCTCAAGTTTGAAATGTTTTCATTTATGTATCTTATTGTGAAGTACTAATGATGTGAATATTATTCAGCCAATGCTCAATGGCTGATCTTTCCTTTCAACCATTTTACGAAAATTTTCGTTCTGAATGCGTGCGAAAAAGTCAGAATTGTGCTTGAATCAGTTTCCAACTTACTTTCTGTAACATTCTATCTAAGTACTTTGCAATGTACATAATCAATATGAAAATCGTTTATTTTTGAAAATTCATTTTTTTGTGCCATGACCCCGGGGTCATGGAAATCGATTTTTTCAAAAGTGAGCCGAATGCCGGGATTTCAGTTCTACTATGTTTACTCATCATGAAACATCACATTGTCACTGTTATTTGCTAATTGTCGCGGCATTCGAGTCGAAAAAATGCAATATTTCAGAAATTTGCCGAAAAAGTAGGCACTCAAATTGAATTTTTTGAATTTTTGAAATTAAACGATTTTCATATTGATCATGTACATTGGAAAGTAATATGACAGAATGTTACGGAAAGCAAGTTGGAAACTGATTCAAACACAATTCAGATTTTTCGCACGCAATCAGAACGAAAATTTTCGTAAAATGGTTGAAAGGAGAGATCAGCCATTGAGCATTGGCTGAATATTATTCATATCATTAGTACTTCACAAGAAGCCACATAAATGAAAACATTTCAAACTTGAAAAATTTTGAAATTTTCGACCATGACCCGGGGTTCATGGTCATGAATGAATTCTAGAAAAAAAAAAGGTCATGAAAATCGAAATTTTCAAATTGATCCAAGTGATGGGCTTCTTGTGTCATTTTACTCGTCTCACCTCTAATCTTTGAGTAGACCACAATTCCGCACTAATCGTTTGGAAAATACAGCAAAAAATCATGAAATAACGCTTCTGAGTCAAGTTGGAAACACTCAGACCGATTTTTTCCGACACGCGCAATCCAAGATCGATTTCCGCCTAGCAGGGTTACATGCACTAGTAGTTGGGCTACATGGATATACTAGAGAACTTTTGCGGAATTGAAATTGAGATGCCGAGAAATCGAAAAAAAAACCGAAAATTCGGGTCAAAAAATCAGTCTAGCAATTGCCTAAAATTAATCTCAATAGTGTTTCTGTGCACAGTGGGCATGCCTAACACAATGCCGAAGAAATTTGGACTAGCTTGTTCGGTTGAAAAAAATATGAAAATCGAGTTTTCAAACTTGGCGCCCACCTGGCACGCCGCGTTCCACTGCTAGGGCCACTTTGGGTACCATTTTGTAATGTGGGCCCAAGGTACCCTACACCCATAAAGTACAGTGGCCTGAATCAAAATTCTTGGCGAAATGTCCGGAATCTGGCCGAAATGCTCGAGTCTTACAGATCCGGGCTCTTAAGAGACCGGCTCGGTAAGACTTGAGCATGGTCCGGACATTCGCCAAGACTTTCGATCTGGGCCTCAATACTTTCATCATAGACACATACCGGGGGGAGACCGATGAAAGTTATAGCGAAAATGCCCTTGGGCTCAAACCAGGCTCACATATGTTTCATAAAATAAAAAATTGAAAAATTCATAACTTTTCAATCGTGATAGCTAGGACTTTTATTTCTTTTTATTGGTGAATAACATGTCAAGCACTCTTATAAACACTCCTGAACAATAATCACATATCGTTCTGAATATGTTTTTCCGTGTCTAATTTTCAGATTTTTCTCCTTCTATCCTCGTTGAAGAGATAGCGCAAGCAATGCCATAGTATATATTGTAGCCCTGACATTTCTGTACATAGTGGTCACATTCCCTTGGCAATCCAAGTTTTCAGGATCATCGAGAATTGCAACCGAATGTGAGATCTGTGTATATTACAAAAATCGAAAATTAAATTTCTTGAAATTCGCAAGAGTAAGAGTTAGCTTTATAATGTCATTTTACTCGTAGTGATGCGCATACCCAGAAAAAAATATACAAATAAACTCAGACTACATTGTAAAAAAATTTTAAAAAATAATTTTTTAATTTTAATTTTTTCAACCCTCACATTGAGCCGACCGTCAAGGCAAGTTGATTCATAGGGCGGATGGTAGCTGATGCATGTCCGTTTGCGAAAACAACTGTCTCGTGAAGAATCGTCGTCCTGCAGATCTAGAATTTTTTAAATAAATTATCAAACTTGAAAATTTATATGTTTTTTTGATATAGATCGGTTGGAAGGTGGCGTACAGCAACCAAAGCTGTATCACTGTTATCAGTAGGAGTGTACTGTACTGCACTACCGTAACCGTCAGGGATCGCGAACTGATCTTTTTTTCAGTCGACCCATTATTTTCAACCATGACCCGGGGTTCATGGTTGAGAATGGCTGAAGTCGAAAAATTCATGATGATCCCAGACCAAATACTATGTGGCATTATATCAATAGTGAGCCAACTTTTATTTTTATGAATACCAAAACCCGAATTACCGTAATCTAACTACCGTATCCAATAATAATGTGGCGAAATTCTCGGAAAATTCAGGTGCGTGCATTACTATTACGGTAATTCGAATTATGGTATCCATAAAAATAAAAGTTGGCTCACTGTTGATATAATAGCAAATAGTATTTGGTCTGGGATCATCATGAATTTTTCGACCTCAGCCATTCTCAACCATGAACCGGGGTCACGGTTGAAAATAATGGGTCGACTGAAAAAAATTTGTTCGTGCTTCCTGACGGTTACGGTAGTGCAGTACAGTACACTCCTACTGATAACAATGGAACAGCTTTGGTTGCTGTACGCCACCTTCCATCCGATTTATATGAAAGAAACATATAAATTTTCAAGTTTGATGATTTAAAAAATAACTTCTAAATCTGCGAAACGACGATTCTTCACGTGGCAGTTGTTTTCGCAAACGGACATGCATCAGCTACCATCCGCGCTATGAATCAACTTGCCTTGACGGTCGGCTCAATGTGAGGGTTGAAAAAATTAAAATAAAATAATTATTTTTTTAAATTTTTTCACAATGTAGTCTGAGTTTATTTTATATTTTTTCTGGGTATGCGCATCACTACGAGTAAAATGACATTATAAAGCTAACTCTTGCTCTTGCGAATTTCAAGAAATTTAATTTTCGATTTTTGTAATATACACAGATCTCACATTTTGTTGCAATTTTCGATGCCTGCGAAATGTTGGCTGGCCAAGGGAATATGACCACCATGTACACAATCGTCAGGGCTACAATATGCACTATTCCATTACTGGGGCTAGCGCTTCAACGAGGATAGAAGAAGAAAAATCTGAAAATCAGACACGAAAAAACATATTCAGAACGATATGATATTAATGTTCAGCAGTGTTTGTAAGAGGGCATGACATGTTATTCACCAATAAAAATAAATAAAAGTCCTAGCTATCACGATTGAAAAGTTATGAATTTTTCAATTTTTTATTTTATGAAACATATGTGAGCCGGGTTTGAGCCCGAGGGCATTTTTAACTTTCATCGGTCTCCCCCCGGTATGTGTCTATGATGAAAGTATTGAGGCCCAGATCGAAAGTCTTGGCGAATGTCCGGCAGGGGGTCAAAATGCTCGAGTCTTACCGAGCCGGTCTCTTAAATTAATCATTGTCTTTACAATGATAATGAAACATCTCTTTAAATGAAACTGTGCGATATACTGTAGTTTGAATTACAGTATGCCACACAAATGTATCATTGTTTAATATTATTAAGATAGTATTGTATGATATTTTTGCATGAATAAATAAAAGTAATTATGTATGAAACAGAATTATATTCAATGGGATAATTGATGACTAATAATACATTTCATCCATTTCTATTTTTAGATATTTCACTTATTTTGGAGATTATAACACTTTAGTTGTTCCATATATTATAATAGATATAGTTGTATTGTAAAATGTTGACTATTATATTGTTTACTCCATTCACTTGAATGTTTGATATGTAGATGATGAGTACATACTTATCATCTAGTATTATATCCTTGTTGTTGGAGAGGGAGGGAGGGGGAGAGAGAGGGAGGGGGGAGAGGGAGAGGGAGGGGGGAGAGGGAGAGAGGGAGAGGGAGAGAGAGAGGGAGAGGGAGTAATCAATCTATTTATCTGTTAACTCTCAAAGATAACTCAATGGAATCGTGTAGACAAGGAAAGAATGAAAGACAAAGCTAAACTTTTCTTTCCTCTTACTCTTTTGTCCTATCCTCCCCTCTCCCTCTCCTTCTTCTCCTCTCCCTCCTCCTTTACTCATCTCCCTCTCCCCTACTTCTCTTCATCTTTATCTTCTTCTCGTCATGCTTATTTTCTCAGGAATAAGTTGAAGATAGAATAAGGATAGAGATAAAAGATGGAATATGAAAAGAAGAAGAATAATTTAGATTATAAAATGAAGATGATACTATCAATATCATTTTGTTGATAGTTATTCAATAGTATAAAAGTACTTCAATGGTACATGTATACTTTTATTCAATTCTACCATTTGCCCTTATATTTTCCATACGATCTCACGTAAACTAGCGTTACATTTGATTGTAATTTGGGTGATGTTAGTAAGCTACCGTAACAATCGATCAATAATGGATGACTATCGTAACCATTTACAGTAATTTTTTTGCCCTATCTGGTTTTTCCACTCGTGACCCAACACATCATTTATATAGGGAATGAATTGACTCTATACTAATCTATTCCTTATATATTCCATTAAAAAAAAAACATTCACTTTTCATTTCTACATTTGTTAATACTATTTATAATTGACATTTGATTATATTTGTAGAGTATATGAAATAGGAAGAGAAATGAATGGAATATGACTTTATATCTACTAAATCTATCCATTCTTACTTCATTACATATTCTTTTTCTTTCATTCTCTATTCTCATACGAGAAAAGAAGAAAAGGAAGATTAGAATTTGAGTCCCACAACTAATTATATCTATTTTTATTTTATTTTTCATCGTTTGAGAAAAAACGAGTGAAGAAACTGTAAAGAATGAATGGAAGACTGGGGATGGTAAGAAGTCGATGGTGGGAGGGGGAGAGGGAGAGGGAGGGGGAGTGGGAGGAAGATATTTATTGATGCTTACTTGGATATTCGATAATTATGTGTATAAAGTGCATGAATGATTCCAATAGAAAGTAAAGATAGAAGTGAAATAGTTGAATTAAGTAGAACAGCTGATGAATGAGGTCCTATATCTATATGATATGATGACACCAATTCATTCTTAATATCAAGTATTAGTCTATATATTATTCATAGATATCTTTATTGATTGATTGATTGAGTAAAGATAATAATAATAGTATAATAATGAATACCTTGATAGGAGATATGAGTGCTTGATTTGATACATGTTGTGTATGAGATGAAGATGATGAATAGATTAAAGGATTTGATCTGATTCATTATGATATCATAGAGAGATAGAGATGATCTTACTTGGAAAGAGAAAAGAATATGGTGACAATAGCTGATATTGTATTACATATCCATAGATTAGTTGATAGAAGATGAAATGGAGTATGAAGAGAAGGAGATGAAGATATACCAATGAGAACTATTATATTAGATATGAAGATTAATAGAGATAAAAGGAAATTGAATGAAGTTGACCACATTTAATGAACGATAGAAGAAGGAAGAAGAAGGAAGAATATAGACTAAGACTGAAAGAAGGTGGAGTCTATCTCTCCCCTCTCTCCCTCTCCTCTCTCCCATCCCTCTCATATTCTATAGAAGAAGACTTGTTACTTAATAGAGTCAAGAGTACACAAATGTATATTGTATAAATGAATACTCTATCTATCTATATCAATGATCTTTTATATTTATTATTGTATTCATACAATATTCGCTTATGAGAAGCTCTTTTGAGAATAGATAAAGAAATAAAGAGAATGAATACTATATATGTATAATGTAATTATATTGTAGGCTAATGAACGAATTGGAGAAGAGAAGAAGATAAATGATAAAGAGAAGAATATTGAAGATATTCATGAATTGAAGAGAAAGGTTTGTCTAACTTATTCAATATTGAGAAATGAAGTGACCACTTCACTTGCTAATACATTCAAGAGGTAGAGGGAGAGATTGGTTGAGGTAGAGGTAGAGAGAGGAGAGTAACTCCCGTTATGTCCCTTTTCATTTGTCTCACACTGAAATGAACAAAAAAGTAAAACAAGAAAATCCATGTATGACTTTTCTAAATGCGTAATTGTTTTAAGAGGCCGGATCTGAGAAAATTTACCATTTTGCCCCCTCCCCGGACATTTCGCCAGGATTTTCGATATGGGCCCCCATACTCATAGGGCCGGGGGGGGGGGGGCTTTGACCTTGTTTACAAAAATGATGACGTCACCGCCTGTATTGCTCAATGCGGCGCAAAAGCGCTGGGTTCGTCGAAAATCTCGAAAATTCGTAATTTCTCAACCGAATGAGCTAGAACCAAAATTCTTTTTGCAGTATGTTAGGCATGCCCAGAGTGCACCACAGCACCATTGGGATTGAAATTTGCCCAACTCTGACATCGACTTTTTGAATGAGACTTTCACATTTTGCGATTTCTTTGTATCTGAGATTTAGTTCCGAGCGTAATTTTCTTTATGGGGTGGTACCTCACTGACATGGGCATCATGCCCACCCATGGCCATTATCGGATTCCGGGTCAATCTGAACGAAAAAGTGCCTTGAATGATCATCGCTCGGTTCCAGGTCGGCTTTCCCCGGCATTTTCCACTGACTCTCTAACGTAATCTAGCCAAATGTAGATTATATTGTATTATTGAGACATCTAACGAATATTTATCACCATCGGAGTTGAATCCGCGACAATGATTTTTTCGAACCATGACCCGGGTCATGGTCCGAAAATTTCGAAATTTCTCAAGTTTGAAATGTTTTCATTTATGCGGCTTATTGTGAAGTACTTATGAGGTGAATAATATTCAGCGAACACTCAATGGCTGATCTCTCCTTTCAACCATTTTTTCGAAAATTTTCATTCTGATTGCGTGCGAAAAATCAGAATTTTGCTTGAATCAGTTTCCAACTTGCTTTCTGTAACATTCGGTAATAGGACTTTACAATGTACATAATCAATATAGAAATCGTTTATTTTCGAAAATGTTACAGAAAGCAAGTTGGAAACTAGCGCGAACTACGTTCGCGCCTCAGAGAGTTTTGCGCATATGTATTATAGAGCACCGCTTCTTCTCAACTACGTTAGCCCAATGCTTCTTGGCCATTTTAATCGAATTTGGTACTTTTAGGGTACGGTTGGTGGGTTACGGTAGTTGACGATATTCTGGAAAAATTTATCTTGTCGAGTTCCAAGCAAGGAATTTTAACCACCAGTTTGAACAATAAAGTCAGTTTGCGTTAACGTAGTGCTACGGTAGATGGGTTACGGTATCTGAAAATATCTTAGAAAATAATGTCTTTTCGAGTTACCCAAGGAAGTACCAAGCACGGAATATTTACCGCGAGTTTGAAAAATAAAGTCAGTTCACGATCGGTGGTACACGGACACCTCTTTTTGTCAAGTTTCTCAGAAATTTGAAATGTGACCCCGGTTTTTTAGTTGCGTAATCGCGTTTCCCTAATGCTCCTTGGCTGATTTGGTACGGTAGGGGTACGGTAGGTGGGTTACGGTAGCTGAAAATATTCTAGAAAAATTTGTCTCGTCGAGTAGCACAAGGAAGGCGCAAGCACGGATTTTTAATCGCAAGTTTGAAAAATAAAGTCAGTTTTCGTTAACGTAGTACTACGGTAGATGGGTTACGGTAGTTGAAAATGGTCTAGAAAAATTTGTCATGTTGTTTTACACAAGGATGGAGCAAGCACGGAATTTATATCGCAAGTTTGAAAAATAAAGTCAGTTCGCGTTAACGTAGTACTACGGTCGATGAGTTACGGTAGTTGAAAATATTCGAGAAACATTTGTCTCGTCGATTTCCCCAAGTTGCACCAAGAACGGAATTTTCATCACAAGTTCGAAAAATTAAGCCAGTTCGCGATAACGTGGTACGGTATATGGGTTACGGTAGTTGAAAATATTCCAGAAAAGTTTATCCCGTCGAGTTACAAAAGGATGGAGCAAGCACGGATTTTTTATAGCAAGTTTGAAAAATAAAATCAGTTTAAATTAACGTAGTACTACGGTAGGTGGGTTACGGTAGCTGAAAATATTCGAGAAAAAATTGTCTCATCGATTTACCCAAGTGGGACCATGAACGGAATTTTTATCGCAAGTTTGAAAAATAAAGTCACTTTGCGTTATCGTGGTACGGTAGATGGGTTACGGTAGTTGAAAATGGTTTAGAAAAATTTGTCTCGTCGAGTCACTCAAGGAAGTGCCAAGTACGGAATTTTTATCGCGAATTTGAAAAATAAAGTCAGTTTGCGTTAACGTAGTACTACGGTAGATGGGTTACGGTAGCTGAAAATATTCCAGAAAAGTTTATCCCGTCGAGTTACACAAGGATGGTGCAAGCACGGAATTTATAACGCAAGTTTGAAAAATGTAGTCAGTTTGCGTTAACGTTGTGCTACGGTAGATGGGTTACGGTAGCTGAAAATGGTCTAGAAAAATTTGTCATGTCGAGTTACATACGGTGCGACCAAGCACGGAATTTATAACGCAAGTTTGAAAAATAAAGTCAGTTCACGATAAGGTGTACACACCAACATATAAACGGGTGATTTTCTCAGGATTTTGATAATTGACCTCGGTTTTTTAGTTACGTAATCGCCTTATATCACAGTCGCGCACAAGTTATCAAAAAATGAAGATCCTAAGTGCCCAGTAAAGTAAAATGCTTATCTGTGTAAGTAAGTATGTAACTAGCGCGAACTACGTTCGCGCCTCAGAGAGTTTTGCGCATATTTATCTTAATCGTCATCTCAACTACATTAACCAAATGCTTCTTGGCCGTTTTTATCGAATTTGGTACATTAGGAGTACGGTAGGCGGGTTACGGTACTTGAAGATATTCTAAAATAGCCGATCCCGTTGAGTCACACAAGGGGGACAAAGCACGGAATTTTTATCGAAAGTTTGAAAAATAAAGTCAGTTTGCGTTAACGCAGTACTATGGTAGATGGCTTACGGTAGTTGAAAATGGTCTAGAAAAATTTTTCTCGTCGAGTTACTCAAGTAGGGACGAAAAACAGCATTTTAATCAAAAGTTTGAAAAAAAGAGCAAAATTGGTACGGTAGGGTTACGGTATGTGGTACGGAAGGTGGGTTACGGTAGCTGAAAATGGTTTAGAAATATTTATCTCGTCGAGTTACATAAGGAGGGACGAAAAACATCATTTTAATCAAAAGTTTGAAAAAAAGTGCAAAATTGGTACGGTAGGGTTACGGTATGTGGTACGGTAGATGGGTTACGGTAGCTGTAAATGGCCTTGAAAAATTTGTCATGTCGAGTTACACAAGGATTGACCAAGCACGGATTTTTAATCGCAAGTTTGAAAAATAAAGTCAGTTCACGATCGGTAATTCACAGACAGGACTTTTTGTCAATTATCTCGGAATTTTGATAATTGACCCCGGTTTTTTAGTTGCGTAATCGCCTTGTATCAGTCTTCCACACAAGTTATCAAAAAATGAGGATCCTAAGTGTCCAGTAAAGCAAAATGCTTAGCTCTCTAAGTAAGGTATGTAATCTGTGTAAGTAAGTATGTAACTAGCGCGAACTACGTTCGCGCCTCAGAGAGTTTTGCGCATATTTATATTAAGCTCCGCTCCATCTCAACTACGTTACTACAATGCTTCTAGGGAGTTTTAATCGAATTTGATACGGTAGGGGTACGGTAGGTGGGTTACGGTAGCTGAAAATGGTCTAGAAAAAAATGTCTCGTCGAGTTACACAAGGATGGACTAAGCACGGAATTTTTTTCACAAGTTTGAGAAATAAAGACAGTTTGCGTTTACGTGTACTACGGTCGATGAGTTACAGTAGTTGAAAATATTCGAGAAACATTTCTCTCATCGATTTACACAAGGATGGAAAAAACACGAAATTTTAATCGCAAGTTTGAAAAATAAAGTCAGTTTGCGTTACAGTGGTACGGTAAAAGGGTTACGGTAGCTGAAAATGGTTTAGAAAATTTTGTCTTGTCGATACACTCAAGAAATTACCAAGCACGGAATTTATAACGCAAGTTTGAAAATTAAAGTCATTTCACGATAACTGAAAATCGAGAGAGAATTTGGGGATTACGGTAACGGATAAAGGTGGTGTTTAGGCAATTATCTCAGAATTTTGATAGGTGACCCCGGTTTTTTAGTTGCGTAATCGCCTTGTATCAGTCTTCCACACAAGTTATCAAAAAAATGAGGATCCTTAGTGCCCAGTAAAGTAAAATGCTTATCTCTCTAAGTAAGGTATGTAATAGCGCGAACTACGTTCGTGCCTCAGAGAGTTTTGCGCATATATCGTTGAGATGGAGCTCCGCTCCATCACAACTACGTTTGCCCAATGCTTTTTGGCCGTTTTAATTGAATTTGGTACGGTAGGGGTACGGTAGATGGGTTACGGTAGCTAAAAATGTTGTTGAAAAATTTATCTCGTCGAGTTACACAAGAATGGGGCAAGCACGGAATTTTAAACACAAGTTTGAAAAATAAAGTCAGTTTGCGTTAACGTAGTACTACGGTAGATGGGTTACGGTAGCTGAAAATGGTCTAGGAAAATTTGTCTCGTCGAGTTGCACAAGGATGGAGCAAGCACGGAAGTTATAACGCAAGTTTGAAAATTAAAGTCAGTTCACGATAACTAAATCGAGAGAGAGTTTGGGATTACGGTAACGCATTCACCAACATATAAACGGGTGATTTTCTCAGGATTTTGATAATTGACCCCGGTTTTTTAGTTGCGTAATCGCCTTATATCACAGTCGCGCACAAGTTATCAAAAAATGAGGATCCTAAGTGCCCAGTACAGCAAAATGCTTATCTGTGTAAGTAAGTATGTAACTAGCGCGAACTACGTTCGCGCCTCAGAGAGTTTTGCGCATATTTATCTTAATCGTTGGGATGGAGCTCCGCTCCATCTCAACTACGTTAGTCCAATGCTTCTTGGCCGTTTTATTCGAACTTGGTACGCTAAGGGTACGGTAGGTGGGTTACGGTAGATGAATATATTCGAGAAAAAATTGTCTCATCGATTTACCCAAGTGGGACCAAGAACGGAATTTTTATCGCAAGTTTGAAAAATAAAGTCAGTTTGCGTTAACGTCGTACTACGGTAGATGAGTTACGGTAGCTGGAAATATTCTAGAAAAGTTTATCTCGTCGAGCTACACAAGGAGGGACTAAGCACGGAATTTATATCGCAAGTTTGAAAAATAAAGTCAGTTTGCGTTAACGTAGTACTTCGGTAGATGGGTTACGGTGGCTGAAAATATTCTAAAAAAATGTGTCTCGTCGAGTTACACAACGTTGGACTAAGCACGGAATTTTTATCACAAGTTTAAAAAATAAAATCAGTTTGCGTTAACGTAGTACTACGGTATATGGGTTACGGTAGCTGAAAATATTCCAGAAAAGTTTATCCCGTCGAGTTACACAAGGATGGAGCAAGCACGGAATTTTTATCACAAGTTTGAAAAATAAAGTCAGTTTGCGTTAACGTAGTACTACGGTAGATGGGATACGGTAGCTGAAAATGGTCTAGAAAAATTTGTCTCGTCGAGTTACTTAAGGAGGGACCAAGCACGGAATTTTAATCGCGAGTTTGGAAAAAAAGTGCAAATTAGGTACGGTAGGGGTACGGTAGGTGGGTTACGGTAGCTGAAAATATTCTAGAAAAGTTTATTATGTTGAGTTACATAAGTATCAAGCAAGCAAGGAATTTTATTGCACGCTTGAAAATGAAGTCAGTTCATGATAGAAAATAAAATCAGTTTGCAATTGGGTTACGGTAAGTTCACAGACCAACATATAAACGGGTGATTTTCTCAGAATTTTGATTAATGACCCCGGTTTTTTAGTTGCGTAATCGCCTTGTATCACAGTCGCGCACAAGTTATCAAAAAATGGGGATCCTAAGTGTCCAGTAAAGCAAAATGCTTAGCTCTCTAAGTAAGGTATGTAACTGATTCAAGCACAATTCTGATTTTTCGCACGCAATCAGAATGAAAATTTTCGAAAAAATGGTTGAAAGGAGAGATCAGCCATTGAGTATTCGCTGAATATTATTCACCTCATAAGTACTTCACAATAAGCCGCATAAATGAAAACATTTCAAACTTGAGAAATTTCGAAATTTTCGGACCATGACCCGGGTCATGGTTCGAAAAAATCATTGTCGCGGATTCAACTCCGATGGTGATAAATATTCGTTAGATGTCTCAATAATGCAATATGATCTACATTTGGCTAGATTACGTTAGAGAGTCAGTGGAAAATGCCGGGGAAAGCCGACCTGGAACCGAGCGATGATCATTCAAGGGACTTTTTCGTTCAGATTGACCCGGAATCCGATAATAGCCATGGGTGGGCATGATGCCCATGGCAGTGAGGTACCACCCCATAAAGAAAATTATGCTCGGAACTAAATCTCAGATACAAAGAAATCGCAAAATGTGAAAGTCTCATTCAAAAAGTCGATGTCAGAGTTGGGCAAATTTCAATCCCAATGGTGCTGTGGTGCACTCTGGGCATGCCTAACATACTGCAAAAAGAATTTTGGTTCTAGCTCATTCGGTTGAGAAATTACGAATTTTCGAGAGTTTCGACGAACCCGGCGCTTTTGCGCCGCATTGAGCAATACAGGCTGTGACGTCATCATTTTTGTAAACAAGGTCAAAGACCCTCCAGGCCCTATGAGTATGGGGGCCCATATCGAAAATCCTGGCGAAATGTCCGGTGGTAGTCACTTTTCTCAGATCCGGCCTCTTAAGATATGAAAGTGGATGATTTAAGACGATATTAAATGAAAATACAAATGAAGACTCATTTGTGTTGTTGTTCTTTGTTCTCAATCAATAAGATGCTAAATGAAGATTAAATAAAGAGGGATCAAAGAGCAAAGATTAAATACAAGAATGTGCGATTCTTTTTTTTTATTTTTGATGACTCTTCTAGATTTATTTTTATTTATATTCTGTATTATTGTATTATTGTTCAGTTGGTTGAAGCCGGAGCTAAGGATGAATTATTCAAATGGTTAAAAGAATATCGAGAGAATAGAGATGATAAAGTACTTGTAATGAAGATGGTTGCACGATTTTTACCTCATCATATTCATATATTTAAAGGTTACCATTTTTAAGTCTCTCCAACGATTCATCCATCCAATTTTTTGAAAGAATCTTAATCGGACAAAATATGAAAAAACGGAGGATTACGGTAGAAAACACTATCTGAGAGAATTCAACAACTGAATTTTTTTTGGTATCGATGAAAAATAGATTTTTTTGTTTTATGTATGATAATTACAGGCACCATGAGTGTAGTTCACTGGTACTTGGAAATTTCTTCCAATTGAAAATTCGCTTCAGGGGGTGACCACACAACGATTTGGCGCCTTTTCCTAAAAGGTTTATTTCGAACCCAATCGATTCGGGAGAGGGTGCAATCGACTCCTTGGCGAATTCTAAGAAACTATTGTCAAGGAGAGTTTTTTGATCAACGGTCAACGAAGGCAGGAATTTGGGAATTTTCGAAAAAAATTTACATTAAATTAATTCTCACTATTTTCCCATGGCCCAGGTAGGTTTTTTATTTGCTCAATATCTTCTACATATTATATTACACCTTCAGTTTAAAATTCATAATTTTTAAAAAATACATATTTTGTGAACGAATCCGTTTTGTAACGACAATCTGAATTGTGGTGTGCTCCTACAGTAATCCCTAATCAGTTAATTTGGTTTTTTTCGCTAGTTTTAAGCATATTTTCAGCGCTTTTCTTTATAATGTTAGAAATATATGGTTATTCTGTACCATCGGATTGCAGCTGCACGGTATATGTGGTGATTACATTACTGATCGTACTTGTACTGTAAATTTTATTCACTTTCGTATCCGAGCCAGCTTGCGAGTTAGTTACTACATTCATGCCGTCTGTTTTATAGACTGATCAGACAATTAAAGAGAGCACGTAAATTACAGTACAAGAACAGTACAAGTACGATCAGTAATGTAATCACCACATATACCGCGCAGCTGCAATCCGATGGTGCAGAATAACCATATATTTCTAACATTATAAAGAAAAGCGCTGAAAATATGCTTAAAACTAGCGAAAAAACCAAATTAACTGATTAGGGATTACTGTAGGAGCACACCACAATTCAGATTGTCGTTACAAAACGGATTCGTTCACAAAATATGTATTTTTTAAAAATTATGAATTTTAAACTGAAGGTGTAATATAATATGTAGAAGATATTGAGCAAATAAAAAACCTACCTGGGCCATGGGAAAATAGTGAGAATTAATTTAATGTAAATTTTTTTCGAAAATTCCCAAATTCCAGCCTTCGTTGACCGTTGATCAAAAAACTCTCCTTGACAATAGTTTCTTAGAATTCGCCAAGGAGTCGATTGCACCCACTCCCGAATCGATTGGGTTCGAAATAAACTTTTTAGGAAAAGGCGCCAAATCGTTGTGTGGTCACCTCCTGAAGCGAATTTTCAATTGGAAGAAATTTCCAAGTACCAGTGAACTACACTCATGGAGCCTGTAATTATCACACATAAAACAGAAAAATTCATTTTTCATCGATACCGCACCTATGTGGATTTTCTCACAAGGGAACTATCTCAGCTTGCTTTTTTCAAACTGGATGAAATTTTGCATAGGCATAGCTGAACATATTATAAGATCAGGTGTGAAGTCTAAAAATTCTGGCAGGCAATAGCCGAGCCAGAAAATTGGTCCAAAGTTTTGACCCAGGCGCAGTTAAGTTTCACACGCTCTGTGTCAAAACGATTTTACGATTCATGGTCTGTTCCCTGAAGTTAAAGAACAAGTGGAGCGGTGGTGTAGTGGCGAAGTGTCTTCGGTTACTTGTCAGTAGTAGTAGGTTCGATGCCGCTATGCTGCTGCATTTTTTGCATTTTTTAAAGAGATCGATAAATGTTCATTTTTTCAATATTATTTATTTATTTATTTATACCATCAAATATAATGAGTAGGGGGATATGTATAAGGGCAGAAGAGGGATAAATGGATTTCTGTCGCATAAGGTGATTTAGGTTTTGGAACGGTGGCAGTTTTCATGGTAAGGGTTTCAGGTACGAATTCAAATACAATTTAAATATTAAAATATTCACTGTATTGATCGTGTCAACTGTGCGAGACCAGATATTATTTTTTTAACGTAGTTTTATTCAGACGTTTAGGGGACTATTTCTCCATCATCAGTGAAAGTAAACTACCTACAATGAAAAATATGAATAATATGAAAGCTGACAAATGGACTAGATAGGGCAAGAACACAACTGTTGAATTAGATGCAATGAAAGAATGAAAGGAATAAGAATGAGAGAGAGAGAGAACAAGAACGATAGAAACGGACGCTTGGGTTGGAGTGAGGTTTGGGACGGCAGGTCAGATAGAGGGGGAGAGAGAGGAAGAGAACAATCGTGCTGAACTGTCTATAGAACTCTCACAATTATCCTAGCTCAACTTCTTTGATCACAGCCACACTATCTTACTCTCTCTCTCTCTCTCTCCGTCTATCTGACCTGCCGTCCCAAATCTCACTCCAACCACAGCGTCCATGTTTCTCTCATTCTTATTCCTTTCATTCTTTCATTGCATCTAATTCAACAGTTGTGTTCTTGCCCTATCTAGTCCATTTGTCAGCTTTCATATTATTCATATTTTTCATTGTAGGTAGTTTACTTTCACTGATGATGGAGAAATAGTCCCCTAAAAGACTGAATAAAACTACGTTAAAAAAATAATATCTGGTCTCGCACAGTTGACACGATCAATACAGTGAATTTTTTAATATTTAAATTGTATTTGAATTCGTACCTGAAACCCTTACCATGAAAACTGCCACCGTTCCAAAACCTAAATCACCTTATGCGACAGAAATCCATTTATCCCTCTTCTGCCCTTATACATATCCCCCTACTCATTATATTTGATGGTATAAATAAATAAATAATATTGAAAAAATGAACATTTATCGATCTCTTTAAAAAATGCAAAAAAATGCAGCAGCATAGCGGCATCGAACCGACTACTACTGACGAGTAACCGAAGACACTTCGCCACTACACCACCGCTCCACTTGTTCTTTCCCTTCAGGGAACAGGCCATGAATCGTAAAATCGTTTTGACACAGAGCGTGTGAAACTTAACTGCGCCTGGGTCAAACTTTGGACCAATTTTCTGACTCGGCTATTGCGTGCCAGAATTTCTAGACTTCACACCTGATCTTATAATATGTTCAGCTATGCCTATGCAAAATTTCATACAATTTGAAAAAAGCAAGCTGGGGTAGTTCCCTTGTCAGATAGCGTGTTGTAGTGACTATTCATTACTTTGATTTGAAGTGAATACCGTAATCTGTGATCCCGCACCATTGTATCGATTTTTTATCGACAATCTGATGTTTCTTATTTTAAGTTTATAATATTTTTAAAAAATTATTATACAATACGGCAGAATCCCCATCTCATTGACTTGGGATCCCAGTTTGTCCCCTCTGTACCATCAATTACATGAGAATAATAAATATCAGTTCTTATAATTGTTTGCGTTGTTTCACTGTAGATTTGACCGCATTTATCACTGAAAGATTCCAATTTTTCTCCGGAGTAAAACAACGCAAACAATTTGAAGATTTTCATTATTCGCAGCGTAAAAAATCGTGGGTGTAGTTGGGATAGATATCCCATGTTAATGAGGGGATTCTGCTGTACTGAAAATGCCACTGAAGCAGTTTAAAGTGTGGAGTTTAAATTTGTTGTTAATACTACACAATATGGTATTATATGAAATGGTCCTATAATAATATGACTTTATCATTGAATGATCATATTTGTCATTATTGCAATATAATGAAGTACATTGTAGGTTGTAAGATTCTAGTTCAAGAAACAACGAGATCTATGATGGATGATGAATTAAAGAAAAGAAAACTATGAATCATTCCATCTATCATTCCCTTATACTCTTTCATTCCATTTACTTTCATTTCTTACTTTTTACATATCTATTTTGTTATAATCTAAATTATATTTGTAAATACGTGGATGATGATTCTCTAGTTGTATCAATATGTAGTGTAGACTGTATCTATTCTCTTATCAATTCCTTCTCATTGTTGTATTCGTTCCAATGAAATCATCATATTGAATATGATGGACCATATGATGCAAGCCTATCACTCTCTATATAATGAATGTGAAGAGATAAAGAAGTCACAATACTCTCTCACTCTATATCTCTCTCTATGTGTACTCTATCTACCTTCTCTCAACTCTCACTCTCATCCTCTTTTCTTGTTATTCAATAGTTCCGTTCCCCTATCATATGTTTATTCTTCATTTCATTTCTTTTCTCATATGAATAAACTAATTATCTTTATATAGAATGACTTATTGTACAATCAATGTGAAGATAGCTATTACAATTCTTGGAATATCAGCAGGATTGATGGCTGGAACATGGTTTGCAATTGGATATCATGTAAGTTGTATTAATCTATTGATCTGAATATAATGTTCATGTATGATAGAATATCTCAACAACAATCATGGCCTATACATCATCTGCATTTGCTGCCCTATCATTCTATATGCATTGGTCATATAAGAAGAATTGGATGGTTGAATGGAATGATCGTACATTTGATATTATCTTCTATACTAGTAAGTATCCATCATCTATCTCTATATCTAATCTATTCATTCAGATATTGTACTCTTCATATTCTCAACAGCTGGAATGATTGTATGTTTAGCATTAGCTGGAATGTGGCATCAAGGACTCACTCATGATGGTATGTTCATTCATTCATTCATCTATCCATCCTTTCATTCATTCATTCATCTATCCATCCTTTCATTCATTCATTCATCTATCCATCCTTTCATTCATTCATTCATCTATGCATCCTTTCATTCATTCATTCATACTACAGTGCACCTCTGTTAGTTACATACTATAAACTCGATAATAGATATTGTTAATGAATCTAATGGGTAACTATATTTCAATTTCAGAACTAATGGGTGAGAATCTCTGGATGACTGCTGTTTGGTCTTTCATGACTGCAAAATGGACAGGAATGAGTGCATATTATGCTAAATCGTATAATACTGAACATATGGCACCTTTACTTCATTCTCCACCTGTTTAATTTAAACATGTGATTCAATTCACAATCTATTCAATTCTGTCCAGTTTCTTTCTCAGAATTTCGAAACGGGTTTACATATTTCATTATTTTCTTGCCAATATATCAAATGTATATATGTTATATCATTCACATTTTGTTAAACTTTATTTATTAAGTGATAAAATACGAGTGATGTATTATGGTATAGACAATAGTATGAGGACAAATCATGATTACATCATAAGAGAGACACACATGTAATACAGATAAGAAGAGAAAGAATATCGAAAGATAGAAGACAGTCAATAAAGACTACACTTATAGGACACAACGTATCAAAAGATTCAAAAAATATTTATTTAGTTTCGGAAAGAAGGAATCCAGTCAATTGAATCTCAGGTGGGTAAGTTGATCTTATCACTCGAAGTATTTCATTATCTATGATTAAATTCTGTTCACATATCTCTAGTTTACCCTTCAATCTATCTCTTTCTCCATTCAATCTCTTACGAGACTCACGAGCTTTATCTATAATGATCAATTTATAAATGATGATATCTACCGTATACCATACCCAATTGATTTTCTAGAGATAGAAATGTTGATTTGAGCATCATGAGCTCTTGATTAAGTGCATGTTGTGCTTTATCATTACATAATTCAATTCCTGGTCGTAAACCTCTTTGATTCTGTCTACTCAAGGCTACCTAATCAACATATTAATTAGAATATTCTAATTAATCGATAACACCTGCAAGGGTCCTCCTTTCTGTTTCAAACTGAATGATATCTCATCTATAGCTGCATCTGCTGTTCTTATCTCTTTATCCTTTCCCGATACCTAGAGATCAAAGATCATAACACTTGACAAGAGAGGCCGAAGATCAAAGATCAAACAGATTAACGACAGAGATTAAAGATTAAAGATAAAATGGTTTGACAAGAAAGATGAAGGATCAAAGATCAAGAATGACAATGATGGACGAGATAAATGAAAGATGAATCGGTTTGATAAACGATATAAAAGATAAAGATGGTACCTGAGAATGTAAACTATCTCTCCATTCAGTCCATGTTCTAATAGAATCTTTGAGAAGAGCTTCAATTGCTATTGCTTCATTTCTTAATTGTTGAGCTAATTCACGAACAACTTGTAACATTTTCTGAGATATAATAATAATAAATGTATATATGATTAAATGAACCTGTGATGTCTTTCTGCTCATAACTCTTGCTTTAGATGAATAATTCAGACTATTTGCTGTATTCTCAATCCATTCTTGATATTCACTCATACGTTGTAATGGAGCTCCATCTCTATATCGATTATATTGATCGAATGGATGATTATATGGATGATCTACCTATATTCTAATCGATCACCATCGGGTGTTCTCATTGAATTCTTAACAGCTTCAGATCCCATTGCAGCACTTCTATTATCTAATGATATAGCTTCTTGTTTCAATGTGATATCACGAATCAATGCCTTTCGAGATGCTAAATCAATATAATAGATTGATAACAAGTAGATTAGAATACCTTGATTAACTTCTAGTTGTCTTTCTATACTTGCTCCTAATTCTTTCATTTGTTTATTAGATTCAGATATAAGTTCTTTCTCCTTATGTAATTCTTGATCTACTCTATCAGATCCAACATCTCCTATCTAAATTGATTGGTAAAGATCAAAGATCAATCATTCATCTTACTTGAACTTTCTTTCTTCTAACAGCAAAAGAACTTTCATTACACCTTAGAGCTCTCCCAGTAATCTCAATGCATAATCCAAGTCTTTTATAACATCTAACAAGATCTTCGTTTTCATCTTTCATATCTTGTAGTTCTCTATATTCATCCATTTATCAAAATACATTTGATATGAATCAAACCTATCTATTTCATTACTCCAATATCGTAGATCTTTAACTCTTTGTTGCAATTGTTGAGTTGTTTGATTCTGCATTCGTACAGCACGAGCATTTGCTTCTGAAACATTCAGTGTATATTAAATAGTCAATAATGTGAACCTTTAACAGCAGCTCTTGCTTGTCTAACAATCTGTAGTGGATCATCATATGTTTGCTAGAATCAATCGATAATAACTCTGTATATCAATACATAAACATACCGAATGCATCTTATGAGAATGCCGAATAGATTAGAATAAGGTTGTACCTCTCTAAGTCCTTTCCCTCTTCTACATCCCCCCCCCCCCCCCTATTATTCAGTCAACCTCACTTCCGTCGTCTTTCCTTCTACCAACACATACTAACGAAAAATTGTGGCAATCTTGCCTTGTTTCATACCAAAAACATTACATGAAAGCTTATTTATACCAACAGTTGTATTATGAAGTATGAAAAAGTGGAAAGAAAATGTCATGGAAAGAATGGGTTTAATGGCTATAACATCGGGACACATACAAATGTGAGATACTGAGTAACAGGTAAAAGAAGTAAACTGTAGTTCTAATGACAAAGTAGTACTATGAATTAGACCTTAGGAGGAACTTCAAATGGAGTATACATCTCATTTGTCTGTTGAGTGACACGAATGAATGTTGCACGCTTAGGCAGCTCCTTAATTCACAATATTTAGTCAGGTGTTTCCCCAGTGTGCTTAAGTACGTAGCTGGTGGGGAAAAGCCACCGAGAAAGCTGTACATCAGAAATTATATACTGTATGATACAGTAGACTATAAATGAGCTTCACCTCCTGACTATACGCTTATCTGACTTTATTTTGCGCCATACAGAAAGTTGTTTACTTTTACAGTTTCGAGCACGAATCCAAATGTGTATAAAAGTACTGTCGAAAAATACATTTCTAAAGAAACGTTCCCGGTTTCTTCTTTTGTTCTCAAGTTAGATAATTTGGTTAGTAGATATAATACCTTTAGATTGCGAGATCCGGTATAGGTACAGGCAGAACGAATACCTCCAAGAAGATCTTGTACTGTATTGATGACATCACCTCTGTGAGTAATACATTTAATGAGAATATAAATAATGAATTAACAAACCGATATGGAATAGTAATAGTCTTTCCTTCACTTGCACGATATTCAGCAACAGATCCATGATGTTTCTTCATAGCAGTATCACTACTCATACCATAGAACATCTTAAACTTCTGACCATTCTTCTCAATAAGATCTCCTCCAGATTGATCATGTCCAGCAAATAGACCACCCATCATAACAAAGTCTGCACCGGCTCCGAATGCTTTGGCTACATCTCCAGGATTAGTACATCCTCCATCAGACATAACATGTCCATTTAGACCATGAGCTGCATCAGCACATTCAAGTACTGCTGATAGTTGAGGATATCCTACTCCTGCCTTCTTACGAGTAGTACAAACACTTCCTGGTCCAATACCAACCTATAATCATTTATTAAAGTATCTTAACTGTTCAGCTCATAATCTCAAGACAAACAATGATAGATTAAACAAGAGAAGAATACCTTGACGCAATCAGCACCAGCTAGGATCAATTCTTCAACCATCTCTCCAGTAACTACATTACCAGCGAAAATCGTATGATTGGGAAATTGTTCACGAGTCTAAATAAATTGAAGAAGATAAATAGTAAAACGAGCGATCCAATCACCTTTCTAATGAAATCAACAAACACTTCAGAGTATCCATTAGCAACATCAAGGCAGATTGCATTTAGTTGAGGAAGGACATCACACACAGCCGTCAACTGAAATTAATTATAAACTAAAATTTGACATAATAAACGAGTCGTATGGCTCAATAGAATAAGATAATGTACCTTTTCCCAGTCACGATCACTTATACCAGATGAGATGGCTACATGATCGAACATAGATTCAGGACGAGATTCACCGAACTTCTTCCATTCATCTATCTACAACAAATTGACTACTGTACACATATTACGCCGTTACTTATTCACTCGCAGCGAATCACCCTGTCCATTTCTTATCAATTCACAGGTAGGTACACAAATAGCAACCATCAGACATGCATACCGAGTAGTGCTTATGTATGGTAGTGAATAGTCCATTAGAAGCAAGCACATCAGCCATCTCGAATGTTCCTACTGTATCCATGTTGGAAGCAACTATGGGAATTCCCGTATATGTGCGTTTACTATTACGGAATACATATCTGAACAAAAATCATAAATTGTTGAAATTGTAGAACAATCTTGCGCGAATAAGTAATTAAACATAACGTACTCCCTTGTAAGATTGACCTCCGATCTACTCTTCAATGTTGATCGTTTAGGGCGTAAGAGAACATCCTTGAAATCTAATTTCGGTTCATTTATGATTGAGGGCATTCCCTGAATTTAAACTTTTGACAATAAGACAGTACAAGGATAAAAGAACATGTCGATAGGAGGAGTGGAGATAGAGTGGGAGGATGAGGACAATGAGTGATAGAGGGTAGACATGATAAAATAAGACAATAGTTCACATTAATAATGCAAACTCTTTGAATATAAACCAATTTAAAGGGAAAATACAAAAAAATTTTCGAGTACGAAAATAAATAAATTACAAACTCTTATTTAGAATTTTAATTTTATGAGAATATCATCAAGGGTATTAAAGTACGGCTATAAGGAAATGAATTCATGGATAAATATTCCTAATCTGGAGGAACGCAAGAAATGTATAACGGCTGATCTCGACAACTTTCTCTCGAACATGAATGATTCATGGCAAGTGCGTTTCTCAACAGGACTCAAGACAGCGCTGATTGAAAAATTATCTGAAGATAACGTACTCCAAGTGCTGACTAAATTGATTGCTGAACAACATGAGCTGGAAACGTGAGTGAAAAGCTAATAATGACTATTTATTGACTGTTCGATGTTCCCTTTTAGAAAAGAAAATAATGCCCGAACAGAACTACTTAAATTCCTTCAAACAGATCCCGCAATTGATTCGAAGATGTGCAATAATGATAGTGGAATTCTAGAGAAGCTTGATAAGGTGAGTCGAAAGATCAGGTATACTACTGAACGAGGAAAATTTTTAGATGGTCGAACATCAACAGTATGAGCTCAATAAAATCGGAATTCCTGCATTTCGAGTGACCCAGAATAAACGAGAACTTCAACTACAAAGTAAAATTCTACAATTCACATTCGGAAGTACTCGTGAATGATCTGATCATTGAAGAAGAGAATAAATTATTTTAAATAATATATTAGAATCCAAAATTTCGCTCCTTAACACACCTAAATTCCGTAATTCGAGCAGTAATTAACATGAATTCTTGACAAAACAAGCATAATAAATGACGACGGATGAAAATTAAAAGAATAAAACTTAAAATAAAAATGTGCGCCAAAGTAAAAATATACGGTAGTTTTCATATTTATTGTACTCCTATGTGGAATTTGCCTAAAAGTGCCCAAAACACTGTATTGCGAATGTGAAAGTTATATTTTTGTTTAAATCTCTTTTTTTTTGTTCAAAATCTCGTAATTTTAGTGTTATACAACGTCTATTTTTTACGTCTAAATGTATAATATCCATTCCGATGCGCGGTCCCGTCCCCCTGAATTTTCGGATGGTGCTTTATCAACGAAGTTTGAATCTTTTGTTTCAGGGTACCATGGGTCTAGACAATAAACCGTTGATTATCGACGGTAAGGACCATCTTCTTGGTCGCCTGGCTTCTATCGTCGCCAAGCAGCTTCTCCTTGGACAGCGCGTCGTTGTTGTCCGTTCCGAGGAGATCGCCATTTCTGGCAACTTCCACAGAAGCAAGCTGAAGTATCTCAGCTTCCTCCGCAAGCGTCTCAACATCAACCCCAAGCGCGGACCCTACCATCTTCGTTCCCCCAACAAGATCTTCTGGAGAACCGTAAGTATCCTTTAAAAGTGCTTAATTTATTGAAGATCTTGGTATTTTTGCTTTGGGGAGAATAACAAAATAAAACTAGAAAGCTCACACAGTTCCATATACACGTAGATGAAAGCAAATTTCTCATTTGGATAGTTCTCAGACAGTTTTAAATTTAATTGTTCTAAAGTATGAGTTTATGAAATAGTTTGTTTCAAAAAAGAACGGTTCATGATTGAAGCTATATTTAGTTCGAAAAGGGCAGTTCTTTATTTCTAGTTTCAGAGTGATGTAGTCCCCTTCCGTCATTTTGCACAGTGAAAAAGCTACGAACTATTTCTTTTGTTTATTCCCAAGCCTGCTTATGTGTTTCAATATCATTTATACTAATAACATACATTTTGTTTTTCATTGAAACTAATTTATCGCATTCCAGGTTCGTGGTATGCTCCCCCACAAGACTATCCGTGGAACCAATGCTCTTCTCAAGTTGAAGGCTTTCGAGGGTTGCCCAGCTCCCTACGACAGAAAGAAGAAGCTTAACATTCCTTCAGCCAACCGTCATCTCGGACTTAAGCCAAGGAGGAAGTTCTGCACTGGTAAGTTCATTGAATTGGTAATGCTAAATCGTAATTTGTTAACTCACAATGGGGATTAAAGAATTATTTGTAAACATATTAAATATGTTCTTTGTATATTTGCATTACTCTTATATCAATTTAAATGTTTATGGAATTAGGCTGAATAGTAATATTTTATATGATGTTTATCTTTTTTTAGTCGGACGTCTCGCTCATGAGGTCGGATGGCAGTACAAGGACGTCGTTGCCAAGCTTGAGGCTAAGAGAAAGGTCAAGGGAGCTGCATACCATGAGGATAAGCAGAAGATCGCCAAGCTTGAGGCTCAGGCTCGCAAGAACGTCGCCGGAAAGATCGCTGCATACCAGAAAATCATTGAGGGATTCGGCTACCACTAAGTGGATGTCTGACGTTATTGTTTTCCCCTCATTGTTTTGTTATAAAATAAATTTGAAATTATTGTCCCTATTGATGCAATGAACGGGCGTCAGTTTCGAGACAGTACTTAAAGGGATCTTGTTTTACAAGTCAAAAAGTGCAATTTAGATGCTGGATACGTTTGAAACTTATCTTGGGAACTCCCGGTTTGGTGTGAGCATGATTGAGTCGACTTCTTCGGATCTTTTCCTGCACATCCATTTCATAGCAAAAGCTATGAAAGAGAAGGTCAAAGTCCTATTCGTATCATCGAAAACTACAGAGCTAAATTTTCGGTTGGGAATGTATCTGTCCTTTTTGATAAACCTATACTTTAGAATTATCGCTAGCAAATTGGCTATACGATGGGATCCATCGGTGATTACTATATTGGATATTGGTAACATATTGAATTCCAACCTATTAGAGGAAAACTATTGTGATATGGTTTCTCGAATAGAACAGGTGGAAAGCCATATATTATGAAAAATATATTGTTTTGCTTAGGCGGCTGAGGATTGTGGTATAATTTTACTGGAGGATGCTACCGTATTTGAGCATTTGGGACTGAGCCCATCTTATGTAATTAAATTAGTAGATAGAATTGCTTCGAAGGATAAGTTGAAGAGGTTGGATAGCCAGAAGATATTGTATTGCATTAATATTCTCCCTTCAGATTGTTCATATCATTCAGTAACGACTGTATACTGTATCGATTACTGAAGAATCAATCTGATTTCGATGTGATCATTCGGCCCATTGGGGGTGGATTTGGAAAAGATGCTACTGGAACGGTATGTATAATGAATAGATGAAATACACTGACAGAAGTCTCAATGGAAGGAAATACAAACTCGATAAATACTCTGCTTCATTCAGTGATTTTGGGGAAATGTGATTAGATAATATTTCCATAAGAGTTTGTGTTCAGATGACTCTTCATCGTCAAAATGGATCTCTTGTTAGAGAAAAGAGTCATATGCTATTCTTAGCAGGTGAAAGATCTATAAAATCATTCTATCCTGGACATGCTTCTATCTTCTTCTGAACAGCGGTATATTTTTCACTTTCGACATCTATCATTTATACCATCAAAACGGAAAAGTCCAACATTTCTCAAATTTTGTGAAATAAAATTTCATAAAATGCTGATTCCTTCTTTTTTTTCCCATGCAGTTGCTTATTTATTATCCAAATTGTTTAGTACAAATGTGTCTGTCCAATTTATTTATGCGGGATAAAAGGGAAAAAAATATTATCGGGAGCAAAAATTGTATACTGCATACCAGGGCTGTGCGTAAAATCTTTTTCGTAAAATTTTCGTAAAACATTTTGAGCCAAATGTATTTCGTGATAAAAGATATGAAACAAGCGAATGTTCATAAACGACTCTCTTATGCAAGGGGCAGACGATAAGCAAGAAATTTCCGCTAAAAACTTGTAGAAAATTATGTATACATCTCCAAACTTTGACTTTCCGCCAATTTTTGTCAATAATTTCACCAAATATTCAGTATTTTGTTATATTTTTCGATTCGTTAAATTTTCAACATTTCGTAAAATTTTTACGTCGTAAAAATTTTACGAAAAAAGTCGTAAAATCGTAAAATTCGTAAAATCGTAAAACGTAAAATGCACAGCCCTGCTGCATACTGTAAAAAAGCTTACTTTGTCATGGCAGCCGTCTGTATAACTTACGAGAAGGTGGCTATTTTTGGCGTGCATTACTGTGTTTACAATTAGTGTTCACGATTTTGGATTGGTAAAAAATACTCGGGAATTTTATTTGCTCGTACCGATAAGTTTGACAAAGTGTCACAGAATCGGTCTATGTAACTTACAATATTAAATTATTTTTTTAATCATTTCAAGCAACTTTCGATCAGCTTATCACTTAAATTTTCGATATGTCTTACGAATTTTTATAATCCACCTTTGAAAACTTCAAATATATAAGGAACAAATATTGTATGAAATGGAACTGGAATAGATTACACTGTTTATACGATTCGGTCACGTCTCGTTATAGTAAAGATATGAGAAGGATTTAATGAGACCGGTGGGAATAAATTTAGAATGAGATGGAATGGTCCCTAGTTCGCATTGAATTGAAATCAATATAATGAATAGTGAATGACTAGTTATTGAATTGTATGTAAGTATGAGGCTATGGGAATGGGAGGACTGCTGTAATAAATAGATCATGGCTCTTCTAAAGCATACCAACGTGCTTGTGATTTCTCTTCTCTTATTATTGCTCTCCACAATTCTTTACATTTGTGTAGAGGTAATTCCATCTTACCCAATACTTCGTTAGCCATTCCAAATGTACCGTATTCGTGAATGGCCTATACACATTTTAAGATTATTGGAGGACATAAAATTGACTTACTTCGATTTCGAGTATACTATCACAAAGTGAATTTTTGGGAACAGAAAAAGTGAGAGATTCATTGAATTGTGTACTCTTTGAGTTCTTCTTCGATGACGTCTTCTTCCTCTTAAGACGACGTTCTGCATTATCAAGTAACGAAACACGAATGGAGAAAGCTATAAATGGAATATTTCATTTGATAGTTGTAAAAGTGAAGATGTTACATCCTCCTACTGTATTTCTTAGAAGAAGATTTCTTGATTTGAATACATTCATTGTGAGTCGTTGTGCTTTTGATAAATAAGTAAGAGAGAATAAAACCTCTCCAAATCCTTTCTATAATGAAGATAAAGAATAGGATTAAGTATAGAGTATAGACATACTCCTCCATTTTCATCAAATGGTAGAACTTCAGCAAAGAATACAGTAGGATTATCCTTCTCTCTACTAATGGATACTCTTCCTAATGTTAACCAACAATATCCAACACATTCATCAACTGAGAACTGATCATAGTCATACACCATCACTTCCAATCTACATGCATGTACTGATGATGCTAGTGATGGAGTCTGCAAAGATTTCCTATATAGGGAACACTAGCTACAATATACTTACTTGGAAATAGAACTCTTCATTAATAGTTGGTGATGTTGTTCCTTTGTATATCTGTGTCTGTTGTTCTGATTTGGCTTCATTTGAATCAGGAATATCGAGGGCGACACGGAAGTATGGATTAGGATGTCCGTCCTCCAACAATATTATCTTTTAATAGTCTTCATATCCAATTTTACAGTTTCTCAGAAATAGCGGCGTCTTACATTTATTCTTACTTTTTACTTTGCTCAATTAAATTTTTCTTCTTGAAAAGAATATAATCTTAGATGATTGGTAATCATTTGATCGTCTATTTATGTATTAATAGTTAAATGTAAATCTTCTGTACATCCTGGATCTCTAGCTAATTATTTTTAGATATTAAATAATAGCCTAAATAGGTTGAATGATATCATGAAAATGACAGAATAATAGAATATAGAGTAGATTGGAATGGAAGAGAGGAGAATAACGAATCAGGGGAAGAAGAAAGGGGAGTTGTCTCGATTAGCTATCTCATTGTAGAGAAAGGGGGTGAAAGGAAATGAAGCTTCAAAACCCTCATGTCAACTATGAAACTCAATTTTCCATTCAATGGCTAAGGAATACTTCGTCTTGATTGTTGTATTTAAAGTCTTGAAGTAAGTATATGATACCTGTCTTTTTGATGGAACATCAATTGCTTGTTGTAGATTAACAGTAAGTAGACATAGATTAGTATCCATCCATAGGCTTAATTTTATTGATCCCGTTCCACTTATTGATGTATCATCATAACATGATTCTGAATCTGGCATCTGAAATTGTAAAGTGGAATAACGTCATTCTAACTAGCTGTTCTTTTCTTTTCAACTATTGGATAGATTGAACGGAGGAAGTCATAAAAGAAATGAAAGGGGATATAGAGTAAGAACAATTGCATTGAATAGATTCATACCGTAGAAGTGCACTGATAGAGTCCACGATCAAATTGTGAATGATGAGGATTAGAAAACATTGAATCTCTGCTCTTTTGCATACGTGGAATTGTAAATGAATCAGATAGATCAATAGGTTTAGGAGGAATGTTAGTATAAGATGGATGAGATGATGAAGGAAGATGTGTTGTATCAACTAATGGTTCTATTCCTTCACTTCCATCTGCTGCTATTCGAACTATTCGAGATTGTTTCCGTCGAGTTAATTCATAACTGAAACATCATCACATTTTATATACTTTTTAGTTATTATGTGAATTGACGATTAACATGAATATAAGTGTATTCGTATAACCATAGATCGACATTTGGTGTGCAGCGGAACTTTTTTCTCTTTGAATATCATTTTGACACTTGGGACTTATCTCTCTCTATCTCTTTATACTTGTGCCTACTCCATATTTAAGAGATATTACGAGTAGAGATTATGTGATAAGGAGAAGAGGGAGTGGGATAGTAAGATACTCAATTATGATGCGATATACGGAGACTTATGTGATAAGGTGTACGGGGGGTAGGATATAATAGAGTATAAGGAGTAGGAAGAAGGGCTAACCTGGATACCATTTCACGATCATCTTGAGTGTCACAACGAGTGAAGGCACGTCGTTGTATATAACGAGTATTGGATGTTGAGAGATCCAGGATGTTCTGTTCGTACCTATGAGAAGAGAAATGATGAATGAAAGGATAGAAATGGATAGGAAGAAGGTGGAGAGTATTATATCTAATTCATCAGCCAACATTCATTCTGGAAGACAGAAATGTATGAAAGAAGTGAAGGGAAGAATATGGATGAGAGAAATGAAGATGATTCGTTAGTATTGAAGATGAAGAAGAAGAAGATGTGAGATGGATAAGATAAGGAGATGATGAGATAAGAAGAAGAAGAGGAAAGAGTGATTATGAAGTGAAGAGTAGAAATGAGATGAGATGAAGAAGAAGCAAGATAACTAAAAAGAGATTAGACACGAAGGATAGATGTTATTGTAGAAGAAAGAATATGGAGGAAGAAGGGGATGAGTTGGAAGAGAATAGAATGACTTACCAATTGAGACGAGAAGATCGTGAATTAATGAAGAGAATAAGAAGAAGAACGAATAGAATAAGTACTGTGGCTGATAGAATGTAGATGAGTAGTAATTGTTGATTAGATGAATATATGAATGGAAGATGAAGATATGATGAGAGAGTCATCTGAAATGGGACTCAAATGTCTACTATGCATATGGTTTCTTCTCGACTAAATATATGAATGTAGAAAATGGAATTGATTCACTTTTATTATCAATAGATTTAAGAAGAGGGGTATGTTATTACTCTCTATATCTGTCATTCGTAATATATCCTCCTTCTATCTTTCTATCAATTCCTCATTTGTGTATGTATGCTTCAATTTATCTCCCATGCTACCAATAGTTGACGTTCTCTTCGTCGTATTCACGTTCTCTTATTTACTTACTCACTGGGTTTCATTCTCTCTTTCTTTCCCCCACAATATGAACTACCATCTCTTATGGTTTTTTTGTCAATTTAGTAAACAGGGGACAAAGATGTTCTAATGCGAATCGTACAGACATATTATGATTACATATTTGGCTTAGAAACACATGAGTTAATAAGGGAACGCTTGTTTAATTGTTCAAATCGAGCTTATACATGGGTCCCGACATTGGGGTGTCCCTTGTAAAATTAGGGCGATTGTGTGGAATATAAAAAATTACATATAAAAAATTACGTTTGGGTGAAATTTTAAGACATATTTGGAATGCCCCCCCTGTAAAATAAATCTGTTTAAAAAAACATTTTTCTGTTCGGATGCCCCCTGTAGAATCTAGCTACCATGTACTCTGCCTATTTATGATCGAAATCATAGGTCGAAAAGTGTGGCACAAACTACGAAGCCTGGCCGCATTTTGGAATTGTGTTTTGAATATCTAACCGCATTTTGGAAAATCTGTGTCTATTCGACTTATGATTGAAATGGGTCATCCACCATCAATAAGAGTAGATATTCTCTGCATAAATCCTCTCCGAATTTATTACTTTTCAAGATATTTGTTGACTCTAACTTCTAAATATTTGTCGTATTTTTTAAATATCTCAATAGTGTCTAAATATAAAGATTGGTTACTGTGAATATAAGAATACCAACAACTACATGTGATTAATGTGTCATTGCATGTGGTAGTATGAAGGAATTAGGAATAGAATGGGAAGAAAGGTCGTGTAAATGAGTTGTCAATTACAATCAACAATGTCTTGTTGTTGTACTAACAAGTAATAGAATGGTATGAGGAGATTATTTAAATGTAGAGTGGAGAAAGATGAAGAAAAGGGAATGAAGGGAGAAGAGAAAATGGAATAATGAGTAAATGAAGATGGATCGAGGATAGAAGAATGAAGAAAAGATAAAATAATTAGTGACGAAGCCAATGAGAAGAAAAGACCTATTATAAATATATACGAATAAGAAATGAAGGATAGATGAGGCTGAGATGGATAAAAGTAGGGTGGTGAGAAATAATAGAACGTAGAAAAGAAAATTAGAAGTGATCAAGATAAATACTAATTAGTATGGAATGAAATAACTAGATGGACTATATGCACAGTCTTATTCAGGGAAAATAGAAGATGATGAGATAAAGGGAATGGAAGGGGCGGAGTGAAGAATGAATAAAGGGTAGACAAAGTTGCATCCAATGTGTAGATACACAATAACAAGACGAAGTAATATGAGAATAGAAAGAGAATATTGAATAAGATAGACAATCTGGAATATGACAACAAGATCTACTACACTTTAATGATTTCATCCAACATAAATTATATATTTCGTCAATATTTTGACTGGTATTCTTTATATCATTTTTTCAAAAAATAAAAAAAATCTAAGTAAAAATATGCAAATTTGTCTAGTATGTACCACAAAAGATGTTTTCCTGAAGGTGTCTATGAAGCAATAAACAGTCATATAAAAGATGGAAAGAATAGATGGAAGCGTGAAAGCTATGATGCTGCAATGAGAGAAAATGACAAGTGAGAAAGAAAAGAGACGAAGTGTAAATGAATGGAAGGAGGGATATTAGAAGTGTGACTATGTTTGATGTAGATGAAGAGATGACTAGAGTAGAAGAATAGAGATAGAGATAGATGAAGAAAGAGAAGAAGGAATGGCATCATGTACAGAGAAAAAGACAGACTCAGATCTCATTTCGAATTCCTACTTTTATTTCTCTTATTCTAGTTGCTCTCACAAAGGAACGAATATAAAATTTCATATACTTTATATTTGTAGATACGATAAGACATCATATAGGAAATGTGAACACTATTTGTATATGCACATTGTGGACTACATTCAAGCCGTCTATAGTTTAGAACGATTTCCTTCCATCATTGGTTTGATGTATTTATCAACAGCTGGAAGAACCTGTAATGTGATATATTTGAGATAGATAGTTGATTTATACGTAAATATATATAACGATATATTGTATTGAGAGCATACATTTTCGCCCCACCCACAATCTGTTGTTTTTGCGAATTATAAACTGACCCGAAATTAGAACAAAACTGACCCGATCTACATCTCAAGTACTCGAAACTGACCCGATCTTTGATGATTCTTACTAATCTCGGTCTCCCGCATATTCCTAGATGGGTTTTGAGTCTCAAAACTGACCGCATCGACAAAAGTGCTCACTCACAATGTGGGTGCTCGAAAATGTATGATTGGGAGTTAGTAAAAGTAGCTGGTAGAATTTCTTGCGTATTTGTATTCACGATCTCTCTCTATATATATTCTCTCACTATTTTTGTCGCCGTGGACGATACAAAATAACAACAAAGACATTACGATAATATGGTAGATGAAATATATATTTGATTAGATGAGAGTATTCTTACATGAGTATAGTTGAGCTGACTACTCTTTGCCCATTCATAGAGTGCATCATAGACATTTCCATCTCTTCTTCCAAGTACAGAATTCAATTCACGATCAGAGAAATCGAATGAATCTACTAGAGAAACTGCATTTGGACGAATCTGTAATGGTTCAATTATTACATTGATAGATAGTTGAGTTGTTTGATTTGAATACGCGTCCCGGTTGGGTATTTAGGCAACTATTAGATATGTTTGAGAAAGAATATGTAATTGAAGGAAAGTAAATTAATAAGAGTACTTACAATGGCAAGGTCCTCATATAGTCTTGTCTTGAGATATTGAATCTGTCCACCATTGCAATGACCATCCTGTAATGAATTGATGATGTATTGAGATAATAAAAGGAAAGGATGGATAGAATACCTCGAGTAGATGATGAGCCATATCAACACATTCATAATGTAGATATAATGAAAGAAGTTGATCAAGTACTTCTCTTATAGAAGAAGGACATGATTGTACACGACGATAGAATGAACGAGCCATGAAGAGACGAGTATGGATACGTGAAGCCTATATTGATTGATTGATTGATCGATTGATTGATTGATTGATTGTATGGATATACCCTGTTCATCTCCACAGTACATCCATTCCATGCTTTCTCTTTACTTTCTCCTCCATCTATTCTCTTCTTCCACATTGTTGCTGCTTCGATAGCTAATCTACGTGCAGCATGTTCAATCGATTCGATCATTGCCTGTTCATTCATTCATTAGGTAAATGTAATATATTTATGGAGTGTACCTCATATTCTCTTGTTATATCTCCTCCTTCAAGACCAATAAGAGATTTTGTGTTTCCCTTCTTAGCAATGTAAGAGATAGAATGAGATAAAGTCTTTCCTTGTGCAGCATGTTTAACAGCCTTCATGAGATATCTATAGATATGAATGAGATTCTATTATTGATTAGTAGTTATCAGTATACCTAGCTGTCTGTTGTAACATAACCATATTCTCTCCTTCATAAGTACATCCTCCAATCTGTACTGCATATAGTTTGGGTAGACCAGATGCATCAGAATATCCTAAATATAAGTAATAAAGTAATAATGAATGTAATTAGACTCATACCATGTCCTCCACATGACATTCGACATTGTTCTATTCCCAATCCAACCTAGATATATAAGGATGAGTATGATATAAGGAGGAAGGAATACTTACAAAGTGTGATACAACAGATTTGAGACCAGAAGTGATTGCATGTAGATCGGGTAATAAATCAGTCTACAAATGATAAGTAATACTTAAAGTCATTGTATGATACATACATTTCCATTAGCAATATCCTTGAGTGTTTGTGCATAAAGTGCATTGATCTCTTGTCCAGTGAACATTACTGCATAAGCTCGAGCTAACTGAATCAAGTATAATCAATTCATTTCAGATATCTCACACACCTGAGGGAAGAGTCGATGCTGTTGTGTTTGGTAATCAAGGATTTGCACTTCTTTCTCTCTAAATAGATATATTTATTATCCCTTCTCAATATATTTACTATATACGTGCCCTTGTTCGATTCTTCCTTGTCTTCTTATTGCTGAATATCGAATCGCTATTGTGGAAGCCTTAATAGATCCTTATTATTTATTGATACTGATAGTTCGTTTGACATACAATAGCCAGGAAGTGTCCTTGACCGTAGATCATTATTGATCGGACGTGAACCTTAATTGAGATTACTGTAGATGAGAAGATATGAATGAATAGACAAACCATGGTAGCATAGTTGAGTTTAGCATGCATTGGAGGAGTATAACTACCATCAGGGGAAACCTCAATTAAAAAATTATAAATCTTATTCTATCTCGGGTTTTTTCTCGCAACTTGCGCGCAACTTACAGTACCTTGCTCCGCAAGTTATCACATCCACCACTTGCGCGCAACATATGCAACACTTGCGCGCCCGAAGTGCAACTTTTTGCTGCATGCTTTACTGTGTAAATCGCGCACGTTCGGCAAATTGAATATTTTCCTCGCAATTTCGTTATTTTTCTAACTTTTTCGTTTCACGTATCTATATACTGTTGTTGCAATAATAATATGTGTTTAACTAGTCGCCAGTGTCACGGCTCGTTCAAGGAACCGACCACCGGCGAGTATGAAGAAGAGGAGATCGAGGATTTCCGCTGTGAACTTACGAGGTTACATCTTTTGCCACTCAGTCTATTTTCCTTGATTTCATACTATTTCCTGTGTTACATATCTATTACGTGCCTGCAGTCGTATGAACACAATTCTAGATGTTGCATGAAGTCGCAGGCACGTAGTAAACTGTATCAACGTACACAGAGAATCTGGAGCAAGCTTGCCGCAAACATGCAACAGTCTCGTAAATTGCGAATAAATTGCATGTTGTTGCCTTCACGACAACAGTTTCAAAGCAATTTACTTGCAACTTGCTTCGTTGTTGCTTTTAGAGTTCAGTTTAGGGTTAATTGCCGGTTATTTGTTTCATCCTTGCTCTGTTTATGGAGCAAGGATGAAACAAGTTGCCTGCAAATTATATTTCGTGGTTGCCGAATCATTGTTCCCAAGTTCGCCCGATACTTGCAGCAAGCTTGCTCCCCATTCTCTGACTATGCTAAATAGATCCGATAACCGTAACTACCAACCGTACCCGACGGACGGCCAAGCTGCGGCCACAAAATGGTCGGATAGTTATCCAGCTGGCGTTCATTTTGTGGCCACAACTTAGCAGCCTGTCTGGTCGTCATGAGATGTCGTTGACCGAAGAAGTTTTGCAGTAAAAACATCTATATTCATTGAGAATTATTGATTGACTATTCTGTAGGTCCTCAACATCGGTGAACACCCCCTGAAGGAGCTACACAGCACTCGCAGTTGGACAAGGTACCGCTGTTCAGACTTCTTTTTATTGGAACTTATTCGTGCCAGTTAGTTATAACACTATGTCTTAGAAAATCCACATAGTTGCGGTATCGACGAAAAATGGATTTTTCTGTTTTGTATATGATAATTACAGGCTCCATGAGTGAAGTTCACTGGTACTTGGAAATTCCTTCCAATTGAAAATTCGCTTCAGGAGGTGACCACACAACGATTTGGCGCCTTTTCCTAAAAGGTTTATTTCGAATCCAATCGATTCGGGAGTGGGTGCAGTTCACTCCTTGGCTAATTCTAAGAAACTATGGTCAAGGAGAGTTTTTCGATCAACGGATAACGAAGGCTGGAATTGGGAATTTTCGAAAAAATTTTTACATTAAATTAATTCTCACTATTTTCCCATAGCCCAGGTAGATTTTTTATTTGCTCAATATCTTCTACATATTATATTACACCTTCAGTTTAAAATTCATAATTTCTTAAAAATACATTTGATATGAACTAATTATTTTATAACGAAAATCGTAATTATGGTGTGCACCTACAGTAATCCCTAATCGGTCAACTCAGGTAAAACCTCGCATACATTTTACAGCTAAAAAAAAAGTTAAATGTTGGAAAACAGGCCGAAAAAATGTATTTTACAGCTAAAAGCTACGAAATTGCTAGCAATTGCTAGACATCATAACTTTTTGCTATATTTTCCTGTCTTTTCACAAAAAGTTACTAAAAAGTTACTAAAAAGTTTGAAATCATACATGTGACACAACATGCTGCGCGCTGCGGCTATTGCTGAACGCGTTGCGTTCGCTATCTTTTAAATTTTATTTATTTTCTTTTTTTTTAGTTATTCAACCTTAAATTGTTGTAATTATGTATCTATTCCGTAGGGTAACGTGACGAAGCGTCGTAGGATACCAAGGTGACTGGTTTCAGGAAGAAGGAAAGGTATATTTTTTTCTGTTTAAATATTTCTCCAGTCAATTTTGTTTGGTGATTGCTTTGTGTATAAATCTTTGTAGACGGAGTCGATCTCGCGATTACCCGCTGCCCACCGCCATGTGCTGTCCATATCGATGTGTGAATTGGATTAGATGTGAGGTAAACAAGCAACTGCTGATTTTTTTCTATTTTTTATGGTATTTTGCTGATTTATTTCTCGCGTTACAAGATTGCTTCTTGTTCTGACTTAATATACAACGTCGACCGATTTCAGTGGAACTGGAGTGGAAGAAGATACATGTAGCTGAGAAGAGAATGAAAGAAGATGAAGAACAACCTTGGTCCCGAGTTATACTCTGTCAATATTCATCCATATCCATTCATTTTAAACGATTCAATGGATAATGGAAGGATTACAGAGTGAGGAAACTATAGTTGTATACAACATCTAGTGCACTATCATAAAATAGTGAATTAAAAGAACAAGTAAGTGGCTCCGCACCCATATTTCATTATAAATCGATAGTCTTCTTTCATCTTATTTTTTCTGAGAGTACATGAGAATTTGGTATTAATTAATCTAAATTAGTTATGTTATACGTATGAAACTCAATTATGTCATAAAATAGTTGGATGGTTACAGGTGATAGAATTTGATGATCGATTATTATTATTGACTCAAGAGAAGATGGATACTGGGGAATATGTTTGAAGATAAAGAATGGAGTGATAGAGATGATAAAGGAATTAAAGCAGCTGAGAATCAAGTTAGTTTTTATTGATTTATCGTTTAGTGAATATGCCGTTTAAAGTTCAGTCGTAGTTGAATTGTCTCAAGCAGTTGGTATATTATCTATTTTAACTGAAGAGAATATCATTGAGAAGACCATTAGTCTCACTTATTGTTAAAGAGGAGGAGATAGAGATAACGGTGATAGAGTCTAGATTATTGATTAGATTGGCAAGAGATAATGTATGCTATACTTGTTGTAGATTAACGTATTGAAGACGTAATTGAGAAATATTCAAGAAGAGTTTGAAAGATTGAGAAGTATATAGAGAAGAGAAGATGGAGATGAAAAACAACATGAAAGAACTGCTATACTAGAGGTATTGGTTGATTGACTTTAGAAAATGGTTCATCAGAATTTTTTTAGGATCCATTATGAAATATAACAGCCCTAATGAGAGGATTACAGTATTAAAAGAGACGATTGTTTAAGGAGAAAGATTATCGATTGAAACCAATCTTGTAAGAAGGAAAACTATATCTAAAGATGATATAGAATCTTGAAGGAGAACTGAAATATGAAAGAGAAGAAAGAAATATATTAGAACATATTCGAATTACATTGGAAGTCTCCATAATACTTTACTGAAGATGATACAATGTATGTTATGATATCTGGTATTGTATGCTCGTTAATAATATATTAGTGTATGATTTGTATTGATTGTCTTGTATAGGAAATATTGTATGAATATAAAAATTGTGAATATCATATACATATTGTTTTGTTGTACCGCTAGATGTTTATTGTTGTGATCGCTCCATCGTTGTTGTCGTTCCTTGAGTGGTTCACTTTTCATTTTTTTAAATTTAAAAATCGCGTTTTTATGTCAATAAATCGTTTTTTAATCACTGGCAGCAATCCTGAATACAGAACGAGTGAGAATAGAGAAGGTAGAAAACAGCCCAATAACAGCTAGAAAAAAGACAAGGAAGTGTTAAAAAATGCTGGAAAAAATGCATTTTACAGTTAAAGAAAAGCTATGAAACAGCTAAAAGCTAAGAAAAGCTAGAAAACAGCCAGAAAAATGCATTTCGCTAGCTGTAAAATGTATTTTTTTTGACATTTCACATGCATGCGTTGTAGCTGTGAAATGTATTTTTCTTAGCTGTAAAATGTATGCGCAGTTGTACCTGAGAATTTGGAAATTTGGTAGTTTTAAACATATTTCACCGCTATTCTTCACATGACTGAGGTATACGACTACTCCCCGTCTTCGGAGTGCTCCTGCACGTTAGAGTGGTGGTCAATATTCTATAATATTTTGGTTTTTCAATAATAACTTTCTTCCCAGTCTACCGTTTCTCTTCATTTTTTAGTATGTTTGTATAGATGATACTATGGTATAGTGATCCAATTTATATCGATAATGGATAACAAACAACGAAATAGCGATCAATTTACGAAAAATGTCAATTTTCAGCAAAATCAGCACATGGGAATAGGTGCACTCCGAAGACAAGGAGTAGTCGTATACCTCAGTCATGTGAAGAACAGCGGTGAAATATGTTTAAAACTACCAAATTTCCAAATTGACCGATTAGGGATTACTGTAGGTGCACACCATAATTACGATTTTCGTTATAAAAATGATTAGTTCATATCAAATGTATTTTTTTTAAATTATGAATTTTAAACTGAAGGTGTAATATAATATGTAGAAGATATTGAGCAAATAAAAAATCTACCTGGGCTATGGGAAAATAGTGAGAATTAATTTAATGTAATTTTTTTTTTCGAAAATTCCCATTTCCAGCCTTCGTTGAAGGTTGATCAAAAAACCCTCCTTGACAATAGTTTCTTAGAATTAACCAAGGAGTCAACTGCACCCACTCCCGAATCGATTGGATTCGAAATAAACCTTTTAGGAAAAGGCGCCAAATCGTTGTGTGGTCACCTCCTGAAGCGAATTTTCAATTGGAAGGAATTTCCAAGTACCAGTGAACTACACTCATAGAGCCTGTAATTATCATACATAAAACAGAAAAATCCATTTTTCGTTGATACCAAAAAATATCCCAGTTGTTGAATTCTCTCAGATAGTGTTTTTTATTCACTCGTACTTGGATACTTCTAATTATAGCCCTTTTTATAACCATCTCCACCTATTTGTGTTCACTATCAAGCAACTGAAGGATCAATTTCAGTTTCAGATTCATTCATACTTCAGCAAGAATTCTCGAGGCCCTATCCCTTCGATACACTCATCAATAAGATTAAATATTTCTCACAGAGGTACATTATGATTTAATTATTATTTTTCTTATTTGTTTATCAATCATTTAAAACATTAGTAATGAACCAAAAGATGAAAATATATTTCTTTTTTATGTAATGAATGGGACAAATCGTACAAGAAACGGGAGCACCACCGATGTCATTGATTGTGTTACATTATAATGTTGAGAGGATCGATTTCTACACATTTAAAATGTATAACTATATATTTCATCATTTCAGTCGTGGTCAAGGTTCATCTATCGACTGATGTCGTGAAGTCGTGACGTCATTCTATTCGGAGTGATGGAAGTACTCGATGTACATATTGATAGGATGACATGGTGAGTGGAAGACTTTTGATACGGTAGATATGAGCCTGATGAGGGAAAGGAAGATATGACAGAATGATTGGCCACACTTAGTAGTTAAATATGAGTTGAATGATTCGATTCACAGTGGATATGGTAGATATGGGTGGAATGATTGGAATACTTTGGCTACGGTAGACGTGAGTAGTGTTTTTGTATGGTTTAGATCTGTCATTTCAATAATACAAATCGACCGATCAATACCCTGTGATTACAGATGCTTGGATCGTTCCTCCTTCCGTTCTCTGCTCTCGATTGGTGGTTCTCCGTGCCAAACCAAGCCAACACATGCTCAAGTCGCTTCTGTATCCTCATCTAACTGTTGTTTGCACACATTCATTAATCTCATCCCAATATATTTATTGATTGATTGCTCTTCATTCGAGTGGACTACCCAATCCCAACTGTGTTCCATTCCCATTAGTTTGTTTAATTGTGAAACTACTTGATTTTGCCTTATTATCGTCTTCATTGTCATTGTATTTGCATCTTGCACTTTCTTTCCTCTACCTCATCCTATACGCTTCATTTTTTTACTGTATTGATTCGACGCCTGTGCTATTGTCTATTTGATGTCGATTTGTGCAATAAATAGTTCAAATACAACATTTTGTTTCCTACAGAAAGAATGCGCGGCATATAGGCGCAACTTGCGCGCTACTTGTTAGCACGTGCGCCGCAATAGCGCGCAAGTGGCCGCTAAGTTGCGCGCAAGTGGCGAAAAAAGACACGAGTATATACCATACTGTATATTTGTTCTTTCATTCTGTGTAGTTTGATCTTTGATCTCACCTTAGCGTGTTTCATAAGCATTCGTTTTCGGGGAATTCTAACATTATCAAATCCAAGGAATCCATTATCAGTTGTATTGTATCCCATTTTTGGTCCAATATCTCCAATTGTGATACCTTAAATGTACAAATGATTACAGTAAACGTATTGTACAAGTGGATCGAAAAACTTTTGATTACGTACTTGAAAAAAATTTCAATCTGTGGCGAACAACGGGAAACCCGTTTTCCGGGAAAATGTGACGTCATTAGCGTAAGCGGAGAATTTTTGGAAAACGCCTCCGCCTACGCTAATGACGTCACATTTTCCCGGAAAATGGTTCTTGCATACGGCCACTGGAGAATGTAACAAACCATTTTTGAAGGAAACGTGTGGGAACAGAGCCCATTCGGATTTAAAACAACAACAGAAAACTTTAAACCATCTCCCTCCCCCCCCAAACGCTCCTTGTTATTTTGACCTTAGAAATAAAGATAAATATGATACCAGGAAGAGGTTGATGGGTCCTTTCATCTCTAAGCTGAACTAAGAAATTATGAGGACCAAGGTTCTTTCCATCAATATACAGTTGAGCACAGACTACTGCATAGTTTGACATCTTTCCCAGATTTCCGGGCCACCTTTAAGTAGACTCATGAGATGATATTGATAAGATATGATTATGAGCCCTTATGATTATATAGATGAAATGACTAACCATTTCATAGAACTACGAGTAGGAGTATGAATGATAAACTCTTCTTTACTCTTATCATATGTAGCTCTTGTTTCTAATTCTCGTAGATTCGTACCTACATTCATTAATTATTGTATATAGATAGAGTAGAGTATTAATTACCATGACCCATTTCTGTTTGAGCATATGTTCCAATGATCTCTAGTGATAGTGCACGAGGAATAATCTCATTAGCTAAATCCTCATCAGCCTACAAATATACCTTGAATCATTCATATATCATGGATCATCTACAGTAACCTGTCCGTTTAATGCTGGAAGGAACATCACAAAGTGAAGAGCTAGAGGATATCCTTGAATACCAATTGCCTCACTTAATTATATGATTAATATTTTGATTCTATGTCTATTCTTACTTAACAAAGTGGTACATCTCAGATGACTGACTGGGATCAACATATTCAACTGCTTTACGAACCAAAGCTTGTGTCTGAAAGTGTCATTTTAGATGTCAAGTGGTTGTAATAAACATAAAGATAAGGATATAATCTTTTTGTCAATAAAAATAATAAAAATATGATGATATACCTTCTTAGCTGTAGCCTCTATTGCTTCTTCTCTGCTTAAGAATTCATGACGAATTGGATTAGCAAAGTCTGCATCTTTTGCAACCTTAAAAATATTTAAATATTTATCAAAAATTTTTTTAAAAAGGATCAAAAAATTCAAAAAATGGCTCAAAAAATTTTTGAATTTAAATTTTTTTTATTCTTTACTTTGTTTAAAAGGATAATAAGCAATTCAGACACATCATTTTTGCCTGAAAAGTGGTTAAAACTGCCAATTATTTATTATTAACCGAAACATGATACAATAATTTTTTCACTTATTAAAAATTCTACGTTAGTGCATTGGGAACAGTAATCCACACTAAAATCCTTAGAATCATCTTCATCAAAACCGTAAAAAATGATAAAACTGGGAATCTTGTTAAGTTTTGTCAAATGTCACAAATTTCCACAAATGTTTCACTTTTTGTCGTTTTAACTTAAAACTTTTAAGGGTATTTTTTACATTTAATATTTTTTGATTTTTTTGAGAAAAATTAAAAAAAAAAACTGATTTTGAATTTTTTGAAATGGTCAAAAAATTCAAAAAATTAAAATTAAAAAAACCCAGCCCTGATTCTTATGTGAACAGTATAAAAGGATAGATGTTCAAAATATATTATTATTATTATAAATGTTCAAAATTGATATGATGGCCTCTCTAGAAGGAACAAGTAAAATGCACAAAAAATCTTTGCACAGGCATTTTCAGTATTCTTGAATTAGTCTAGAAAAGATATAACTAGAAAAAAAATTCTCAAGCATTTCCCCTACCACTTGTCCCTTACAAAAGTTTGTCATATATCGTATAGTTGAAGTAAAAATGAATAACCTTTGTTGATATTTGTCTTCTCTTGTCTACCATATCTTGTCCTCCATATACCATACAACTCATCTCATTTGTATCAAAGGTACATGTTTCACGTTCCTGATTATTGATTGATTTGTTTGATCTACTGAATATAAAGGATATAATACCTTAGTGAGATCAGGATTATCTCCAGGTTGAATATATCGACTGATTGGCATCTGAATACAAATATGCGTGTGAGAATGTGAAGAACGTGGTAAGATAAAAGAAAGAAAGCGAATGAAGACTATCAGTTGATACTCTTTATGGAACTATAAACTACACTACGGATATCTTCATTAATGCTCTCCTCCTTATCTTTCTCCTCCCTTCCCTCTACCTCTTATAGACTCCCTTGCGTTCCCTCGTCATTCATTCTATCTCAGGTTCGAACTACACGATAAAGTGTGTATCTTGTTATGATCGTCTGTACTTCGTTCAATCGAATCACATATTATCACAGATATGTTGAAAGAGTACACAATGAATACAGTTGTAGATAACCTTTTATAGAGAAGGGAAATAAGTAGCATAAATGAAGTGTTCAATATCATCAAATATATGATTGAGAAGATGAAATAGCTTGACCAATGTAGAACTCTTGTGATGGAGGACGTGTCACATATTCATCATAAGCACACTCAAGAGATTCAACATTATCTTAATACAATCAATATAGTATCTATATTTATTCATATGTTACGGATCTACGGATATCAGATCTACATGAATAGTTCTTCAACTTACAACTGTTTCTGTCATCAATAGAGTTCAATGATTGATAAATATGTACAAAAGATAAAAAAACACTAAAGAAGATCGTTCGAAAAAGATAAAAAAAGATCAAAGGTCATTATAGACATAAGAAAGATCAGTCATGATCGATCAAAGATCAATAATCTTTGAATCTAGGATAACTTACTTTGAGGTATTTGAATTTGAGGAGTCCGTACTACGAGAGAATTGTAGATGTAATATATAAAAATGAGACTAAATGCACTTATTGATGATGGTACTGAAAATATTGATTGATTGATAAAGAATAGATTGAATAGACTTACTAAAGAATAGAATTAAGACGACAGTTTGATCGTTTTGTTCTGCCATTCATCTCAAGAATAAACTATACAAATGACTTATACATTTGCAATGTCACTCAATTATGGTAATTACTTCATTCTTTATTCTTCTAATCAATTCAATCAACTTTCTCTTTGTCTAATGCACGTACAACAATGGAATTATTAATTTATTCTCGTTATGGAAACCATGCTCAAATATTGACAAGTTTTTTTTTCTTTTTTTTTATTAATTTCTCTACAACAAATCTACCATTCATATGAAACATGAGTGAGAATGACTAATATTGTGACTACGCATGGAAATAAGACTATTTTGAAGTTGTCAATAAGTTAGTCTATACTACATCACACTTTCTTTTCAGATCTTCATAGTAAGAATAAGAAGGATCAGATTGAATTTTGGCGATAATCATGAGATATTGGGATGTTAGTGATATTTTCAATGATTACGGTATTTCTGAAGATGTGAAATGTTCCGTATTCATTCCAAATATCGCTTTTCTCATTGAATATCTATCGAGTGTTTTATATTTCTAAAAGGTCTTTTGATAAGTTGTGTTTTTATTGACAATCTTTTGACAGTGACATGAATTTACCAGTCAACAGATTGGATCCGTTGAATCTGATCCCTGGAAAACATAATTGTAGAGTAAAATGTGAATCAAGAAATCATACAATTCTCACTCCGACGGTACTTTTATTACAATAAAAATATCAAACCGTTTGATTCAAAGGAATAAAATTTAAATTTTAAAAATGATTTTTTTGGACCCTCCCCTTTTCTGCTCTAGCGAATCAGCATCGCCCAAAGAAACCGCTCATCTGAACCGCAACGCGTAGTATCCCGCGACGAGTGTGCGCTTCATTGGGGCACAAAATAACTCGTTGAAGCATTTTAACTGATTCAATTGCGTAGCTTTAGCTTTCAGTATTGAATTAGCTCAGTTATAGTCACAACCATCGTTTGATCTTTTAATGTAAACATTATGATATGCATGGCTCGTTAAATACCGGAAAGTAAAAATGAATTTTTCTGACATCTTCCCCCCTTCTGTATATGATCTGTCTTATTTTCAGTGCAAGTTCTCATTCTTTATTGAAATGCAAAGAGCGACGCCCAGGAAGCGGAAGCAAGTTTTCCCCAATGAATCGCCCCCACAATCTTCAAAGGTTCTTTGTTACTTTACTCCAGAAAGCTCATATTTTAAAATTGGTCATTTGTAGACGGCTATGGTGGTAGTGTCTTCATCTCAACGGGATACAGTTCGTAGAACTAATGACAGATCATGGGAGGATGAGGAACAAGTCATGGTTCATCATCAACAATCAAAGGACGAACAAATGTAATTTGTCGTATATTTACTTATTGATATTGGTCTTCTATTAAGGGAAGAAATGATAGAGGAAGTTGAAGAAGAAGTTGAAGTAGATGATGAACCTCAAGCAGAGGAAGTCATAGAAGAATATGTTGATGAGTGAGTATTTATGTTGTTTCTCATTTCTACATTAGTCTTACAATCATTTGTAGTTTCACAATACCATTATATGCTGAGGACGCACATACTATAGTACACGATAAAGCAGGAGGGTCAAGACGATATATGAGATCAGAATATGGAAGTATGTATTTGAATAGTTTTTATCATGTTTTAAGGAATGATTGTTTAGGTCAATATAGTACAATTCCTCGTTTATCAGACGGACATAGTCAATTTGGAGGTGAAATGCAATCAAGAAGTAGTAAAGCATTCAGAGGTAATTCATCTCATCCACGTCCTCCTGTTCATCTTAGAACTAATGACACATTATCAGCTCAGGTATATATTTATTGTATTATTTAATGTAATTAGTTGTGTTAAGCCTCGTGCTCGTCTTCTTCCTGTTGCTACAATTACTCGTCATAATCATAGATATAGACAAGATGATCGATATGGGTATTCATTATGTATTGTATACTCATTATAATATTGAATATTAAGTCAAAATGTTCATCAATGGAGAGATGAACAAAGAAGAAAGATGGAATTACTTGATATCTATGAAAGTCTTCCAGTTGAGAAACAAAGTAGTTTCCTTAATCTTGTCAATCATACTGGAGGAGAAGTTAGTCATCCATTAACTATCTAGTATTTCATTCTATTCATTACAGTCCTTTGCTCGTAATCGAAATCGTCGTCTTGATATGCAATCTATATCGCGTATACGATTCCCAAATAATGGAGAAGTTCAATCTCAAGTTAGTTAGGATATTTTGTAAACATTATATATTGATTGTGTTATAGACAGTAGAAGTACCCGCTCATCTAGCACAAGATGGAGCTGAACTACTCATATCTCCACAACCTAATGGAAGAGCTAAGATACTATCTCTTGTTCCTGTTGGAGAAGAAGAAGCTGCTTGTATGAAGGATAAAGGAATGAAAGAAGGAGGAGATGAAGGAGATGCTGACACATCTGATATGCCACAATTAGAAGCTGATAAAGAAGCTATTGAGAAGAAACGAAATGAAAGAATTGATAGAGGAGATAGAGATAGAGATGGATGGGATATTATGGATGATGATGATATTGATGTTGAAAATGTTGAAGAAGACAAAATGAGAATGGAAGCAGGAGCTGATAGAGGAGATGAGGATGATATTCCTCTTCTTACCAATCAAGTAATATATCATATCTATTGTATCCATTATATTGATTGTATTGTAGGTTCGTCGTAGACAAGGAATCTTCTTTGTTCCTGAACTAGATGGATATTATAATGATTCTCGTCCCAACTTCTGTTCTCCTAAAATGAAGGTATTCATCGTCTGATATATTGATTGATTGTGTGATATATTGAATATAGGGTGGACTTCGTCTATGTGAATCATGCAATGTGTATATGCGTAAGTCAATATTCTATCATCATCAACGAACAATCAGAGAACATGGATCATGTTCTGCTATGACACCAAAGAGATTTGAATGTGGAGTACCTGAGGTTACATTATCCATTCATTCATTCATTCATTCATTCATTCATTCATTCATTCATTCATTCATTCATTCATTCATTCATTTAGTGTGATGAGAGATTACCAACTATTGAGAAGCTTTGTACTCATATGGCTGAATTACATGGAATGCCTACTGAAGTACAAGAAGTTGAATTCAATACAGAAGAAGAATTTCAAGTAAGGACTTATTTGTTGTAATGTACATTGTTCATTCTATATCATTAAGGTATTTCTAATTGAATTAGAAAGTAAAGGAGGGAACTTTCGTATGTCGAGAGGAAATAAATGTGGAAAGAGTGGAGTTGTCAGGTTTCTTATACCATTTATTCTTGTTTTATATGTATTTATATTGAATTAGTTATAGATACTATCGTTGTAATCGTGTATCTAACAGTGGAAAGTTGAGAAAGAATTTAAAGAGTAAGAATAATGATTGATATTAGATGTAAACGATTAAAGATATGATTATAGAATTAGAGAATAGAGATGAATTCATAGAAATGGAAGATGATGAAGATGAGGAAGTTATTGAAAGAGGAATATTGAGAAAGAAAGCGATGGTTAGAACTGAAAAGATTTGCACTGCTTTCTATAGAAAAGCTGAATTTGTTGATGGGTAAGTAGTATTCATTCATGGTTTATATATTAATTGATTGTATTATAGTCGTATCTCAGTTCGTTTCTGTGATTATCATCTACATGACGATGTTAAAGTTAAACTACCAGATGGAGTTAGAGAAAGAATTATGGAAATGTTGGCTAAGAAACTACCTATGCCTGTTATTGTTGAAGTTATCAAAGGTTTGTTCATATCTTTTTATTTTTCAATATTTGTTTATATGTCAATAGTATTGATCTCTTTCCATTTGTATTCTATCTCTGTACACCTTTCCAAATCACCAATTGTACTATCTTATATCAATAACAGGTTACTTTGCATTGGAATAATCAATGAATAATTTAGCCCAATCTGATAATTTTGCTCGTGCTGGATCTGAATTGGAAAGAAGAATATATGGAGTTAATGAGAAAGATGTTAGGAATGTCTATTGTACTTATCTTGCTAGGAAACGAAGAGAAGGAAGAAGTGATGATGATGGTTTGTATATCATATCATATCATAGATGGAAGGATTCATTATAGTTGGAGACTTGAATGAGATTGAAATGAGATTCCTCACTGCATTTGAGAAAGCTGAAGGAAAAGTTATCCATGAAGTGGCTAAAGGATCTAAGGTATTATAATTATATTTTCTTGTAGCTTCAGACTGTTCCAAACATATGGGCAACCTTTGTCTCTCGAAATTAAAATCTAGTGGGTAGGACGCAAAAATTTGATTGTTTGGACGCAAAATTTATTTTTTTTTTTGAATTAATTTTGGCTAAATCGTTTTTCATTTTTCAATGAATTTTGTCTAATCGGGTGGTTCTGGTGCCATAGCCGGGTGTGTCTTGTCGCTAGCGACAATGTCTACCACGTATGGTTCCACTTCTATGATAATTTCTCCCCGCAGGGTAATGGGAACAGAATTTGAAAACAACGATTTCTTTGGTACACCTATGACGAAAACATTACGTATTGAACCGGTAAATATGTATCAGCGGATTAGGGAAATGACCTATTCGTAGTTCTTTATTCAGCGTTTCAAACTCACAATAAGCGATATCATAATGTTGTTTAGGTGACTCTTGAACGTCGTAGGCGTAGAGATGAATTGAGGAATCGATTGAGTAATATTGGTCGATTCTTCAAGGTATACTGTAATCCATCATCTCAGTATATTTATTGGTTAATGTATTGTAGACTGATAAGTTCATTGAATGTAGTGATGCTCAATTGTCAACATTGGAAGAACTATTCAGTGAATTGGATCAGATTTGTAAAGTACCAAATATGACAAGAAGAGGAAGTCTAATAGCTGATATAGAAGAAGATGATGAAGATGAAGAAGTTGATAGATTAGATAGAATAGAGAATGTAGATGGGATTGAAGATACTACTACTATTGATGAAGGAGAAGGAGGGCAAAGTGATGATGTATCCACTATTGTACCTACTACTAGTAAAGGTTTATATTAGTTTATATTAATATGATATGAATGAATATGTTGTAGATGAAGGAAGTGATAAAGAAAGAATAGTTAATAATGATAGTGAAAGTCAATCAGCAATTGAATTGAATGAAAGGAAAAGAGGAAGACCAAGAAAGAATACTGAATCTACTTGTGGAAGTGGAACACCATTGAAAAAAGTACCTAAAGAAGAGGTATAATATTTATAATATTTACATTTTATGTATTTCTACCTTAATCAGATCTGGAAACCGTTATGAATTCTTACTTTGATGTTACATTTGCGTGACGTGAATGTAACACTGCATAAAGTTGTAGACATAGGTCGAAAAGTACGTTGCATACTACGAAGCCTGACCACATTTTAATAATTATATATATTTATTCACATTTAGCGAACAAATGATGTGAAACAAATAAATAAACAAATGAAGAAAATAAGGAATGGAATGAAAATTTTGGAATTTATAAAAAATCTGTCCGCATTTTGTAATTTTTTGTTTTGAAAACCATACCGCATTTTGCATATCTGTAACGTAGCTATTCGACCTATGGTTATAGGCAGAATAAACTAATAGAATTTCACGATTGTGGGCGAATACTTTCATTTATTACCCGGTTTGACCTTTAAAAAAGATTCGAGCGCGAAACATGAGCTGCAAAATTCCACAAAAAGTGAGTCTTCGTGGTTGTTGAATATCGTTTATATAAATTGAGTTAAAAAAATTATATTGTAGCCAGAAGATGATTTAATTCAATCTCCATCATGTCGAACTCCTGTACGAACAAGTAGTGGAAGACTATCTAAACCCAAGATTCTTCCTGGAGAATATTGATTGATTGATTGATTATGATGTTTATAAGTTGTAACCTTATCCTATCTACCTCTTCCCGTTCTTCATCTAATGATACTCATCCATATGCTTTTTGCCTAGTTTTTATTTTTTTCACTTTTTTTTGTGCTAAACTGACAATAATTAATCTTAATTGCCTTTTAAACATTTTTTCCATCGGTAATATGTTGTTATCTGAATAATAAATCATATTACATATAGTGAAGGTTGACACGAGGTAATAAAGTATCTCTCATCTCTATCATTCAATACTCTCTATAGTGTCTATTACCTCTCTTTCTCTTCTATTGAATCAATCAGAGACACTCATTCGTTCCTTTTATTCATTCATTCTTTGACTAAATGTTCGTTATTTGTTCTCTCCATATCATTATTTAAGATGGCATCAACTACTCATACAGTAGTTAAACGTCTTCTAGAATCCTCATCTGAATTTCCTATTAAACTTCATAACTTCATTGATAATGAATTTGAGAGTACTCCAGGTATGAGATGAATCAATATGATTGTAGTTGAATCATGTCATTAAGATAAAATGGAAAGTATCAATCCATCAACTGGCAAATTATTCTTCTATCTTAATCGATCAACTAAAACTGAAGCTGATAGAGCTGTTTGTGCTGCAAAGAAAGCATTTGAAAGGCATTTTTGATAATTCCACAATTTCTTTATTATTATTAATTTGTCTTGTTAGTTGGTCACAAACATCTCCACAATATCGATCGTCTATTCTTCTGAAAGCTGCTCAAATCATAGAAGATAATCTAGATGATATAGCTCTACTTGAATCAAAAGATCAAGGAAAACCTGTGTGGCTGGCTAAGTATGATACATGAATGAATGAATAAATGAATGATCCATTCATTGTCAGAGCAGTAGATATTCCCCGTTGTGTTCATAATCTTCGATACTTTGCCAATGCCATTCTCCATCATACGGATCCGTTAGTTATGATACAGTATCCTCGTACAGTATTCACTCCTCTCACAGATCAATACTTCATCATTCTCCTACACCTGGTCTATCATATGTAGTTCGTGATCCTGTAGGTGTTGCAGTTCTAATCTCTCCATGGAATCTTCCAATCTATTTGGTATATCTCATATAATCAATATGTATATCGTATTCCCATCTTTACAGTTAAGTTTCAAAATTGCTCCAGCTATAGCAACTGGTAATACAGTAGTATGTAAGCCAAGTGAACTCACTTCAGCCACTGCTTATATTCTAATGCATGCACTATATGAAGCTGGTATGGTAGTAGATTGATTCAATCAATAATTGATTGATATGATGTGCAGGTCTACCCAAAGGAGTAGTGAATATGGTATTGGGAACAGGAGCTGAAGTAGGAGAAGCATTGGTTACTAATCCTGATGTTGGATTAGTTTCATTTACTGGAAGTTAGATTTATTTATTTTCAGTGTAATTCACTCGTAATCGTTTAGGTACTGTAATTGGAAAGAGGATAGCTACAGTAGTGGCTCCATTTAATAAGAAGACAAGTTTGGAAATGGGAGGGAAGAATGCATGTATCGTTTGTCCATCAACTCAATTAGATAAAGTCATCCCTGATATTGTTAGGTATACTTATTTTATTCATTCCATTCTAATAATATTATAACTAAGATCATGCTTCATTAATCAAGGAGAAGTTTGTTTATGTACAAGTCGACTATTCGTTCATCAATCAATATATCATACATTCTTAGAGGAATTTCTTCTTGAAGCGAAGAAGGTTATAATCAATGAGTAATAATCAATAAGTAATGATAATATTTACAGTATGATGTGGGAGATCCTGAATCAGGGTCGAAGTTAGGTGCTATGAATTCTAAACTTCATTTTGATAAGGTAACTTAACTTTCAATATAGAGATATATAATTTGTAAGTTACAGGTAATGTCGTATATTTCTCTTTCGAAAGATGAAGGAGGACAAATTCTTCTCGGAGGAAAAAGTGTTCAACCTGATGGAAGATGTCATGGAGTAACAATCAATATATTACTCTAGATAGTCATTATTAATTTATTGAGGGATATTTCATCGAACCTACAGTAATCGTTGGATTAGGAGATCATTCTCGCTGTATGAAAGAAGAGATCTTTGGTCCTGTCGTCTGTATTTCTCCATTCGAGACCAATCAAGTATCCTAACAATCGATATCATGTTACTTTAATACCTGATTCAGGAAGTAATCGATCGTACAAACAGTACTCCATATGGATTGAGTGCTACCGTATTCTCTAATAATGTTAATGAGATTCATTCAATAGCTCGTTCATTACGAGTTGGAACTGTTTGGTGTAATACTTGGATGGTAAGATAATCATTCTAGATGCATACACATGAATACATTTAAGCTTCGTGATTTGAATATGCCATTTGGTGGTACAAAAGATTCAGGAATGGGAAGAGAAGGTGGAGAAGACTCACTTCACTTCTTCACAGAACAGAAGACTATATGTATCAAGCTTATCTGAACTCAATATTTTTATCTCACTAACTATGTATTTTAGTTGTCAATTAATAAAAGTTGTACTAAAAATAAATAAATTACGAATGCATATTACGAAAAATGCAACTATACTCCATTAAAGGGAGAGTAACCTTTGTCAATATACCCGTTTAAATCGCGCGGACTCCGTGCGGACTCTCACCACGACGTTACAATGGTGGTAATAATCGTGAGAAAGTCAGAAAATACTGTACAAAAGAGGAGTCACAGGATGAGACCGAACAACTGAGGACCAGATAGATAGACCAAACTATCTACCGACTGCGCCACCAGAGCATGTTAGGAAGCGATTGACATCTATTGAAGGAATGAGAGAACATGTGAACACTAATTTTGCGTGTGAGAGTGTTTTGAACTTTGGTTTAGTGCATCTTTAGGCACTTCCCTACATTGATTGATCGCCTCATCGTCATTCTTTCCTTTCGTTTCAATGTGTTTTTTGGCAAAATGCCAAATACAAGAGAGATGTCGGGGGGGGGGGGGGGGGGGTATTAAGCGATGAAAGTTATAGTGAAAATGCCCTTAGGCTCAAACCCGGCTCACATATGTCGCATTAAGTAAAAAATTGAAAAATGAATAACTTTTCAATCGCGAAAGCTAGGACTTTTATTTCTTTTTATTAGTGAATAACATGTCATGCACTCTTACAAACACTGCTGAACATTAATATCATATCGTTCTGAATATGTTTTGTCGTGTCTGATTTTCAGATTTTTCTTCTTTTATCCTCGTTGAAGAGAGATTGCAAGTAGTGACATAGTGCATATTGTAGCGCTGACGATTGTGTACATGGTGGTCACATTCCATTGGCCAGCCAACATTTCGCAGGCATCGAGAATTGCAGCCGAATGTGTAAATTGCAAAAATCGAAAATTAATTTTCTTGAAATTCAAAAGAGTAATAGGTGGATTATAACAGTTTCCCCAACAAGATATTCCCCCAGAATAACATTTCCCCAGAGTACCTGGGACCTACCATTTCCCCAAAATGCCATTCCCCCAGAATTCAAATCCCCCAAAATTCAATTCCCCCAGAATCCCATTCCCCCAGAATTACAAACTCCCCATAATTACAATTTCCCCAAAATTCCATTCCCCCAGAATTACATATTCCCCAGAATTACAATTTCCTCAGAATTACAGTATCGTTTCACTTTTTCATTTTTTTTTATAACTTTTGATCCAGGAAAGCAATCAAGCTGATCTTTTGAGTCTATGAACGCAATTTATCAAGGAATACAAGGAATATTGATGTTTTTAAATCAGTTAATTATTGCGTTGTTTTTTTTGAAAATTTATAGTTCTTTAGTGAAAAGTCCTGTTTTTGAAAAATTGTAAGAGTGAAGACCCCCACTAGGACTGCGCAGTAAAAACATCGAAAAAAAAAACATAATTTTATAAGATCTAAAGCTTGAAATCGGAGTCGGAGCAATTTTTTTTTTACTGTGCAACCCTAGTGGGGGTCTTCACTCTCATAATGTTTCAGATAAATTGCGTACGTAGACTCGAAAGATCAACTTGATTGCTCTCCTGGATCAAAAGTTATAAGAAAGAAAATGTGAAAAGATACTGTAATTCTGGGGGAATCGTAATTATGGGGGAATAGCAATTCTGGGGGAATTGTATTTTGGGGGAATCGTAATTGGCCGGATAGTCGGATGATCATATGTCAAAATCGTTTTGCGAGGTCGTTTATTAGGCTTATTTATTGTTTGAGCATAGATTGGAGTTTCGATGACCTTGTTGATAATCGAAACAGACACCCGTACTTGCTGTGAGAGAGTGCCTACGGGTAGCCCATCTGACGTCCACGGCAAATGGGTTCTCGCTCGCATATCGATAGATTCTTACTTCCAATATGCCGTATTATAGTTTTAAAACGATATAACACACATTGGTAGCGACATGAGAGAAAAAAATAGAAGAAATCGAAAAATACGAAAATCTCACTTTTGTGACTTTTGATAAATTCGAAATAAATTTCACAGTAAGAGTTCACCCGGGCTAGTTTGTTGTGTAAATCACGTGAAAACACTCTCAAAATAATCCCTGAAAAGCTGGACATAATCGGTTGAGTTTGAAAAAAGTTATGACGAAAAAAGCAAAAGTGGATAGACTTTTGCACGGTACTGTACATTCAATACTAAATTAGATATATCCCCTGGGGCCCCACTGTAAAAAATACCAGTCTAAGGACTTTCATCGAGTGGTCCTAGACAGCGGAGCCCTACTCAGTGGTGTTGGTCACCTGCAGAAGAATCGCCATTGAGTATTGTTATCAAAAATATTGTAAAATAGTTAAACTATGCATGTAATACATACTCATTTCTACTAATTAACAAATGATAATCGTGGACTAAAATAAATCAATAATCAAGTTAAAAAAGAATCAAATACTTATCATGCATAAAAAAAATGAATATAGACAAAAAATCAATATTCCCTGACATACTGTAACTTAATTTTTTTCTGCTAACCCTACAACGAATAATCATAGAAGAGCATACTGTATCGACTTTATAATTCGTAAGATTTTTCGAAACTGATTTTCATTTTTTTTATTTTTGTTGTTGTTTGTTTCTTCGAATACCCTCCTAGAAGACTGTGGAATGTCTGGAGGTCCATCTCAAGGAGGCATTTCTACAGACAACAACGTTTTTGTGAGTCACTTTTGATCACCAATTTCGATTTCGACTGTTTTTTTAATCACGGAAAATTCTCTTAGCTTAGATGGGAGATTAAGAAGTGCCTGAAAATTCCTTCTGCACCTGACTTACTCTTCTGTACAAAGTGCTGTTAAGTTAAATTGGACTGAATTGAATTTCGCTCGTTGTGCGTGCCTTGCTGGTAATTTCACAGTGATCATTATTATGGTTCCTTGCTATTGAAATATCTGTTTAATTTGGTATAATGCGATAATTTAGTTATCTTGAGAACATTTTTATCTTTTGCGATAAGGATATTTTAAGAGTAAGAGGTGTGGATTATCCCAGGGTTTAAGTTTTTCATAATTTAATTGTGATCTGATGTTGGATCGTTCTTCTTTTTCTTCAATATCAATTATATATTTTTCTGTTCTTGATTTGTTTTCGTTGGTTGAGCTTTATCTCATTTAGCTGTCAAGTATTTTTGTTGCTCCTCATGCATCTGTTCTTTTGAGTCTCACAATGAGATTTGGAATCCGTCGCTAGTTTGCACACTTCTTCTTCTTCTTCTTCTTCTTCTTCTTCATCTCTTTTGGCTTTTCTTCCTTCTTCTCACCAGAATAAGTCTCCGCCTACTGAGAGAAGAACCTTTTCGTTCTTCATTCTGTCATTCTATTCAATCTCATCAATTGGATGTATCTTGGATGACTCTTCAACTCCTTTATATCATTCAATTACTCTTTATTCGTTCCACTGTACAATTATCTCAACCATTACAATCAACACAACAAGGTAATATTCTCGATCTTTCGCCTCCTTCCACATCCGAGTTTTATCTTTACATATATCAATTGTCTAGAATATACATCAGAAGAAGATAAAGAAGAATACAAAGTTATATCCCATTTATTGGATCTGAAGAATGAGACAAATGAAGCGGATGAGATAGTCTACAAAGATGGATCAGATATAATAGAAACAAATGAACCTCCATTCCATTCTACTTTAACTCCATTCAAAGAAAATGAAGTAGAAAAGGCACTGAGAACAAGTAAGTTCTTTCGTTCTTTATTCAAATACCTTCTTTCTTCCTCCGTTCATTCTTATGTGATACATCTGTTATGAAATGTCTAGAGAGAAACAAAATATTGAATCTCGGTCAATATGTTTAGTTCAATATTATATTGGACTGCTACAGGAGATTAAAAAATAGTAGAATTGTAAATGATGTGATGAATCTAATTGACTCATAAAATATTCGTGGTTATGTATAATTCACATGTTAGCGTAAGTAGCCGCCTTATTTACAATGGGGACTAGAGTATTAGAGTCTTTTCATCCGATATGGCAAACAGAATTGAATATGAAGTCTTTGATAGATTGAAATAAGAGGAAGAGAATGAATTGAGGCAGTGAACTGAGATTGCTCTCTTCTATTCTATACGACCTTTTTCTATTCTCATGGGATTAGGACAAAACGGAATGGTAGGATGAAAAAGGGATAAAGATATTTTTATGTATATACAATCTCCATAAATATTGTGATTGATTAGAATGATCAATATATTTGTCGTTTGTACATTGAATGTTTTTTTTAGAATATTCTGCTGATGGAACAGAAGAACGTTTGTATCGATTACTTCTAGATCCTCAGAGGTTAGGTATCTTGATATGTCGTAACGTGTATGTATTATTGTTCATTCATTTATCCCATTCTAAGATATGAGAAAGATGTAAGACCCACACCCAACCACAGAATACCAACAAATGTCACTTTCGGATTTCTACTCAATCAAATCGTCGAAATGGTAAGTACTTAACGCAAATCATACAAGTGACATGAGTGTGTGAAACTACTGACAAATTCTGTCTTAATTCGCATATATTACAATTATATTTCTATGCCAACTATCCTATTTCCATTCTTCCACTTTTTCATTCTTGTTTTCATTCTTGTTTTCATTCTTGTTATTTCAAGTTCTTCCCATGAGAGCTTCCATTAATTCTTGTTACTCAATCCAGTTAATAACAAAATATTTCGATCTTCAATCTTTTCTTCCATGTATGTTGACCTACGTGGAATAGAGTATATTCACAAGAGTCATAGAATTGAGAGGATAAACTTTATCCAACATGACACCTTTCATGTTGATGAGACATTCATAAAAATATGCCAAACATAGGTCGAAAAATATGTTACAAAGTACCAAGCCTGACTGGATTTTGAGCCAAAATTTCACAAAAATCGAAAAACGTGACCGGATTTTGAGCCAAATTTGCCAAAAATCGAAAACCCTGACCGAACCTTTAACCTAACTATTCGACCTATGATCCCAAATCTTCCACTCTTCAATGCATTTATCTCATTTTGAAACTAGATCAGTTTATTGTCTTTCTTACAGTAGATATACACACTCCATGCATGATTTATCTCTGTGAAATGATGAAAGTATGATGAAAGTATGGTGAGGCTGTAAGATGTATGAGTCCTTGATGAAGAGAGGTCTTTCCCTCTTCACGTTCAAGTGAACTTATGATAAGTGAATAGAAACTTTGGATGGAAAGGAAGAATTTAACGATAAGAAGCAAAATGTGGAAGGAATTGAATAGATTGTACACGTTAGTTCACTCATAAGAGAGTATGTACAATAAGCCGGGAAATAGGAATTATTACACCATAAATAATTGTGTAAGAAATATATGGTATGGTCTACGCATACAGCGCCTATAAATAGTAGGTGTATTCAAATAGCGATCACCGGACTGGAAAAATGATCAGCGCGTAAGTTCGAAATAACATGAGTAGAGAAATGAGGCGAGGGTGATCGAAGCGTGGCGCATTGGTAAGATGGCCGCCTTTCCTCCCAAAGGGTGAGGGTTCGAATCCCAACCGGAGATTTCACTTCATCCCTTATTGTACACTCTGAACTAACGTGTGTATTGAAGGATGAGCGTAATCAAGTATTAACAACTCGATCGTGGTTAAATATAAATTGGATGGATGGACGTCTTCAATGGAATGAAAGTGAATGGAGTGGAATTAAACAAATCTATATACCTCATTATCGACTATGGAAGCCTGACATTATACTCGTGAATAAGTATGTTTATATGTATAATTATATTTTGCATGTAAGATCGTTTGGTCGTGGACAGGTCGTGGCTTTCTCATGTAGACCATACGTGGGCAGGCATTGCCGCTGGAAATGAAAATCGGGGGGGGGGGGGGGGGGGGTGAAATCTTACAGTAAGTAGAACAATCTTAAACGTTGAGACAGCTTGAACATTTCAGATTCCCATTTCTTTCTTTCATTTGTGTTATTGTGATACATTCTGTTGTGGAAAAAATAGGGGGAGGGGGGGGGGTCGGGTGCCAAAATCGGAGGGGTATTTCCTCTAGCGGCAGTGGTGCCTACGTATGATGTAGACGAAAAAATAGTACTCTTTCTCGCGGCAATATTTTGATTGAAAGATTGAATTGTGGTCTTGATTCTTTGGCAGAGGAATGGATAATAAATGTAGTTAGAAATGGGGGAATTTGGCTGACTTTTTACCTATTCACACGTATGAAATGAGCTTCAACGAGTTTTTGAGTATCATTCACACTTCAGCACGTGATTGTAATGATTAGATTGAAAGCTACAAGTGAATGAATATCTGATTGAATATGATGATATACAATTCAGTGCCATTCGTGAGTATCATGCATCTCTTGTATCTACAGATATAATGGCAACGAATGAAGGAAATGTAACATGGTTGTTCTCTGCAATATTCAAAAGTAGTTGTCGTATTCAAGTACGATACTATCCATTTGATGATCAGGTAGATGATGAATTGAATGAGTATCTGAATAGACAATTATCCTATGATATTCTAGACATGCGATCTCAAGTTCGCTTCATGGTCTCATGATGCATCTGAAATCGTTCTAGGGCTTAACACAGATAAGGTATTCTGATTCGTTCATATGAATTTTATGTATTCTATTACTTAAGGGAGATCTTAGTAGTTACATGAACAACAGTGAATTCGATCTGGTCGATATGACGGCCAAGAGAGAAGTACAAATTTATTACTTATTCCTTACTATTTGAACTATGTATATCCAAATTCGTCCTCCCATCCAAATTCGTCCTCCCATCCAAATTACTTCTCCCATCCAAATTACTTCTCCCTTTTCCTCCTCCTACTCAGAACAAATTGACAAAAGACAATTGCACTGGGCGGGAGTCGAACCAGAGACACTTCGATAGGAAGACCGATGCGTTAACCAGTAGGCCACGGGACTCGTTACCGTCGTCGAGTGAGCGAGCGCTATGAGAGAGGCGAGCGCGCAGTGGGAGAGAGTGAGTGCTCTCTCCCCACTCCCTATATTGACATTTGAATGCGCGCGCGCACACTACCGTAATTTTCAGGGAATTTAGGGGATACTCAGTTAGGGGGGAAAGTTTACATTTTTCTTTTTTTTCTTTTTTGAATCTTTTTTGACGCAATTACGCCGTGTTTTTATCATTATCAGCTAATTTTTTACGATTAATATTTTTACAGGACCTATCTGGTGGCCTTCGCGTGATATTTGTGTGTTAATTGTTCGATGGAACGGAGTATAATCATCCAAATGCGACCAGGTTTAATTAATTTCTATGTTAAATTTCATTATAGGATCAATTACACGTTTATTTACGTTCATCTTTCCCATGTTGCAATGCACTTTCATGCTTATTATATTTATTACTTACCTATTCCCATTTTAGGAAGTATTGAACGTGTTGATTGTGATTGTTTGATGAGTGGTCGTCGGAATGTGAAACCTCCAGAGAAAGTCGTGGAACCCTTCACATCTCGCACACACCAGGTATATTATTACTTATTCTTTTCTATTTTGCTGATTTTGGATTACACGTTTATTTACGTACATCTTTCCCATGTTGCAATGCACTTTCATGCTTATTATATTTATTACTTACCTATTCCCATTTTAGGAAGTATTGAACGTGTTGATTGTGATTGTTTGATGAGTGGTCGTCGGTACACTTACTCGTGGAATGTGAAACCTCCTGAGAAAGTCGTGGAAGCCTTCACTACTGTTTCCATTCGGGAAACTTCGCAGTTACTCTATTTCTTACCAGGTAAATTATACGTATATTTTATTTACCTCTTTTCCACGTTGCAATGTGCTTTCCATGCTTAATTGTTTCATCAACATATTTATTACTTACGTACTCCTATTTCAGGAAGTATTGATCGTGTTGATTGTTATTCTTTGGTGGATGGTCGTCGGTTCACTTACTCGTGGAATGGAAAACCTCCTGAGAAAGTCGTGGAAGCCTTCAATACTTTTGTTTCCATTCGGGAAACTTCCCAGTTACTCTATTTCCTACCAGGTAAATTATACGTATATTTATTTACCTCTTTTCCACGTTGCAATCTGCTTTCCATGCTTAATTGTTTAATCAACATATTTATTACGTACCTTTTCCCATTTTAGGAAGTATTGAACGTGTTGATTGTGATTGTTTGATGAGTGGTCGTCGGAATGTGAAACCTCCAGAGAAAGTCGTGGAAGCCTTCACTACTCTTGTTTCCATTCGGGAAACTTCGCAGTTACTCCATTTCTTACCAGGTAAATTATACGTATATTTATTTACCTCTCTTCCACGTTGCAATGTGCTTTCCATGCTTAATTGTTTCATCAACATATTTATTACTTACCTTTTCCCATTTTAGGAAGTATTGAACGTGTTGATTGTGATTGTTTGATGAGTGGTCGTCGGAATGTGAAACCTCCAGAGAAAGTCGTGGAAGCCTTCACTACTCTTGTTTCCATTCGGGAAACTTCCCAGTTACTCTACGAAGCCGAGAATTATCTTTATCGACCAATTTTTGTTGTGATTGTAAATTGTTGAATAATAATTTTAATAATTATGTGATCAATTCAATAAACTTATCTTTCAATAACGTTTGCTGATGTATTTGCGTGTGCACTGGCCGTCTTATAACGGTCTCCAATATCTCATTTCGCAATAATATATCAATGCTTATATTATCAGTCGTTATATGGAGCTCTTCCAATATGGATTGGGAATATTCTTGTATGTATCCGGATGGGGTAGTGCATGATTATCAAGATAATGTTAACGTTGGCGATTTCCCGGATTCCTTCGCCAAGACAATTCCCACAGACGTCTTCAATGGTCACTATTTCCCGGATGCTATCTTGATAAACGCCCAGACAATTGCCACGGAGACCTTCACTGTTGACTACAATTGTAATGTTGACGTTCGTTTGCATTAATATTCAATATATCGGGGCGAGCGCGCAGTCACTATAGAGTGAGCGAGTGCCACGGTGAGTGAGTGCTCTCTCCCCACTCCCTATATTGACATTTGAATGCGCGCGCGCACACTACCGTAATTCAGGGAATTCAGGGGATACTCAGTTAGGGGGGAAAGTTTACATTTTTCTTTTTTTTCTTTTTTGAATCTTTTTGACGCAATTACGCCGGGTTTTTATTATTATCAGCTAATTTTTTACGATTAATATTTTTACAGGACCTATCTGGTGGCCTTCGCGTGATATTTGTGTGTTAATTGTTCGATGGAACGGAGTATAATCATCACAAATTCGACCAGGTTCAATTAATTTTATCTTAAATTTCATTATAGGATCAAGTAATCAATTGTTTTCCTGGATGCTTTTTGTGATTTAATATTTCTATGCTCTCAATCTCGCAACACACCAGGTATATTATTACTTATTCTTTTCTATTTTGCTGATTCTGGATTTCTTGTTTCGTCCATTGTTTACGTACTCCCATTACAGGAAGTAGTGAAAGTGTTGATTGTTGTTGTGTGGTGGATGGTCCCAGTTTTTCTACGACTAACCAGGTAAATTACACTTACATTTCATATTTGTTAGCGTCTTTTGCAATTCGCAATGCACTTTCAATGCGTAATTCTTTCATAATTATTATATTATTATATTTATTAATTACGTACTCCCATTACAGGAAGTAATGAACGTCTTGATTGTTTTTGTTTGGTGGATAGTCGTCGGTTTGCTACACGTGGAATGACGGCGTCGAACCTAAGCCTGTTATTGTTTCCATTGTGGAACCTTCCCAGTTCTTCTACGACTAACCAGGTAAATTACACTTATATTTCATATTTATTAGTCTCTTTTGCAATTTCCAATACACTTTCAATGCTTCATTCTTTCATAATTATTATATTTATTACTTTCGTACTCCCATTACAGGAAGTACTGAACGTCTTGATTGTTTTTGTTTGGTGGATAGTCGTCGGTTTGCTACACGTGGAATGACGGCGTCGAACCTAAGCCTGTTATTGTTTCCATTGTGGAACCTTCCCAGTTCTTCTACGAAGCCGCGAATTATCTTTATTGACCAATTTTGTTTTGATTGTAAATTAATGTGAATGTGAATAAATTTATACAATCATAATGTTTTTGGCTTTCGTGGGAATATAAGGTTGCATTATTCCTTGCGCTTAACTATTGCACTTCCCTCAGGGCACAGTATTGCGTGATAGAATCAATGAGAATATAAGTGCAATTTGTGGTATACATGGGCATTTACATGGGTGGAGATGGTGGTGCACCGAGTAGCGATTTCGCAAATTCAAAGGGTGTCTTTTGTCAATTTGTTCTGAGTCCTTGGAAGGAGGAGGGAGAAGACTTCAGTTGGGAGAAGAATTGGTTTGGGAGAAGACAAGGAAGGATATCAACCTTTAAATTGTAAGGAGCAAGGTTTCATATTTCTATGAAGTGACATGACCGAAACAAACATTTTGTAGTAATAACTCATTTACATTAATCAATACTCGTTAATCAGGCATACGGTAGATGGGTGCAATTGATAAATTGTTCAGCGCCCTGCTGTCCTTTATTATTTACTATTCGAAAAGTAAATCTGTAACTTAGAACACAAGTAAACAAGTAACACCGACCGAATCCGTCAACTGAAATTTTGATGCCACTTTATCGAACTTGCGTTTGGTACAACGGAAAATTTTTAAGAATCAAATGCAAACATCATATTTCTACGAAGTGACATGACCGAAACAAGGTATACGGTAGATGTTTACGTTTGACGTATTGTATAATGCGTTGCGGTCGCGTAAGGCTTTATACTATTCCTTACTATTTGAAAAGTAATTTAGTAATAACTCATGTACTCGTTAATCAGGCATACTGTAGATGGGTGCAATTGATAAATTGTGTAGCGTCCTGCGGACCTTTAATCTTTACTATTTGAAAAGTAAATCAGTAGCTTAGTACCTTAGGAAATTAGTAAACAAGTATATTAACCCCTATTAACTCAGTCACATGTAACCCCCAAATTTAAATGTGATGGAGGAGAGGTATAGAGACGGGGGGATGGAGAGGGAGGGAAGAGGGTAACTTAATAACTTAGCTAATCAGTAGCTTAGTACCTTAGGAAATTAGTAAACAAGTATATTAACCCCTATTAACTCAGTCACATGTAACCCCCAAATTTAAAGGTGATGGAGGAGAGGTATAGAGACGGGGGGGATGGAGAGGGAGGGAAGAGGGTAACTTAATAACTTAGCTACAAGTAACCCCGTAAATCAATGGGTGGAAGAGAGAGAGAGGAAAGAGAAGGGGAGAGGGAGAACGTGTAACTCCTAAATTGTACTTTAATATTAATTTACCGTATCGCACAATAATTGATGACAGTCATATGATTTATTCTCACATGATACAACGGAAAACTTCAAAGAATCAAATTCACAAATCATAATTAAATGAAGTGACATGACCGAAACAACTACTACTCAGTGCTGGTCATCAGGCATACGGTTTCGCTTCACTGTATGTATGAGACAAAATGCATATTTTCTTGTCAACTCTCTTGCTTTTTCTTCTGAATCTCGAAATCTCACAACAAGGTAATTTTAATAAAACTTATCAAATACAAATGTATCTCGGAACAGTGTACCTTACGTAGTAATACCTGAGTTTAATGAATCAATACAGTTCAAAAGGTATACGGTAGATTTGTGTAAGTGATGAATTGTGTATCGTGCAATACTATTTGAAAGGTCATTTAGTAAGTTAGTTACAAGTAAACAAAAAAATATGATAACGTTGGCAAGGTATACGGTAGATGTTTACGTTTGACGTATTGTATAGCGCGTTGCGGTCGCGTAACGCTTTATACTATTCCTTACTATTTGAAAAGTAATTTAGTAATAATAACTCATTTACATTAATCAATACTCGTTAATCAGGCATACGGTATATGGGTTCAGTTGATAAATTGTTCAGCGTCTTGTGGTCCTTTATTCCTTACTATTTGAAAAGTAAATCAGTAACTTAGAACACAAGTAAACAAGTAACCCCGAACGAATCCGTAAACTTTGAAATTTTGATGCCACTTTATCGAACTAACGTTTGGTAGAACGGAAAACTTCAAAGAATCAAATACAAAAATCATATTTCTACGAAGTGACATGACCGAAACAAGGTATACGGTAGATGTTTGCGTTTTACGTATTGTATAGCGCGTTGCGGTCGCGTAAGGCTTTATACTATTCCTTACTATTTGAAAAGTAATTTAGTAATAACTCATACTCGTTCTCGCAATTTGTGGTATACATGGGCATGGGCATGTACGTGGGCGGAGATGGTGGTGCACCGAGTAGACTTAGCGATTTCGCAAATTCAGAGAGTGTATTTTGTCAATTTGTTCTGAGTCCTCGGAAGGAGGAGGGAGAAGACTTGGTTTGGGAGAAGACAAGGAAGGATATCAACCTTTAAATTGTAAGGAGTAAGGTTTCATATTTCTATGAAGTGACATGACCGAAACAAACATTTTGAAGTAATAACTAATTTACATTAATCAATACTCGTTAATCAGGCATACTGTAGATGGGTGCAATTGATAAATTGTTCAGCGCCCTGCTGTCCTTTATTATTTACTATTCGAAAAGTAAATCTGTAACTTAGAACACAAGTAAACAAGTAACCCCGAACGAATCCGTAAACTTTGAAATTTTGATGCCACTTTATCGAACTTACATTTGGTACAACGGAAAACTTCAAAGAATCAAATACAAAAATCATATTTCTACGAAGTGACATGACCGAAACAAGGTATACGGTAGATGTTTACGTTTGACGTATTGTATAGCGCGTTGCGGTCGCGTAACGCTTTATACTATTCCTTACTATTTGAAAAGTAATTTAGTAATAACTCATGTACTCGTTAATCAGGCATACTGTAGATGGGTGCAATTGATAAATTGTGTAGCGTCCTGCGGACCTTTAATCTTTACTATTTGAAAAGTAAATCAGTAGCTTAGTACCTTAGGAAATTAGTAAACAAGTATATTACTCAGTCACATGTAACCCCCAAATTAAAATGTGATGGAGGAGAGGTATAGAGACGGGGGGATGGATAGGGAGGGAAGAGGGTAACTTAATAACTTAGCTACAAGTAACCCCCTAAGTCAACGGGTGGAAGAGAGAGAGAGAGGAAAGAGAAGGGGAGAGGGAGAGTGAGACGGAGAACGGGTAACTCCTAAATTTTACTTTAATATTTATTTACCGTATCGCACAATAATTGATGACAGTCATATGATTTATTCTCACATGATACAACTGAAAGCTTCAAAGAATCAAATTCACAAATCATTATTAAATGAAGTGACATGACCGAAACAACTACTCAATGCTGGTCATCAGGCGTACGGTAGCAACTTAGTAACATATACGTAATACGGTTGAATTGCAGTAAAACAGTTAGACAGTCCCCGACTAATTTTGTCTTTCTTTATTTTTCTTGGCGCTTTTAAGGCATTAAACGAGAGAACAGTGTGCCAGAATCTAACATTTCAAATATGAAAAATTTAAGCTAATAAATTAGTAATATAGTATCATGTAACTCTCGAATTGCATTTAAATATTTATCCACCCTATCACACAATAATCGATATCAGTCATATGATTTACCTCTTATATGATACAGCGGTAAACCTTCAAAGAATCCAATATAAAAATCTTATTTCACTTCAAGACATTACCGAAACATACATTTTCTTCACTTTCGCTTCACTGTATGTATGAGATCAATTGCATATTTTCTTGTCAACATCTCTTGCTTCTTCTTCTGAATCTCGAAATCTCAGAACAAGGCCATTTTAATAAAACTTATCCAATACAAATGTAGCTCGGAACAGTGTACCTTACTTTGTAATAACTCAGTTAAATGAATCAATACTTAAAACAATTCATAAGATATACGGTAGATTTGTGTAATGGATGAATTGTGTATCGCACCATACTATTTGAAAGGTCATTTAGCAACTTAGTTACCAATAAACAAAAAAAAAAGATAATAACGTTGACAAGGTATACGGTAGATGTTTACATTGGACGAATTGTATAGCGCGTTGCGGTCGCGTAACGCTTTATACTATTCCTTACTATTTGAAAAGTAATTTAGTAATAACTCATTTACATTAATCAATACTCGTTAGTCAGGCATACGGTAGATCGGAGCAATTGATAAATTGTTCAGCGTCCTATCATCCTTTATTCCTTACTATTTGAAAAGTAAATCAGTAACTTAGTAACTTAGTAACTTAGTAACAAGTTACCCCTAGTCTCTCTTATATATTCTGTGAAACATATCTATTTTCTCACATTTATCGTTATCTCAAATGATGGATCTTCTTATAGAAGCACTGGTAATCATTTTCATACCATCCCAATCCAAGGATCGACCCACACTATAAGGCTCATTTTTGTAGTCATCAATATACCTACCGTAACCATAAGCTACCGTATACCTTGAGCTCATTTTGTAGTCATCAACATATCTACCGTAACCATAAGCTACCGTATACCTTGCGCTCATTTTGTAGTCATCAATACATCTACCGTAACCACAAGCTACCGTATACCTTGTGCCACTCTGAATTGCACGGTGGGAACACTTCCGTCTCGGCGACCTTGGCTTCTCTCCACTCGGATGCCGCCTGTACTCGCGAGAGGAACTGGAAATAATATGATATTGAGATTAATGGCCGAGGGCATACTCTGGTTTATCACAGCTCACACAGCTTGTTAATTGTACTTGTAATGCGATTGAAATCATAGGTGGGCGCGTGAAAACGAATTCTTTTTGCACACAGCCTTGCCTCCCTTCCGGGGCCTTGCGCATGGCATTGCCTTGCAAAAATTGGAAAATATCCAGTCAAATCTGCTAAAAAATGGCCATGCGCATAGCCTTGCCTTACAATTCCCTGGTTTGCGCACAGCCTTTCTCCCAGCGTGCCCACCTATGATTGAAATACAAACTTATGTAGGCTTGAATTTTACTTAAAGCAAATTTCAAGGGACCAATTGAAATTACGCTTTAGATATCCACCTCGAGCTAATTTTACTCTCCGCTCTGGCAATGCGAGAGAGAGAGAGAGAGCATAACCAGATCGGATAGTTTCAAATAAGCTCTTGATGTGCCTTTGTTTTGAAAAATCAGAGTACACGGACAAAAAAAAATGGTGTTTCACGAAGGCTGCCGCACAGAACCTCCAGGAACAGTTAGAGTTGCAGAGAAAAATGATGGTTTAAGCATTAAACTAGCTTTCATTCCTATGCGGAGATAGTCAGAAGTATATGGCCACTGGCCAGTATAAATAAAGATTTTTTGGCCAAAATATAGTTGCCAAAATAGATTTTTTTCAAAATATACTCTCGCTAGACTCACATTTGTCATCTCCTCCGTTGGCGCTCCGTTTGCGTCGTAGTAACGGCCTGTCACCACACCGACCAGCTTGTAATCCTGCAGCAGGCGACAATAACGTACAGTACAGCACTGCGAATTTTTCCACACAAAACCTCTTTCTCTCGTTCTTGCATGCAAAATCGCCATATGGATTACACAAATAAACGAATAAATATTCTGCTCTCATTACGGTCAGGAAAAATCAATAAATATATTTTTTAAACCTGTTGATAAATGATACGGAAGGCGGTCCCGAGAAGTGTTTTTGATATTTTTTTGTAAAAAAAAATACCCTTGTTTCTTTGCTATTTTCAGGGCCCCTTAAAATTCTAGATCAGGCGTCATGTGGTCTCGAAAATTCTTTCAAAACTATAATTTTATCCCTGTTTTAACAAGTAAATAATAAATAAGTAATATTAATAATATTAATAAGTAACTCCGCCCACCTTCTCATAGAATGCGACCCAATCCCTGATGCCTAATATGTCCTCATGACTCAGTCCATCAACGTCATCTCGCAGCCCCGTCGGAGTGAAGTCTCCCGTGACGAACGCACGTGTCGCATCACGACCTACGGAATGGATTATTGATTATCGATTGGGCGTAGTATTGATTAATGAGTGATTATTGAACAAACGAAGGACTGGAGTGAATATAGGTCAACTACGGTACGAAAGAAAGAGAATATAGTAATCATAGGTCGAATAGCTAGGCTATCGGTTTTCAAAATCCGGTCAGGTTTTTCGATTTTTGGCAAATTTGGCTCTAAATCCGGTTAGGTTTTTCGATTTTTGTGCAATTTTAGCTCAAAATCCGGTCAGGTTTTTCGATTTTTGTGAAATTTTGGCTCAAAATCCGGTCAGGCTTGGTACTTTATAACCTACTTTTCGACCTATGATAGTAATACTAATTATTGTGGGATAATTTTGGTCACCAGTGGCCGTATGCAAGAACAACAGGAAAACCGTTTTCCGGGAAAATATGACGTCATTAGCGTAGGCGGAGGATTTTTAGAAAACGCCTCCGCCTACGCTAATGACGCCACATTTTCCCGGAAAACGGTTCTTGCATACGGCCACAGAACCCTAAAACCCTTAAATCCCGTTTTGTACGACGGCACGGCAAGTTATCTAGTTAATGTTAACCATAGATGGGCGAAAACATGGGGGTGCCCCCTGTAAAATTAGGGTTTTTCGAAAACTGGGTGGAATGCCCATTCTAAATACTGTCGTTTAGGTGACAAGTTTTCTACATACATCCCCCACCGTGGAATGCTGCCCCCTGTAAAATTATTCTTTTTTTACTATTTTCTGATCGGATGCCCTCCATACATATACGGCGCATTTTCAAGGTCGACCCACTATATAATGCTCATGTGAAAGATCACAATTTTTGCGAGAAAAAAACGATTTTTCTAAATCGACCCACTATATAAAAACAATTCGGTGAGGGAACCAAAAATGTATGATGCCCTCCCCCCCCCCCCCCCCCCCCTGTTGAATCGAGCTCCATGTTCCCCGCCTTTTTCTGATGAACTATGAAGGGATGCGGCACAATACCAATTGGAGCAGTCTCGGTGAGCATGTGTTGGGGTCTCTGAACGAGTACAACTATCCTCACCAGCAAAGAATGAGTATCCTCCTCCACTCCCATAGTGCTTCTTCCCCTTGTCCACATCGTACACTCTGCCCACTATGGCTAGGTAGACCGGACGAGAGGGACGAGAACCGTCGAACAGGGACAGTTGCTCCGTGGTTAGCACCGATAAGTCTGCAAATAGATTTTATTTATTTGTTTATTTATTGGAATATTGAAACATGAAGACACATTTATTTATTCCATACATGGGCGCCGACATGGGTGCCCTCTTGTAAAATTAGAGCTTTGTGAAAATATGGCGTTGAGGTGAAATTTTTGGTGAAAAAGTGAAGACCCCATGCAAAATTAGCCATTTTTTTCGTTAGGATACCCCCTGTAGCAACGAGCTCCAGGTACCCCCGTCCATGGATGATTTATTCCCTCAAATATATTGCACATTACTGAGAAAGGTGGCAAAGGTTAATATATATATTATCACTGGATAGTACACCGCATAGCATCAGTACGATTTGGAATCTAAAACATTTGTGCAGAGCATGAAACATAAGCCACCACGACAGAATCAGATCCAAGATAGGTATGCAAATTTCCCTACTCTTGCACTGACAATGAATAAAATTCAATTTAGAAATGAAATCCTTCTAACAATGACGACTAATCGAAACCAAAGAAACAACAACAAATAGGAAAGAAAGATTGAAGTATAACAAGTTGTATTGGACCTCATTGTAAGCACGCCTAGACTAATCACCGTTTTAGCGGCAACCATACCTTCCCAAGTGGTTCTGGGCTTGATAAAGGTCATTAAAATAAAATAAAATAAAATAAAATAAACAAGCCAAACTATTATTATTATTATTATTATTATTATTATTATTATTATTATTATTATTATTATTATTATTATTATTATTATTACTGTTATTATTATCATTATTATTATTATAAAACACAGCCAACCTGCCTGGTCGAGCGGTATGGTGGGCTCGAAGGTCTCGCCCGAAACCATCTTCTTCTTTGATCGCTTCTGCAATACACAAATCAATCAGAGTTTAGGTAATGAAAGAATGGTTTAAAAGTAGGTTGTAAGAGAAACTACTTAATGACTAATATATCTATAATAGGAGTAAATTCGATCCAGTGTTTCGGGAAAAAAATATCCAGTAAGAAGTCAGAACACTAATCAATCGATAAAATACGAACAACTTAGTAACTCTTGTCATAGGTGTTGATATTGAATCAAAACAAATAAGTCGATAATAAAATAATCAAAAAAATAAAAACTAATTCTACTATGCCACGAAAAACCAAAAATCGATAAGTGAAAGGAAAATCAATAATTAACTAATCAATAAATCACCTACCGCCGAACTAGCATAGATATTCTCGTGAATCCAAGTGCGCGTCGACTCCAATTTCGCCCTTGTGTAGTCGTTCTGAAAAAAAATTTAAAAAACTTTTTAAATTTAAACTTTACAGTAATAAACAAAATTCATCATTTCAACAAAGAGCTGATAAGACTGCCTTTAACCTTCATTTGGATAGCCTGTAGGGTCAAGCTTTGAACAGAGCAGACTCCTGGGCAGAAAGTACAAAGACATAGGTTACGGTACCTCTTCCAATCGATCGATAATCCATTCGGTCGTATTGCTCACGCCCACGTTGTAGTACGAACACAGGAAGGAGATGAATGCGACCTGCATGCAAACATTTTAAATAGATTTGATAATCGAAATAAAAAAAACCAATATTTCTGTATTTCCTTCGACTTTTCAAAATCACCTTCACAACCCGTCATCATACAGTTTCAGCGCCCTCACAAGATTCTTTTTTTTCCTTCTAAATATGATGTATTTTCAAATAGGTGGATTGATATAGAAAAATCGTTATTTTTCGCTTAAATTGTAATCATTGGCATAAAAAGAGCTTTACATAGTGGGTCGATCCTAAAAATGAGCCTATACAGAAAAAAAGGCCATTGACTAGCCACTGATGTAGAAGTGATTTCATGCCGTTGGCTGAAGCCAGCAAATCTTATTTTTAGATTCCCAAGCTACAGTCCTACACAAGGAGAACGATTGCAATGGACATTCAATCCTGTGTGGTGTCACAATCAGGGATGGGCGAAAAAGATTTTTCGTATTCGTTTTTTTCGTTTTTTTTCGACCCCCAGACGAAAAATTGTTCGATCGAAAAATTTTTCGTCTTTCTCGGAAATTTTTCGAGTTTTACACTAGATATTCTGGGAGTTCGAAACCAACGAAATATAGGGAAAACGGGATGTTCAACTACAGAAAAAGGCATTTTCGAAAGAAATTCAATACTTTTTTTTCATAGTGTATGTTTTCCACTCGAGAAATGATCGAGTTCTTACTGTATTTTCACTTTCTGAATCGCTGACGACTGTTTTCTATAAAATTTCAAGCCAAATTCACGAACATCTAGCAGTAAAAATTCATGTAAAAAAATTCCCTCCCTGGAAGTATGGAAGTGTGGAGATTTTTCTCTACTGCTGAAACCATCCTGACCGATAATCGTAGTCGCCTCTCTCATTCCTCTTTCGAATCTCTGATTTTTCTCAATGTCAATATTCCTTCATGAGTTTCGTTTGAGGTGAAGTTGTGTCGAATTTACGTTTCTTAATGTTTCTTCCATATTTTGCCTAAATAAGTTTTCTGGAAGCATCCAAAAAGAATTACTTTCGAGCTCAACGATTTCAACATTATAAATTACTTTAACAGTAAAACTGATTTTTTTTCGTTTTTTCGAATTTTTCGAATTTTTTCGAGGTTTTGAAACGAAAATTTTTCGTTTTCGAATTTTTTTCGTCTGATCATGTTCGCCCATCCCTGGTCACAATTGCGAGACGGTATGAAGTTACCGAAACCATCGATCAAAATTGGTTGGCTACCGTAACCTACAGTGACCCTTTATCGCAACCTTGGTGATAATTTAATTAGTTTTCCTGACCCCGTTTAAAGTGATAAGAAGACCCCAATACCATCCATTTCCTTCTTATATAGGTAAATAAATGATTTGATTTGATTTGACCTTACACTTCTAAAATGTACGTGGACGTGTACCATAGGTCGAAAAGTATGTTACAAAGTACCAAGCCTGGCCGGATTTTCAGCGAAAATTATACAAAAATCTAAAATCCTGACCGGCTTTCGAGCAAAAATTTCACAAAAACCTAAAAACCTGACCGGATTTTGAAAACCGATAACCTAGCTATTCGACCTATGACGTGTACGTCACACACCTCATTACAGTATCCCCAGTACCTGAAGTGCCGCGTAGATGAGTCCGGTCGTGTACAACGCCGGCTGGTGCAGGCCGGACTTGCGGCCGATAGCAGCCGCGCCCGGCATACTCGCGCACTCGCGAACTGATAAAATATCGATATTAGGATAACTGTTGCAAGAATTACACAGAGCAATCAATAACAGCGAGATTACGGTAATTATGGGTTGAAAACGAAGAAAATATTGATTATAAATAACGAATAATCATTAGAATTAAAGGGTAGAAAAAAAGACAGTGACATAGAGAGACAAAAACGAGATAGTGCGGGGAAGAACGCACAAAAAGTGCCTGAGGCCTTGTAATTTGATCTCTCACACGGCTAGATTGAAGGGGCCGTGGGAGATGGGGGAAACAGAGACAATCATACATTTTCATACCCGCATACAAACACTCCCCCCCCCCCCCCCTAAGTTATATATCTCACTCAGTGTATTGGAGAAAAAGAGAAGACTAAACTTGGATGTGTTGGAATAAATGGCGAGGACTAATCTAAAATTTAGATTCTAAATATCACAAGCTTAGCAGAGATTTCCCCCGATTTCGTGAATAACGGGGAAAACTTTGCCTTTACCTTTAACCTAATTCTAAATATAATTAAATCCACTGTGTCGTTCTTGGTTCCAGATAGTGGAACAACCAGTGTGCTCTTGTACCCTCACTATGTGACCCACTATATATGGCTCAGGTTTGACCCACTGTATACAGTTCATACGAAGAAAATACAATCTGAGCTAAAATAACGATGCTCTCTAAATAGACCCATCATATTTTGAAAATCAACCCAATATATAAAAGAAAACGGTAAGGGGGCCGAAAATGTATGGGAGACAATACCAATACAAGACGTGCTGATTCTCACGATCAATAAGACAACCACACCATTGAACTCTAATTTCATAGATACGACATGAATCAACGATCAGGGGACTTCGAACTTGTCATGAGAACTTTTAAGAGAAGGCTTTAAAACTTTAAACTCCTTACTTTAACTTTAAGACTTTAAAAAGAAGGAGATCCTTAAGTTGGCATGATTTTATTCAGCGCGAGGACTGCGAGATTTACATACTTAATGGGTGGCGAGAATGGATAGATGGGTCGACCTTTTTTACGATCACTGGTGGGTGAAGGGTGGGTCTGGCAGATATTCATTCCCCCTGGCAGAGGGCCTCTCAAATAGGTGGATGACCCATATTTGGAGGGTCTAAGTGGGTAGACGATTTCCTCAGCTCCCCGTGGACCAAATTCAAAACAAAAATCACCAATGAAATGAGCTCGACGAGCTTGTCAAACAGATACAAAAAGAAGTTGATATGATGAATTTGAAAATATTGAATTTTTATGACTTCTTTAAAAAAACAAAATTGTTTTTTTTTGTTGTTTTCATTAGTTATTTGTACTTTACATTGTCCCTAGTGACTATTCCACATATTTCTCGGTTGTACATCCTTTTCAATCTCTCTAATAATGTAAAAAAATTGTTAAAAAATGAAATAATTTTTTTCGAAATTCAAATTTTTAAAAAACATATTTGCATAGCCCTTGTTGAGCTGATTCTACAAATCTTTAAATTATCGATTTTGATCCTGGGGGGAGCTGAGAAAATAGCCAATTCACTTTCTACCCAACTCAAAATGAATATCCACTATAGAGGGTGACCTTTTCGACTATCCACCAAGAGAGCGATCGTAAATGCCTCTCTCGTGAATATCCACCTCTGACTGCCAGTGGGAATGAAAATCCATCAACCATTCTCGCCACCCTAATACTTATCATGCATCTTATTCTGCCATTTTGGTTTATTTTTCACTCCCTGCACAAAAGTCTTGGATTCAAAACCTTACTGCTTTAAGCATATTGTGTTGACCAAACAAATACTATGTACCCTTTGCCAGTAATGTGTTCATGAATATATATTAGATGGAATAAATAAATTTAAAAAAATAAATAATTTAAAGTGTGAGATGAGAAAAGAGCACTGTCAGAATCATTCAAAAGATTCTAATTCTTTTTTTATTCCATCAAATGGGGGTAGAACCATACATTTTGGAGCACACACATTGTGAGTGAGCACTTCTTGTAGATGCGGTCAGTTTTGAGTCTTGAAACCCATCGAGGAATATGCGGGAGATCGAGATTAGTAAGAATCACCCCACATATCGGGTCAGTTGCGAGTACTTGAGATGTAGATCGGGTCAGTTTTGTTCCATTTTCGGGTCAGTTTATCATTCGCAAAAACAATAGATTGTGGGTGGGGCGAAAATGTATGGGTAGAACTTTTGGACGGGGTACCCCGCGAGCAACAAATACCGGAGTAAGAAATTAATTAAAAATCAATCACTGGATAAGAGACGTCCGTGCCAACTGCGCACAGTACGTGCAAAAAGTGAAATATTTAAACGAAAAGATGACAATTTGGAAGCAAACAATTGATAAGAGCGCCATGATCTATGATGAAAGAGCATAGTATTCTGGTGCAATTTACTAGAAACGGATCATAATAAATAAGGGCACTACTGCAGAAGCCGCACTGACATAAACACTATTAGTATACCTAATGTGGTATATTAGCAGGGAGAGATTCATTGACATTCCTTCCTCTTTGAAAGCCAGACAAGCGAGAGAGCATTAATTTGGGAGAGAGTTGACATGTTGTCTGGATTCCAAAATGGACAGAATACTGTGAGTGATCTAGTGCGATATATTCGATTTTCTTAAAGCGATCATGAATGTGGCAGTGAAATTAGATAAATGTTGAAATGGTAATCTTCGGATAATTCAGTTGAAAACATAGAGAACAAAACAGACGTGCGCAACATGACATACATGATGATAACATAACTGGCAAACATTATCACCCCCTCATCATTACTTTCCCTCTCAATCTCCCTCCTTCTCTCTCTCTCTCCCTCTCCCAACCTCCCATCATTCTCCCACACAACAAACTACCCACACTTAGAGGGCAGAGACAAACCGTCACACTTTCACTCTCTCAATTACCACGCGCGCGCCTACACAATTATTACTACCACCAACAACTGGTTCGTAAGCAAACCAAAAGCAAAGATCAGAGATCAAAGATCAATGATCAAGTACCATAATCAGACAAAAATCGATAATTAAGAGCGAGATTGAACGATGAGGGGGGTGGCATTGTGGGCAGGATGTATGGAAAGATTGAGAAACAGAGGAGCGACAAAGAAAGAGATAGAGAGGGAAGGAGACAGTGTGCAAAGGCGAGAGAGTGCAGGTGGTTAGAGAGAGGCGAGAGAGTGTGTCGAAGTGAGAGAGCGCGTGTTGTGGCAGAGAGTGAGGGAGGACGGTGAGAGAGGGAAGGAGGATGAAGAGAGAGGAGGAGAGACAGACAGGGAGTCAGAGAGAACTCCTCGAACATTACACATAGTAAGTAGTGGAGAGTAGGCGAGAGGGGGCAGAGGTTGATCGGAAGAGGGAGAGGGAGGAGAAGAAGGAGAGGGAGGTGTAGAGGTAGAAAGAGATGGAGGGAAGGAGAGGCATTGAGATGTAGAGGGAGGTGTAGAGGGAGAGAGGGGGGGGGGAAGGTGGAGGCAGGGAGATGTAGAGAGAGATGGACAAGGACGAGAGAGAGAGGGAGAGGTAGATTGAGAAAGGTAGGGAGAGCTATAGAGGGAGAGCGATGGGGAGGATATTGCTAATATTAGAAGTAGACAGATAAATAGTGGAAAAGTGAGAAGTGTGTGGAAAATATGGGATAGATTGGAAATATAAAGTAAGGATTAAAGATTGAAAGAAGAGAGTCAGTAGCTATAGAAAGAAAGATAGAAGTATATGAAGAAAGAGTTGGAAAGGGAAAGGTAGAGGAAGTGTGATGGAGACACCTAGGATAGATGAGGATAGGATAGATGGAGAGGGGGAGAGATAGATAGAGAGAGAGGGAGAGATAGAAGTAGGGTAGAAGAAGATAGAGAGAAAGAGGTAGAGAAAGAGAGAGAGGTAGAGGAAAACTAAGAGAGATGGAGAGAGAAAGAGATACAGAAAGAGTGATAGAGTAAGCAAAAAGTAAGCGACGGAATAGCTTCCTTCGTAGCCAGGAAATAAAAACAATTTCCCCGAGACATATATTCCATGGAGTCTTTGATACCAAGTGAAACAAAGTATATGTCTGACAATTCTTATTTAAAAAAAACTTTACCAACTAGACGAAACAAGAAACCCGCTGGACGACAAATGTGATATACTCTTACAATGTTAGACATATCGAAATATCAACAAAAATAACAAAAAAACGGGAATAGTTTAAGGGAACCATAGGTCGAATAGCTAGGTTATCGGTTTTCAAAATCCGGTCAGGTTTATCGATTTTTGGCAAATTTAGCTCAAAATCCGGTTAGGTTTATCGATTTTTGTGAACTTTTGGCTCAAAATCCGGTCAGGCATGGTACTTTGTAACATACTTTTCGACCTATGAAGGGAACACCCCGAGATAATTTGAAACTCTCCGCTCTGGTCAACACTCTCTCGTAGACAACTCAAGCGAGAGAGCATTGTCAGAGCGGAGAGTTTGAAATAAACTCTAGGTGTGCCTTGAAGTGCAACTAAAGGTAGAATCAAAAAGAAGAAAAGTGGTCACAAAACAATAATATTCGCTCTAATAAATCAATAAATCACAACAATCAATCAATAAATCTCCGCAATCAATCAATATCTCAGGCAATTCGTTCAAAGACCGCCACCCAATTGCCCTGTTCCAGTTCGATTCTCTCCAGTCTGATAGAGGGAATGGAGGAGACAAGGGCGTCCAGTTCACCCTCGGCGAAGACGTGATAGAATCTGTAAATATATTGATTTATCGATTGATATGGCAAATATTGATTTATCGTTTGATATGGCAAATATTGATTTATCGATTGATATGGCAAATATTGATTTATCGATTGATATGGCAAATATTGATTTATCGATTGAGCTCATTCAAACATCAATTAGAAAATCACCCTGTTATTTTTGACCATTCTCAACCATCGCAACCCCGATCCCTTGGAGAATCACTAAGCTATCTGGCAGGATGAACTAATGGATATATTTACATGTTGTTTCAATTGTTGTAGCATCTTATTGATGCATTTACTAGCATTTTTTAGCTTGGCACGGGTCAGTTTATCAATTGGTTGTCTTATAAAAAAACGGGTCACTAGTAGAAAACAGTAGTCAAAGAAGGTTTCAATGGACCTAAAGTTTCAGGCCTTGTATGCTGTTCAAGTCACGAAAAGAAACAGGTGCGAGAGTGTGTGGGAAAAGAGGAGTTTTCTCTACTTTTCGCAGCTTTTGAACTGGTAGCATAAAATCATACTTAAAATACGTTACACAGACTTGAAGCATACTTTAAGTCTACTTCAAGTGAAAGACCGTTTGACAAAATGCAATACAATATATACACCACTTGAAGTATTATCTCACAAGTCTATTTCAAGTGAGAACTAACAAAGAGAATATTTAACGTTTTGATAGGAAGTATCAGATAAAAAGAATCAACGGTAGCGTGAAATAAGTTAGACTTAACAGGACGCAGAAACAGCGATCTCGCAGGTTGAAGTAACGGAGAATGCAAGTTATTTTCTCAATCTACATCATACATTTTCGAGCACCTACAATGTGGGGTTAGTTTCTAAATTGGTTGTCTTATAATAACGGGTCGCTCTTGCAGAAAACAATAGTCAAAGAAGGTTTCGATGCACAAAACATACATGGGCAACCTTTGCCGATGGAATTAAAATCGGGTGGGAGGGGCGGAAAAGTCGTCGGGTTAGACATTGACAAGTTGAGGGGCTCTCTACTAAGAATAATCATATGATCATACGTCCTCTGGTATTTAAAAACTTGCTTAAAAAAAAGTATAAAAGTATACATTAAATACGTCACAGTGATTTGAAGAATACTTTGAGTCTACTTCAAGTGAAAGAACATTTGAGTCAATGCACTACAGTATATACACCACTTGAAGAAGAATTACGTCTAACTTGAAATATTATCTTAAAAAGTCTATTTAAAAAAGGCAATGAAGAAGGATCGACGGTGCAGTGAAATAAGTTAGTATTAACAGAATGCAGAAACAGCGATCTCACAGGCTGAACTAACAGATGGTGCAAGTTAATTTCTCGATCTACAGTATACATTTCGAGCACAAACATTGTCGGTACGGGTTAATTTATAAATTGGTTGACTTATAAAAAAACGGATCAGTTTTGCAGATTTTTGACGACAAGAAAAGCGAAAAAACAAGCATTTTTAGAGAAATAATGCCAGTTCATAAGTTTATAGCTACAGTATCATCATTAAAACTTTTCTAAAAAAATCAATAATCACCTCAGGAACGTCTCCTCCTCGCCCGGTTTGGCGTCTACCGTATGACCCTGATTATCGATTGGTTCTTCCTCCTTCTTCTTCCTCGCTTCCTTTCCACTCACAGTCCACGGCACGAGAAGGTCTTGCTGCGTGAACATACGACCATCATGAACAACGAGACGGTTACTGTAAGCGAACACGATATTGGGGGATCACGAACTGACAACCATCGGGTTACTTTAAGTGCATACATTTCAAAACTATCATAAACTGACTCTATGACTATGTTAACATTACCATAACACGTCGTAATATATCCATCGTATTTGTACAGAGATTATTAAACGATGAGATGGATTCACACAGTACCATCAGATTCATATAACAACCGCTCCCTTCAATCCTCCCGTGAAACCCGCAATCACCTGGTCTCTTCACTCTCGTTCTACCCCACACTAGAGTTGATTGTATTCGGGTTGAGGGTTGCGGACAAGCAATGATTTTACGAGCCAAAATTTTGCATAGATTGTAGTCTTTAATAATAATAATAATAATAATATTTATTTCCTTATGCGATTAAAACGGATGAACGAAAATGATAAATGTAGAATAAATAAATTAATAAGGGAATGGGAATAGCTGCAATAACTGGATCACAGCATTGGGGGTTGGGGAGAGGGGGGGGGGTATGGAAATTTTAATGGGTTTTAAAGGGGGGAACTCAACCATGACACCATGATCCCTCTCTTTGACGATAATTCAGTGCGATATGGTACAAGTGAACAAGTGAATGCGATGTGCAGCGTTTCGTGTAAAAAGTCAGTCTTATATATTGATTCCATCCTCACATTGTGAAAATGTATGAACTGGCTCTGTCACTACGAATAGGATTGCGGTGACAAGACAATAGCGCCAAATATTTTTTGTCAGATTTCTACAGATTAGATTCACATAACAACCGCTCCCTTCAATTCCTACGTGAAACCCCAAACAAATTGTGCAATCCTATCGATTATCATAACAAATCGTAACAGAACCACATCAATGGAACAGAAATTGCGTAGAGAGTAATCAGATTCATATAACACTTCCTCCCTTCAATCCCTCCATGAAACTCGAACTCACCGGGTCTCTTCATTCTCTTTCTATTCCACACGCTATCACTAACTGGATCATACATTTTCTTGGGCCTAGCAGGATTTTTTGAATAGTGTTTTTTTTTCAATTTACAAATATAACAAATAGATTACAAATAGACACATTACAAATAGATTTAGTAAAAAATCGATATTTTTCGCACAAATTGTAATATTTCGCGTAAAAATGAGTTTTATATAGTGGGTCGATCCTCACATTATGAAGATGTATGAAAGGACTCTATCACTACGACGGCGTACCATACCAAATCAAGGCGAAAAGATGCTAAATATTATTAATCAGATGTGATATCCATGAACGGTGGCAAACCGTTTGCCAACAAATGTCACATTCGTAAGGGGTGGATTTTGCAAGCGATACATCGAATACATACAATCACGTTCTCCCTTTAATACCTTCCAGAAACTCATCTGGCCACCCTTTTTCTTCTCCACGCCATTTCAAGCTATCATCAACTCTGAGACTATGATAGCATTATCATAGCATATCATAGCAATAAAATCATGGTAATGGAACAGAGATTATTATCTTAGCGAAGATATGGAGTGCATTAGATTCGCAGAACAACCGCCCCCTTCAATCCCTCCGTGAAACCCGCACTCACCGGGTCCCTTCATTATCTTTCTACTCCACACGATATCACTAACTGGCTCATTCATTTTCGGGGCCCTCATAGGATTTTTATATAGTACGCATAAAAATAAGCTTTATATAGTCGATTGATCTTCGCATTATGAAAATGTATGCACAGGCTCTATCACTACGATAAAATGAGCGCTAAATATTATTAGTCAGATGTCATATCCATGAACGGTGGCAAACGGTTTCTCGATAAATGTCATATTCATAAAGGGAGGCATTACTCGAATTATCGAATTCATACAAATACTTCCTCCCTTCAATCTCTTGATGAAACCCGCACTCACCGGCACGGCGGTTCAATTGAGAGAAATCCCTACATTTAACTTTGACTTGAAGCCTCCCGCACTACGAAAAATCGGGAAATTTCATCTGCACCGCTACACAAAAGTTCTAGCCACTAAGCCATCTCGGCATACTTCCAACTCGTAAAACTCGATGATAGGTCTAGTCAGAAACGTTCATATGGCGAGCGCCCAGATATATCGTAGTCAAATTTCGCGCTGGGAGAACCTAGACCATACATTTTAATACCCTCACAATGTGAGGATTGACCCACTATAGACGGTTCATTTTCATGGTCGACCCACTACATAAAGCACATTTGTTATGTGAAAGATTACAATTTAAAGCGAGTCTGCCAAGCAAATCAAGATGAGGTCATATAACTTATCTGATGCCTTCGACATCATAGACATAAGTGAAAAAAATTATAAAAAAATTCTGAACGAATTATACAGTGATCTGTAGTGCGTGATCTATATACTTCCTAGTTTTATCGGCTTCAGCTGTACATGATCTGTGCATATCGGAACGATTTATTGTATCTTTTCTTGCAAAAAAAACATCTAAACGTTTCAAAAAAAAATTTTTTTGACTTTACATTGTCTAATTAGCCTAAATTAAATGATATTGAAGAGAAATTTCTGGATGGCAGTCTCCCTTTAAGCGATAAATAACGATTTTTCTAAATCGACCCACTGTATAAAAATAATTCGGTGAGGGCGCCGAAAATGTATGAACCTAGACGTTTCAGTGCCTATCAACACTCAGTTTGCGATACTTTTTTTCGCCGGCGGGAGCCTCTTAGTTACCATTATCATAGCAGGTCGTAACAAAACCATGGTAAAGGAACAGAGATTATTATCTTACAAGCGGTTACCGCACATCTCCGATACGAAATCATCCCATAATCAGCTTGTATTCTAGCTGAACTCTACTTGACTGTATCGAGACATACATTTTCGGTACCCTCGCCGTTTATTTTTATATAGTGGGTCAATTCTCGAAATAGGATGGGTTGATTCACAAAATTCGATATTTTCGCTTAAAAATCGTCATTTTCTTGGCTTCCTTTCGAATCAAGTGGCCTAAAATGGGCCTTATATAGTGGGTCAATCCTCGCATTGCGAGGGTATGGCAATGTATGATATCGAGATAGCGGACGCGTTAAGTAACTTTTGGCTCAGTGTATAGAATTCATGCAAAGACCTCCTCTCTTTTTCAATCCTTCTATGAAACCCGGACTCACCTGGTCTCTTCATTCTCTTTGTACCCCAGATTAGAGTTGGCTATTCGGGTTACGAGCCATTGCGGGCCTGCAATCCCTGAATAGCCAACTCTACTCCACACGCTATATCTAACTGGATAATACATTTTCGGGGACCTCACAGTAATTTTTGCATAGTTTTTTTTAAATTTAGAAATGTGGTGGGTAGATTTAGAAAAAAATCAATATTTTTCGCACAAATTGAAACCTTTCGCACAAAAAATGAGCTTTATATAGTGGGTCGATCCTCACATTATGAAAATGCATGAACTGGCTCTGTCACTAGTGCTAAATATTATTTAAAAGATGCCTATCCATGAACGGTGGCACACGGTTTGCCGACAAACGTGAAGTCACTAGCGTAAGGTGAGTAACGGATATCGAATTCATGCAAACACTCACTCCCTTCAATCCCTCCGTGAATCCCCCCAGGGTTATGCGGAAAATTTTCCGAAAAAATACCGGAAAACCGGAACAAAAATTAATACCAAAAATACATAGCAAAAAACAATATTTGTATATTTTTAGTCATTTTTATCTGTCACCTCATTCTAATCATGATGCGCAAATAATAATCAACAATCACGTACATATATACATTGTTGTTCCTTAACGTGAACATTCAACTCCTAGGATTCTATGCTTCACATTGTTTGTTCTAATGTTTTTGGGTGATTGTTATCTTTTATTTGCTGCTACATGATTTTGATCACTATTGTGTTCGCTTTGGTCGTTTCCGAAAGTAATTGTTAGATGAGACACGAGAAAATGCGTTTTACAAAAATTTTCCGGTTTTTCCGGATTTTTTCCGGTATTTTAGACCGGAAAAAAAGTTTTCCGAAATTTTTTCCGAAATATATTTTCCGCACAACCCTGAAACCCCCCCCCCCCACCCCACACCATTTTTAGATATCACAAACTGACTCTGTGGCTACGGTAACATATCCGCAACAGGTCATAACATAACCACGATAATGGAACACATTATACTCTTACATTGTTACTTAGTTAGGAAGAGAGAAATAATCAGATTCATATAAATACTGCTCCCTTCAATCCCTCCGTGAAACCCGTACTCACCAGGTCTCCTCATTCTCTACGCCATCCTCAATTCCCTTCTTCTTCGTCTTCTTCTCCCCTCCATTCTCATCCTTATTCTCTCTCATCTTTGCGTACTCACTCTCACCCTGCTCGAGGGACCACACGGTGATGCAGGCACGACCGCCCACACGCAGTAGTGAGGCCTGCAATGAGATAGGATAACTTGATGCATGTCAAACGTCACGTTAAGTAGGATAAAGTAACCCTTGCATAGAGCCCTTCCATCCAGTCATACGCGAGCACCACTGTCGCTAGCGGCAATACCCCTCCGCTTTTGGCACCTGACCACCCCCCCCCCCCCCCCGATTTTTTTCACAATAGGATGTATCACAATGACACAAACTAAAGAATGAAAAGAGAATCTGAAATGTATACGCTGTTTCAACGGTTAAGATTTTCCTACTTACTGTAAGATTTCACCCCCCCCCCCCCGATTTTCATTTCCAGCGGCAATGCCCGCCCACGTATGCATCCAGTAATATATATTACAGTAAGCACCAAGGCAAAAAACACTCAAATTTTGCGATATAACTAGTGCATTATGCCGAAAATATTTTTTTTAAATCATGACGTTTTCGGCGCAGCATAAACGGCATGAATAAACAGGCATCCCGGCATGGCCATGTAACACAGCCTTGGTAACCACTTCTGATCTAACGAACTACAGTATGCCTCTCGGTAGTGGAGCTCAGGTATGACCATAACTACGCATACCGTACTCTCTCGTCTACAGTACCCCCCATGACTTACAATTTCCTCAATCGCCTTTCTCCTCCTTTCCTCCGTACTCATATGGTGAAGGACAGCAATGGAGATGACTGCATCGGCGGTCTCGGAACGAAGAGGAACGCCTACGGTATCATTATTGATTGATTTAATAATAAATATTAATATGTCAATATTTATAATATAGGTACAAGTAAAGGTGTGCATGCACTTTAAATGTAACTTTTTTAAATAGGTAGGTTAGCTAATAATGTGCCCTATGGTGTTTCGGCCGCTAAAGCACACTCATAGGTGGGCACGGTGGGGGAAAGGCTGTGCGCAAACCGGGGAATTGTAAGGCAAGGCTATGCGCATGGCTATTTTTAGCAGAATTGACCGCAAATTTTCCAATTTTTTGCGAGGCAAGGCTATGTGCAAGGCCCTGCAAGGGAAGGCAAGGCTGCGCCCAAAAAGAATTCGTTTTTGCGTGCCCACCTATGAGCACACTAATGTAATGTCTCGAAAATATTAATTTCAGATTGACAATGAAGGAAAAAATCGAGTTTGCACAAGAGCACATGCTCTGATAATCCCTCGATGGAACACAAAATCATAGCCCTTCCTTGTCTCTTCCGTGAGAGGTCGTTGCCTCCCTGGCTCCCTCTTTAAACTGGTCATTCAATTCTTTGTTTTGTATTGGCTTGCTTTTGCCCAATTGGAAACCGGTAGGAACTAAGCTCCTACGTCGGGGCGACACACTCCTCCTGCCCAGACGCTATAGTTTCACTCTTGCAGTTGTTAACTGAGGCAGTGTCGGTTATTGCACTCCTTGGGTCTTGCACAAGTTTAGCGGAAGAGATAAGTAGGGTCTGGCTCGACCAGATTTCAAATGATAGGTCGTTACACTCAATTTGTTTCGCGTTGATCTCTGATCTTTGCACATAGTGTGCCTCTTTATCTCTGATCACTCTCATCACTCTCCTCTGCCTGTCTGTCTACCCACCCTTCTTCCTATCTCTGATCGATTGATCTTGATCCCTCTAATCAATTTTCATAGATGGGTAAGAATACAAGGAACACGTCGATCGATAAGATCGATGAACTAATCGAGGAAGTTCGACTTTGTCGATCGAGTATGCAAAAGGATGGTAAGGTGGTAAGCGAGCTTGTGCAACAACAAGCTAAACGTATTGATTCACTAGAGAGTCGATTATCCTCATCTGAGGACAAGATGGCGTTAGCCTTCAACACTCTTAGTGCTAGTCTAAATCTTCTGATTCAGACAGTAGATCGGCAAACTAGACTACTATCTCGCTCATCACTTCAGTCGGTTGTCTCATCCACTCTATCCACATCTCACGTTATCAGCGATAAGGCTTCTCGTGTCGTCCTCGTCGGAATTCCTGAACGTGCTACTGAGGCAGAGACTGAGACTGCGGATCGTGAGTTGCTATCCCGTATGCTTGCCACCATTGGCGATTCGGCCCTGTCAGACTTAGCGGGTTCCATATCTCTCAAAAGGCATCCGCCCACAAAAAATCCCAAGTCTGACAGAGCTCGGGTCATTAAGGTTCAATTTCCTTGTCTTCAATCTCGTGACAGTTTCTTCTCTCTTGGTCGTAAGCATCGCGTTGCTCGGCTGGGTGGTTCGGTTCATTCTTATCTCAGACCGGACTACACAGCTGATCAGCTCGAGACTGATCGGTCCTTGAGGAAAGAAGCTGGAATCATGAATGCCACAGCGGGGCAATTGGAGTATGTAGTTCGTGATCTAAAAATAGTCAGACTATCGACTCCAAGAGCACTTCCTCCTCGGTCACTCGAAGCCATTCAAAAGAAGGGTGACAGTGGTCGTGGTAATGGAAACCCTTGGTCATCTGACCTTGGTGTTCATGATTCATCTCACAATCTTGTTCCCAACTGGGAATCCCTTGTCTCTTATCCACCTCTATCAAATCCCGGATCTGTCGCCGCATCTGCTTATGGTTTGGGTACCGTTCCAAAACGTGGTCGGCCAAAAAGCCAGGGCAGAGGTGGTATCAGATCTAACTCACTTAGCACGCTTCGCTCAAATAGCAAGAGGCCTCATCTGTCTTCATCGCCCCTTAATACATCTCCTACTGCTGCTCCTAATGGTCCCAAGAAGGCCAATACTCAATCTGTCTTATCTCCTGTAGTTGCTAGTAATGCTCCTTCCCCAACTCATTCACATATGTAGGTCTTTCATCATTCGGCTGTCTCTGCACCCTCTCCTCCTCCCTCTCCATCTTCTCTTTATTTATCATCCTCTAGGGATACGCCGCGAATCAATACTATCTCTTCTCTACTGATCAATGCACGTAGCATAGGCTACAAGATTCCTCTCTTAGACGACTTCATAACCACCTTCAATTATAAACTCATAGCAATTACCGAAACATGGGCGCAAATAGATACAATTTCCGATTCTATGCTTTCAATGGGTAAATTTTCAGTCTATAGATGCGACAGGGATAAACATGGCGGTGGTGTAGTATTACTTATCGATCCTTCTATTTCATCTACCTTAATCTTTTCCTCATCATTCTCAATTTACTGTCAAACCGTTGGAGTTAGACTAATCTTCGAAAACAACTTGATCTTTGATCTCTATCTGATCTACCGTAGTCCGTCCTGTGAGCCTCACCAATTCTCCACTTGCCTTTCGCATATCAGTGATATTGTCTCATCCAATAACTACCCTTACTTTGTAATGGGCGACCTAAACTGTCGCGAAATCGATTGGTCTTCCTTGTCATTATCCGTATCGCTACCGCCTACACATCACTCTCCAGTTCTACTTGACTTTGCGCAGTCTCATTCTCTGACACAATGTGTTCCCTCCCCAACTAGGGGTAACAGTCTGCTAGATATTGTTCTCGCCTCTCATATCCATATCTTGTCTGACTGTAGAGTTCTTCCTCCTTTGCCTAAGTTAGATCACTCTCTTGTATCATTCTCTATTCTGGCATCACTGCCTAAGGCCAAACCTCGCCTAATTAAGGACTATAGGAGAACTAATTGGACTGCTGTTCAAACTGCTATTGCCTCTGTTGATTGGTATAGTGAACTTTCCATTTGTAATCAGGACGCTGACACTCTTTATTCCACCTTTTTAAGCATTATTCAATCAATTATTGTTATGTCCTTAGTTCGTCCCCGTTGTCGTGTAGTGTGCACAAGAGTTAACTATCTTGCTTTATTAGCAGCAGAGAGAGGAATCCAGAGTAGGGAATAGGAAGACTAGATGAACTGACTACAGAGAAAACACATCTCCTTATATACTATTCAGGACCTAACGTGGTGAGCGATGATTGGTCTAGACAGAACGTGGGGAACGGTGATTGGCACAGCTAATGAGTGGGCGGGGTGTAGAGTGCAATCATAGACATAGGGAAATGCATTCTAATCATTCGACGTACATTAGCATAGTTACATTAGCATACTGCATAAGGAATAGAGGTGATCAATATACATAGGAATAGGGTCTCTACACAACACCTCCCCTCTAAGATGGGACATCTTATAGAACATGAAATAATCAACGAGAAAACAATACAATAAATCAACAAGACCACTTAGTGGTAAGTCTTCTACGTTGCATCAACATGAAGCTTCATCGGAGCGATCGGCTTGTTCGTCTCGGTGGCGATCTCGTCAGGCTTGCCCTGCGATTGAGCTGGTACGGTAGGTGAGCGAGGCGGCGATACGGTAGTTGAATGATGCGGAGATACTGTAGTTGATGTAGCTGCCGTCGGAATCGTCTCAGCGACATCAGCAATGATGACCACTTCATCATTCACTGTCTCCTGCACACAACATGTGTCCACCTTCACATTCAAGCTCATCTTCTTGAATGCTGTTCGACTCTCTTTCGTAGCCTCATCAAGCATACTGTCAATCATCTTCATATGATTGACATCATCGGTCATCTTACTCATGACCTTTGAGACTTCCTTAGCCTCCATACATGGTGCATGACTACCTTCCGTAGTCATTGCAGAGACATCATCAATCATCCTTCCATGATCGATATCATCGGTCATCTTACTCGTGACCTTTGAGACTTCCTTAGCCTCCATACATGGTGCATGACTACCTTCCGTAGTCATTGCAGAGACATCATCAATCATCCTTCCATGATCGATATCATCGGTCATCTTACTCGTGACCTCTGAGACTTCCTTCGTCTCCATACATGGTGCTTGACTCTTTTCCATAGTCTCAGCAAGCATTTTATCAACCATCCTTGCATGATCGATATCATCGGTCATCTTACTCGTGAAATCTGGGACTTCCTTAGTCTCCATACATGGGGCTTGAGGGAGAAGATCATCCCTTACGACGATCAATTTCAGCTTCGGTATGAAATCCGTTCCGATGAGTACGATATTTGATGACATGACATAGATATCACCCTCCACCACAATACCTCCATACTCTACTGTAGATCGGAACATTCCCTTGATTTCCAGCCTGGAGCTGTTAGGGCACACTACCTTGCAGTTTGCCATCGAGCAATCGGGTGAACCGATCTGCTTCCACACTTCTTCCGATATGAGTGTGATATCAGCTCCCGTATCGATTTGCATACTAATCGATTTACCTTGAAGTCGTACGTTGATTCGGCAGTAATCCAGGTCAGACGTGTCGACACGTATCGATTTGACCTCCTTCCAATCACTGCTACCATCTCTGCACACTCTTTCGATGTGGCCATTCTTTCCACATTTGTTGCAGATGGTATTCTTGAATCTACACCGACTGGCATTGTGGTTTCTTCCACCACATCGATAACAGCTGAACTTATCTTCAGTGTTCTGTTTGCCTTCGTTCTCAGGCTTCCTGACAGCGTTCACATTCGCATTTGCTTCTGTGATCGCACGAGAATCACTCTTCAGTTGGTTACAACGATTGTACACTTCGATGAGCTTATCGAGAGTGACATCTTTACCTTCATCCTTCTGAGCCTCTTTCAGCATCAGCATGTGAACATCACTATAACGAGGAACATCGAGAGCATGCAGAAACACTAGACACTTCATCTGTTCTAGTTCGATCTGTGCAGGTTGTGCACTCTGCACCAACCTGTTCACTCTTGCAGCGAGTACTCTCGGATCATCGATGTTCTCCGTCGACATTCTGAAGTCGAACATCCTTCGACGTTTCTCGAACAGTGATGTCTGATCACCAAAGAGTGTCGTCATCTTCTCGACGACTTCTTTCAACTTCATATCACTCCATTTGGTGGGGACAATGCTATCAGCGAATGTCTTCTCGACCGATGGATGCACATGACGCAATAGCAATCGGACCTTTCTCACTTCATCATAGTCTTTCAGGTCAACATCGAAGATGTCTTCATGTCTACTCCACCACAACTCGAATGTAGAGTTTTCCTCAGGGGAATAATTGAACTCGTGAATCCTCGCTTCAACAGCATCAAGAGAGAATGCTCCATTCGATGAGCTCTTTTCACTGCTCATCTTCTCTACTAGATCCTGTAGTAGATTCATCCTCTCATTCTGTGAAGTAATGAGCTGATTCTGTGAAGTAAGGAGCTCCCTCAGAGCTTTCACTGTCTCTGACTCTCTGGCAGTCATTGTTTCTATCGATTTCACTTGATGATGAAATCACTCGATCAGAGCCTTCGGCTTACTCCAATCAGAATCGTGCCACACCAAGTAGCAATGATCAGTCCTAGCCACACACAGTAGCCTGATCAAGCAATTTGCCACACCTAGTAGCCTCTATCAGCCTCTGCCACACCTAGTAGCGCTGATCACACGATTCGATACACCACAGTATCGGGCTACACCACAGTAGCACTTCACAACAAGAAAATGACGAAGCAAAGGAAAAGAAAATAATTTGTAGTTCGAATACCTCAGACAGTTATTGTTGTCCTCGGTAGATCCTGGTCGCCAGTTGTTATGTCCTTAGTTCGTCCCCGTTGTCGTGTAGTGTGCACAAGAGTTAACTATCTTGCTTTATTAGCAGCAGAGAGAGGAATCCAGAGTAGGGAATAGGAAGACTAGATGAACTGACTACAGAGAAAACACATCTCCTTATATACTATTCAGGACCTAACGTGGTGAGCGATGATTGGTCTAGACAGAACGTGGGGAACGGTGATTGGCACAGCTAATGAGTGGGCGGGGTGTAGAGTGCAATCATAGACATAGGGAAATGCATTCTAATCATTCGACGTACATTAGCATAGTTACATTAGCATACTGCATAAGGAATAGAGGTGATCAATATACATAGGAATAGGGTCTCTACACAACAATTATTGATATTCTCATTCCAATTCGCAAGGTTAATCCATCCAAATCCAAAAACGGTTTTTCGAGTAAGTCTCTTAACCTCTTGCGTAGGTGCAGATCTCAATATCGTAACCGCTTCTCAATTGGTATTGAACCATTTCTTGCGACTAGTCGTAGACTCCGCCTCTCAATCAATAAAACTCGCAAGCAACGCGAGCGCTCTCTTTTCAATAATCCTAATCTTAAGAAGTTTTATAAGTTCGCAGGCGATCGTATAAAAGATGTGCATCATACCATAGAATCTCTCATGGATAATACTGGCAATATAAAAACATCTGACTTTGCTAAAGCCCAATTACTTGCTGATCACTTCAGTGAATCCTTTAATCATTCTACCTATCCTACACCTGTCTCGTCTTTCCAACCAAGATCACAGCGCATCGACTATATCGATTTTTCACCAGCCAGAATAACCAACGTCATAAGCAAATTACCTAATAAGATTTCTCGATCTCCTGATGGTATTACCTATGCTTTCTTGAAAAAAACTGCATCTCAAATCTCTATTCCATTGTCCATTCTCTTCAACTGGTTCATGCTTCACTCTTGTTCCCCGTCTGCCTGGCTTACCGCTATTGTTTGCCCAATTTACAAACGGAAAGGCGCCAAGCATGATGTTAGTAATTATCGACCCATATCTATTACGAGTGCATGTTGCAAGGTTATGGAAAGACTGATTTGTAAAGATATCACTGCGTATCTAACCACCAATGATCTCTTGCCTACTGAACAGCATGGGTTCAGAGGTAGACGATCATGCAGTTCGTGCCTTCTCTCAAGCTTCTCCTCGTGGCACAAGAACCTAGATAAGAAAAACTTTATATCTGTAGCATTTATCGACTTCAGTAAGGCTTTTGATACATTGCCCCTTAATTTGCTTGTTCATAAATGTGAATCTATCGGTATCACTGGATGTCTTCTCAAATGGATTAGCTCCTTCCTTCATAATCGCACCCAATCAGTTATAGTAGGTGATACAATGTCTAACCCTTTCAATGTTATTAGTGGAGTCCCTCAAGGATCATGTCTTGGCCCCCTCCTTTTCTCATTGTATATTTCGGACGTTGCATCTGTGTTGCCCCAAAATGTTCAATGTTATATTTATGCAGATGATCTCAAAGTCTTCTCTGTCAATAACCCTATCGCCTTGCAAACTGCATTAGATTCAATTCATGCATGGAGTACCCAGTGGGGACTCACAATGTCACGCACGAAAACAGTCATAATGTGCATGGGCCCGAATCACCCCCCATTCAATTTTTCGATCAACAATACCTTTCTACCCTGCGTCACTGAGATCAAAGATCTCGGTGTCACATATTCAAATACTTTGGATTTCACTGAACATATTAGCAACATAGTGAAAAAAGCTAAAGCTCGCTCCTGCTACATCCTTCGCTCTTTCACTTCAAAAAGCCCAGTTGTCTATACCCGTCTATTTTGCACTTATGTCCGTCCACTGCTCGAATACTGTTCTGAAGTGTGGAACCCCATGTCGTCGTCTTTGAATGCCCTAATTGAATCAGTACTTATCAGATACTCCAGATTGGTATGTAAACGCTGTCGTCTACCGTACACCTCGTATGAGGATCGTCTACGAGCCTTGGACCTCCCTACTTTAGAAACCCGTAGAACAATTATTGATCTTACTGTAACGTTCAAGATCATTCATAATTTTATTGATATTGACCCCCGTAGCATCTTTATATTTTCCAACACTTTGAATTTTACTCGAGGTCATCAACTTAGAATTTGTATGAACCCTTCATCTAGTACACGCTATCTATCATTTTTCTCAAATCGTGTTGTCCGAAAATGGAATAATTTAGATCGAACTATTGTCACATCAATCTCTCCTCAAGTGTTTAGTAATTCTATAAAGGTTGCAATCCAGTAATTGCACCTATATCGTCGCTACTTCTTGTTTTAATATGTATTTTAATTGTTTATGAAAAAATCCCTCGTCTCTTTTCTCCAAGATGCGATAAATATATTAATGATATTAAAATCAACAGGAACATGGAAAGCAATAGTCAAAGTACGGGAATTTTTCCACAAATTTAAACGAATGTATCGTTCACGTGTTACTGCGCGTACGATAAATTTTTAAATATATAAATATAAGATTCAAAGGACAAAAAGTTTCAGGCTTCTTATGCTGTTCAAAAGTCACGAAAAGACAAGAAAATATACGAGCGTGTGCAAAACGAGGAGAGTTTTCTCTACTTTCCTTTGCTCTTTGCAGCTTTAGAACCGACAATGTGCATAAAATCATCATAAACCCAAATTGTTGTGTAGATACCCCATTCCCTATGTACATTGATCATCTCTATTCCCTATGCATATTGATTAGAATATGTCATCATGTAAATACGTGCACGTGCGCGATCAGACTACAGTCTCTCTGATCCGCACACTCTCTCGCCACTCTACCTTTATCTCTAATGCTCTCTCGTGTCTGGCCCCGCCCACTCTTATGTCTAGATTCCCTATCAGTCTAGATGAGTTCTCCCTTGATCCTCGCACGAGATGTGCCCTTCTCTAGCCTTGTATATTCTGTAACTTCCCTAGTCTGCTAATAAAGCCCTAAGTAGTAAACCCTTGTGCACTCACACTACAATACACGACAACGGGGCCGACAGCAATACATAACAACTGGCGACCAGGATTCACCGAGGACAACAATATCTCTGTCTAAGGTATACGAACTATGTTCTTTGCTTTGTCTCGTTGTGAAGTGTATGCTGCTAGCTTGCTAGTGGTAACTATTGTGAGTGCTACTATGGTGTGGCCTGCTACTATGGTGTGGCAAATCGTGTAATCAGCGCTACTAGGTGTGGCAGAGGCTGATAGCTACTAGGTGTGGCAAATTAGTTGATCAGGCTACTGTGTGTGGCTCGGACTGATCATAGCTACTGTGTGTGGCACGTGTCTGATCGAAGTACGCCGAAGGCTCTGCCCAAATTTTGATTTGGTGGTTGCATCCTTGCGGTGGAAAGTTGATCGAGTAATTTCATCATCTGGTGAAATTAACCAAGACAGTGGCAGATAGTGATGCAGAGATGGTGGAGTGAAATCAGTCTGAAAGAGACTTAGTAACTCACCAATCGATTGAAATTGTGATTTCGTCATCAATCGAAATACAATCAGTACAATGGCTATAGAGACAGTACGAAAGCTCAAGGAGCTGATTACATCACAGAAGGAGGTCATTCATTCAATGAATGAGAGGATAGCTCTACTACAGATGGTAGTTGAGAGTTTGAGCAGCAGTACGGCTGACTCATCAAGAGGAGAGACTCGGATATCGGTCGAGGAAGACACAAGGATACAACCTACAGCAAATGTGGCAAGAATGTTGAGGTGTGTATGGATGGTAGTGGTGATCTGAAGGAGATCAAAATGATGCGTGTCGATAAAGGTGACACCAACACTACAGTGTCAATGTGCGTCAGCACAGGAAATCGATTACAAATCGATAAGGGAGCTAGCATCTCACTCACGTCAGATGAGGTGTGGAAGCAAATCGGATTGCTCGATTGCTCAACGGCCAACTGCATGATAGTCTGCGCCGACAGCTCCAGACCGGATATCTATGAAATGCTCGCTGATACTACGCATGGTAGTGAAACAGCATATGCGAAGACGCTCCAAGAGGTCTTCACGGTCACAATGAAGATGACCAACGATGTCGATCATGAAAGGATGATTGATAGTGTGCTCGACGAGACTACAGATGGGTCGAGCAGCACGTATGAAGACTATGCAAGTCTAACAATAAGAGGTCACGAGTAAGATGACCAATGATACCGATCATGTAAGGATGATCGATGATATGCGTGCCGAGGCTACGGAAGAGTCATGCACCATAATGGAAGACGCTCCAAGAGGTCTTCAAGGTCACAGTGAAGCTGACCATCGACCGATCATGTAAGGATGATCGATGATATGTTTGCCGAGACTAAGGAAGATAGTCATGCAACATATATGAAGACTGAAGAAGTCTTCAAGGTCATAAAGTAAATGACCAATCAGGTCGATCATAAATGGTGATATCATAGGAAGGAAATCCTGCAGAGGATATGTTGTCTACTCCTAGAAGTACTCTGGTCCTGATCAGTGGAAATGGGTCATGGCGACCATACTGAAAAGGAAGGTTGAATGATGTTCGAGATCTATGTGAATCTACGAACGAAAGAGTACATAAGAATCAGTTGAGATTCTTATGATGAAGAGACACCTATGAATATCTTGATCGACACATTCGGTGTGCCTGAGATTGTGAACGATGATGATGTGGTCATCATGGATGATGATGTCAAAGCGACAGTTCCGACGGCAGCTGCAACAACTACAGTATCGCCACCACGTTCATCTACCGTATCACCGACGCACTCACCAACATCCAGGGCAAGCCTGACGAGATCTACGATGCAACAGCAACGTCAATCGCACGTGAGATGATCAACGCGAACGAGAAAAGCTCCGAAGAAGCTCAATGTTGATTCAACGAAGAAGACTTACCACGAAGTGGTCTTGTTGATTTATTGTAGTTTTCTCGTTCTGCCATTGTTTCATGTTTTATAAGATGTCCCATCTTAGAGGGGAGGTGTTGTGTAGATACCCCATTCCCTATGTACATTGATCATCTCTATTCCCTATGCATATTGATTAGAATATGTCATCATGTAAATACGTGCACGTGCGCGATCAGACTACAGTCTCTCTGATCCGCACACTCTCTCGCCACTCTACCTTTATCTCTAATGCTCTCTCGTGTCTGGCCCCGCCCACTCTTATGTCTAGATTCCCTATCAGTCTAGATGAGTTCTCCCTTGATCCTCGCACGAGATGTGCCCTTCTCTAGCCTTGTATATTCTGTAACTTCCCTAGTCTGCTAATAAAGCCCTAAGTAGTAAACCCTTGTGCACTCACACTACAATACACGACAACGGGGCCGACAGCAATACATAACACAAATGCATTAATAAACAGAAATGAACCTAGATAACATACTTCATAAAGAGTAATAATGATCACCTAGTGCATCTCCTCGGACGACACAGCATCCCTTTGCTGCAGCAATGCCGCATAGACCGAGGCAACGATCGCAGCCAATCTGATAATACATTTTAAAATGTAATTAAATTAAATTATTTTAATTAATTAATTTAATTAATTTTAATTTAAAAAAATATCCTTAGGCGATGTTACATTTTTCAAAACGTGCGCACGCCTTAACGACGGAGACGCGGCGGAGGGGGTTACGGCGTGCGCACGTTTGAAAATGTAACACCACCTTAGCAACTACTTGAGATATCAGAATTGATGCTGCGCCGATTAATGGCTCTTTACAAAAAGAGTTGAAACTCGAAATCGGCGAGTTTCCAAGACTGAATGCGAGAGAATGCGGTGACTCGAAATTTGAATTCGCGGGCGCAAATAAGGTAGGGAATTCACATTCCGACTGTCCAACTGCCAATTTCGTTGTTTTAAAAATGAAGTAAATCCGGAATTTCTCTTTCGAGTTTCCACTCTTTTTGTTAAAGAGCCATAATATTTTTGGTAAATTGAACTAGAACATCAAAGATCAAAGATCAAAGATCAACCTTGATTAGCCCATCGTTCCTCTCAGGCAACAGGTACTTCCCGTTGCCGCATCCGATATCGTACAACAACGAGCCACGCGGAACCGAATCGAGGAATCTGGAAACATAGAGATCAAAGATCAAAGATCAAAGTCCACACAGCGACAATACTATCAAGCAATCCTAGTCACAAACTAGCCAAAAATTTTAGTTCAACTCCCATTTTCAGAACTATAATCTGCGCTGTAGTTGTTATAAACTGACAATACTTCGATAAAATTGATTGTTTTGTTGCCTTTTTTCTCTCTTTGTCGAGGTAAAAACAGACCCGTACCCACAATGGGGGAGCTCGAAAATGTCTCTCCCATAACAACACTATCAAGCAATCCTAGTCACAAACGAGCAAACGTCGTTCTACCGTATACCTCTTCACTCCGGTCCACACCGCGTGTCGCGTCTCATCAAAGTGTGGTGCGATACGTTCGTAAACGTCGGCCACATAATTGCACTCGAGGGCACGGGCGGCTGTAGACGCGGAGGGAACCGCCATCTCACCTATAGTGATTATTGATTGATTATATTATCGATTATGGTAGTCTCGGATGAGATATTAGATTCGTGGTATTGTTTTATTAATATACTAGCGAGTGTCCATAAGAGGCAAGACACAAGAGAAACAATGGAACAGGGGAATGATACTATATATAATATGAAAAATCGATAAATCAATTACCATTCCTGTCCCAATCACAAAACTCTTTGTAGTCACAGCGACATGGTTCGTGTCGGATCTTCCTGAATACCGTACTCCGCATTTGACATTTGCCGGCTCTCGACAAGAAAACTACCGTATACCTGAACGTGATCGATATCCGCTTCTGTCGTGGCAGGAGTCGATTCGTTCGCGGATACACGTCGTACTGTCGATTGACGATACTGTAACAACGATTGAATGATATTTGTTTACAAAGCATACTGTAGATGTACGATAATGATCTAAAATATCGATTGGTTCAACTGTTCATAAAGTCCAGTCAAAAATATACAACTCCAGCCTGTGCAAAACAACACAAATGAGATACTTGAATCAGAGCCCATATCTACCGTAACCTTCCACCTACCGTACCCGTGCTTCCATCGATATCGAGCGTCTCCCTGAATCAGGCTAAGCGAACGTCGTGGTAGGAGCACGGGAGCGATCCGAGCGGAATTGGCCGCATCCTGACAATAGTAATGGATCAGGCGGAAAAGCACAATTAATCGGAAGTGAAGCGAAATAGCTGTCTTAATGTAAATCAGCAACACAAAACTGACTGGTACTCGATCCAATTGTCAAAGAGTCAGATCACACATTTTCCAGCACCCACAGGGTTGGTAATGGTCAGTTTATAAATAGGTTTTCTTGTAAAAACGGGTCACTTTGGTAGTGAGAGAGAGAGGAAGAAGGGGATAGACAGGGAGGATAAGGAGAGGGGAAGAAGGAGAGGGAGAGGTAAATTAAGAAGGCAGGGAGGGATCGGAAGGATATTGATAATATTAGAAGTAGACAGATAGTCTGGAAAAGTGAGAAGCGTGGGGAAATATGGGATGGATTGGAATTATAAAGTAAGGATTAGAGATAGAGAAAAGAGAGGCAGAAGTAAGATTGGAGAAGAGAAAGTAGGAAGGGAGAGGTAGAGGAAAAGTTATAGAGACTCCTACAAGTAGGAAAGACAGATAGGGAAAAAGAAATATGGAGACAGAGAGATAGAGTAAGCCAAAAGCGAGCGATGGAATAGTTTCTCTCGCAGCCAGGGAATAAAAACAATTTCCCAAGATATATATTACATGGAATCTCTGCTACCAAACGAAACAAAGTATACCTCTGACAATTCTTATCGTTAAAAAACTTTATCAACCAGACGAAACAAGAAACCAGCTGGACGAAAAATCTGATATACTCTTAGACATATCGAAATTAATTAATTAATTAATTTAATTAATATCGAAATATCAACAAACAATAACAAAAAAATAGAACAGTTTTAGGGTACCCCCCCCCCCGAGCTAATTTGAAGCTCTCCGCTCTGTCAACACTCTCTCGTAGACAACGAAAGTGAGAGAGCTTCGGCAGTGCGGAGAGTTTCAAATTAGCTCACGGTGTACCTTTAAGATCAACTAAAATAGAATCAAAAAGAAGAAATATAGTCATAAAACAAGTCAATAATTCGCTCTAATCAATCAATAAATCCCAACAATCAATCAATAAATCTTAACAATCAATCAATAAATCGTAACAATCAATCAATAAATCTTAGCAATCAATCAATAAACCTCCACAATCAATGAATAAATATCCACAATCAATCAATATCTCAGGCTATTCGTTCAAAGACCGCCACCCAATTGCCCTGTTCCAGTTCGATTCTCTCCAGTCTGATAGAGGGAATGGAGGAGACAAGGGCGTCCAGTTCACCCTCGGCGAAGACGTGATAGAATCTGTAAATATATTGATGAAATAAGTTAGTATTAACAGAATGCAGAAACAGCGATCTCACAGGCTGAACTAACAGATGGTGCAAGTTAATTTCTCGATCTACAGTATACATTTCGAGCACAAACATTGTCGGTACGGGTTAATTTATAAATTGGTTGACTTATAAAAAAACGGATCAGTTTTGCAGATTTTTGACGACAAGAAAAGCGAAAAAACAAGCATTTTTAGAGAAATAATGCCAGTTCATAAGTTTATAGCTACAGTATCATCATTAAAACTTTTCTAAAAAAATCAATAATCACCTCAGGAACGTCTCCTCCTCGCCCGATTTGGCGTCTACCGTATGATCCTGATTATCGATTGGTTCTTCCTCCTTCTTCTTCCTCGCTTCCTTTCCACTCACAGTCCACGGCACGAGAAGGTCTTGCTGCGTGAACTCACGACCATCATGAACAACGAGACGGTTACTGTAATAGGACACGATAATGGACTATCACGAACTGACAACAATCGGGTTACTGTAAGTGCGCACATTTTAAAACAATCATAAACTGACTCTATGACCATGTTAACATCACCATAACACGTCGTAATAAAACGACGAATCTTATTCATTTCTAAAGTATCGCTTTGAGTTTATCTTCTTTTCCTCATTATATAAGAAGCGATATTATTATTATTATTATTATTATTATTATTATTATTATTATTATTATTATTATAACTATTATTATAACGGTATTGGAACAGAGATTATTAGCAGCACTTAAAGAAGTGAGATCAGATCCACATAACAACTGCTCTATTCAATCTCTCCGTGAAACCCGCAATCACCCGGTCTTTCACTATCCTTCTACTCCATACATTTTCATACCCTCACAATGCGATGACACAACACGTCGTAATGAAACCATACATGGGCGGGGGTACCTGGCGCTCGATTCTACAGGGGGCTTCCGAACGAAAAATGGTTATGAACGACCAGGCGGTTACTGTAACACAATATTAGGGGATCACGAACTGATCGCTCCACAACAATCGAGTTACTGTGTTTTAAGCTATCAATAACAGGATGTGTGGCAACGTTAATATCATACGTGGGCGGGGAACATGGAGGTCGTTTCCACAGGGGACATCCGATAAGAAAAATGGGTAAAAAAGAATAGTTTCACATGGGACATTCTACGGCGATGTACATATCTTTCAAAAAAATCTTTCACCTAAACGTCATTATTTACAGGGGCATTCCACCCAGTTTTCGAAGACCTAATTTTACAGGGTCACCCCAATGGTTAGAGAGATCGAATCAGATCCATACACACTCAGAGAAAAAACCCTTAAATGCAAGGGTTTAAAACCCTAGTTGGCATGATGCGCTGTACCCTTTCGGGTAAGAGTTTCGATACCCTTACCTGAAAGGCTTTCAAACCCTTACATGCTAGGGTTTGAAAAACCTAACAATCTCGATCTAAATAATGTAATAATGTAATAGAATGTAAGCGATCTCGAAAATACGCTGTTCCAAAGTTACAAAAGATGTTGTTCCGAGGGGGATCGAACAAGCGAGGTGCGCATCTTACCGCGTGCTAGCCAAGCCCCTTACCTACTGCGCTAACCGGACATCTGTTTATGTCGCGCACGACTCATAGACCATACAAGGGGAAGGCGTGGAGACCCATCGCCGCGACGCGAGTAGGTTTCAAACCCTTACGTATAAGGGATTCAAACCCTACTTGGCGTTCTGGCCAAACCCTTAATAGTAAGGGTTATGTTTCTGCAAGTACTTAGGATTTGGGTTAGGGTTTGCAACCCTTAGGGTTTTTTTCTCTGAGTGTAACAACCACTCCCTTCAATCCCTCCGTGAAACTCGCACCCACCTGGTCTCTAAATTCTCTTTGTACTCCACCCGCTATCACTCATACATTTTCGGGGCCCTCACAGTATTTTTAAATCAACAGGTATATTCATTCTCGTTCTTCTCCACGCCATTTTAAGCTACCGCTGACTCTGTGGCTATGCTAACATTATCACAACAGGTCGTAACAAAATCATAGTAGTGGAACATAGATTATTATTTTAACGAAGATTTGAGACAACTCCATTAGATTCACATAACAACCGCTCCCTTCAATCCCCATATGAAACCCGCACTCACCTGGTCCCTTCATTATCTCTCTACTCCACACGCTATCACTAATTGTATCATAGATTTTCGTGCACTCGCAGGATTTTAACATAGTTGTTTCTAACTATAAAAAATATAGAGTGGACAGATTTAGGAAAAATCGTCATTTTTTGCTTAAATTGTAATTTTTCGCATACCAAATAATGAGGCCTTATATACTGGGTAGATCCTCACGTTATGAAAATGCATGAACTGTTTCAGCCACTACGAATAGGATTGCTGTACCATACCGAATCAAAGCACCGAGATGAGCGCTAAATATTATTAACCAAATGCCATATCCATCCATGAACGGTCGAACACGGTTTATGGGCAGACGTGACGTCACAAGCGTAAGGGGGGGGGGTATTAAAACAGGTTTACCGATATATCGAATTCATACAAACACTTCCTCCCTTCAATCCCTCCGTGAAACCCGCACTCACCAGGTCTCTTCATTCAGTTTATTCTCCACACAATTTTAAGCTATCTTCAACTCTGAGATTGAGACTATGTTAACATTATCATAGCAGGTCGTAACAAAACCATGGTATAGGAGCAGAGATAATTATCTTACAACCGGTTACCGCACACCTCCGATACGAAATCATCCCATAATCAGCTTGTATTCTAGCTGAACTCTACTTGACTGTATCGAGACATACATTTTCGGTACTCTCGCCGTTTATTTTTATATAGTGGGTCAATTCTCGAAATAGGATGGGTTGATTCACAAAATTCGATATTTTCGCTTAAAAATCGTCATTTTCTTGGCTTCCTTTCGAATCAAGTGGCCTAAAATGGGCCTTATATAGTGGGTCAATCCTCGCATTGCGAGGGTATGGCAATGTATCGAGGTATCGAGATAGCGGACGCGTTAAGTAACTTTTGGCTCAGTGTATAGAATTCATGCAAAGACCTCCTCTCTTTTTCAATCCTTCTATGAAACCCGGACTCACCTGGTCTCTTCATTCTCTTTGTACCCCAGATTAGAGTTGGCTATTCGGGTTACGAGCCATTGCGGACCCGCAATCCCTGAATAGCCAACTCTACTCCACACGCTATATCTAACTGGATAATACATTTTCGGGGACCTCACAGTAATTTTTGCATAGTTTTTTTTAAATTTAGAAATGTGGTGGGTAGATTTAGAAAAAAATCAATATTTTTCGCACAAAAAATGAGCTTTATATAGTGGGTCGATCCTCACATTATGAAAATGCATGAGCTGGCTCTGTCACTAGTGCTAAATATTATTTAAAAGATGCCTATCCATGAACGGTGGCACACGGTTTGCCGACAAACGTGAAGTCACTAGCGTAAGGTGAGTAACGGATATCAGTCGAATTCATGCAAACACTCCCTCCCTTCAATCCCTCCGTGAAACCCCCCCCCCCCCAGGGTAATGAGGAAAATTTTCCGACCGGAAAATTTTTCCGGTTTTTCCGACCCCTTTTCGGTAAATTTTCCGACCGGAAAATTTTCCGAAAAAATACCGGAAAACCGGAACAAAAATTAATACCAAAAATACATAGCAAAAAACAATATTTGTATATTTTTAGTCATTTTTATCTGTCACCTCATAGTTCTAATCATGATGCGCAAATAATAATCAACAATCACGTACATATATACATTGTTGTTCCTTAACGTGAACATTCAACTCCTAGGATTCTATGCTTCACATTGTTTGTTCATATGTTTTTGGGTGATTGTTATCTTTTATTTGCTGCTACATGATTTTGATCACTATTGTGTTCGCTTTGGTCGTTTCCGAAAGTAATTGTTAGATGAGACACGAGAAAATGCGTTTTACAAAAATTTTCCGATTTTTCCGGATTTTTTCCGGTATTTTAGACCGGAAAAAAAGTTTTCCGCAATTTTTTCCGAAATATATTTTCCGCACAACCCTGAAACTTCCCCCCCCCACACCATTTTTAGATATCACAAACTGACTCTGTGGCTACGGTAACATATCCACAACAGGTCATAACATAACCACGATAATGGAACACATTATACTCTTACATTGTTACTTAGTTAGGAAGAGCGAAATAATCAGATTCATATAAATACTGCTCCCTTCAATCCCTCCGTGAAAGCCGTACTCACCAGGTCTCCTCATTCTCTTTGCCATCCTCAATTCCCTTCTTTTTCTTCTTCTCCCCTCCATTCTCATCCTTATTCTCTCTCATCTTTGTGTACTCACTCTCACCCTGCTCGAGGGACCACACGGTGATGCAGGCACGACCGCCCACACGCAGGAGTGAGGCCTGCAATGAGATAGGATAACTTGATGCATGTCAAACGTCACGTTAAGTAGGATAAAGTAACCCTTGCATAGAGCCCTTCCATCCAGTCATACGAGAGCACCACTGCCGCTAGCGGCAATACCCCTCCGCTTTTGGCACCTGACCACCCCCCCCCCCCGATTTTTTTCACAATAGGATGGATCACAATGACACAAACTAAAGAATGAAAAGAGAATCTGAAATGTACACGCTGTTTCAACGGTTAAGATTTTCCTACTTACTGTAAGATTTCACCCCCCCCCCCCCCGATTTTCATTTCCAGCGGCAATGCCCGCCCACGTATGCATCCAGTAATATATATTACAGTAAGCACCAAGGCAAAAAAACACTCAAATTTTGCGATATAACTAGTGATGCCGAAAATATTTTTTTTTAAATCATGACGTTTTCGGCGCAGCATAAACGGCATGAATAAACAGGCATCCCGGCATGGCCATGTAACACAGCCTTGGTAACCACTTCTGATCTAACGAACTACAGTATGCCTCTCGGTAGTGGAGCTCAGGTATGACCATAACTACGCATACCATACTCTCTCGTCTACAGTACCCCCTTGACTTACAATTTCCTCAATCGCCTTTCTCCTCCTTTCCTCCGTACTCATATGGTGAAGGACAGCAATGGAGATGACTGCATCGGCGGACTCGGAACGAAGAGGAACGCCTACGGTATCATTATTGATTGATTTAATAATAAATATTAATATGTCAATATTTATAATATAGGTACAAGTAAAGGTGTGCATGCACTTTAAATGTAACTTTTTTAAATAGGTAGGTTAGCTAATAATGTGCCCTATGGTGTTTCGGCCGCTAAAGCACACTCATAGGTGGGCACGGTGGGGGAAAGGCTGTGCGCAAACCGGGGAATTGTAAGGCAAGGCTATGCGCATGGCTATTTTTAGCAGAATTGACCGCAAATTTTCCAATTTTTTGCGAGGCATGGCTATGTGCAAGGCCCTGCAAGGGAAGGCAAGGCTGCGCGCAAAAAGAATTCGTTTTTGCGTGCCCACCTATGATCACACTAATGTAATGTCTCGAAAATATTAATTTCAGATTGACAATGAAGGAAAAAATCGAGTTTGCACAAGAGCACATGCTCTCATAATCCCTCGATGGAACACAAAATCAACAGGAACATGGAAAGCAATAGTCAAAGTACGGGAATTTTTCCACAAATTTAAACGAATGTATCGTTCACGTGTTACTGCGCGTACGATAAATTTTTAAATATATAAATATAAGGTTCAAAGGACAAAAAGTTTCAGGCTTCTTATGCTGTTCAAAAGTCACGAAAAGACAAGAAAATATGCGAGAGTGTGCAAAACGAGGAGAGTTTTCTCTACTTTCCTTTGCTCTTTGCAGCTTTAGAACCGTGCATAAAATCATCATAAACCCAAATGCATTAATAAACAGAAATGAACCTAGATAACATACTTCATAAAGAGTAATAATGATCACCTAGTGCATCTCCTCGGACGACACAGCATCCCTTTGCTGCAGCAATGCCGCATAGACCGAGGCAACGATCGCAGCCAATCTGATAATACATTTTAAAATGTAATTAAATTAAATTATTTTAATTAATTAATTAAATTAATTTTAATTTAAAAAATATCCTTAGGCGATGTTACATTTTTCAAAACGTGCGCACGCCGTAACGACGGAGACGCGGCGGAGGGGGTTACGGCGTGCGCACGTTTTGAAAATGTAACACCACCTTAGCAAATACTTGAGATATAAGAATTGATGTTGCGCCGATTAATGGTTCTTTACAAAAAGAGTTGAAACTCGAAATCGGCGAGTTTCCAAGACATAAACACACGAGAAATTTCGATAACGGTGACTCGAAATTTGAATTCGCGGGCGCAAATAAGGTAGGGAATTCACATTCCGACTGTCCAACTGCCAATTTCGTTGTTTTAAAAATGAAGTAAATCCGGAATTTCTCTTTCGAGTTTCCACTCTTTTTGTTAAAGAGCCATAATATTTTTGGTAAATTGAACTAGAACAGCAAAGATCAAAGATCAAAGATCAACCTTGATTAGCCCATCGTTCCTCTCAGGCAACAGGTACTTCCCGTTGCCGCATCCGATATCGTACAACAACGAGCCACGCGGAACCGAATCGAGGAATCTGGAAACATAGAGATCAAAGATCAAAGATCAAAGATCAAATACCAAAGTCCACACAGCGACAATACTATCAAGCAATCCTAGTCACAAACTAGCCAAAAAATTTTAGTTCAACTCCCATTTTCAGAACTATAATCTGCGCTGTAGTTGTTATAAACTGACAATACTTCGATAAAATTGATTGTTTTGTTGCCTTTTTTCTCTCTTTGTCGAGGTAAAAACAGACCCGTACCCGCAATGGGGGAGCTCGAAAATGTCTCTCCCATAGCAACACTATCAAGCAATCCTAGTCACAAACGAGCAAACGTCGTTCTACCGTATACCTCTTCACTCCGGTCCACACCGCGTGTCGTGTCTCATCAAAGTGTGGTGCGATACGTTCGTAAACGTCGGCCACATAATTGCACTCGAGGGCACGAGCGGCAGAAGATGCGGAGGGAACCGCCATCTCACCTATAGTCATTATTGATTGAATTGGATTATCGATTATTATAGTCTCGGATGAGATATTATATTCATGGTATTGTTTTATCAATATATAAAAAGTGCCCATACGAGGCATGACACAAGAGAAATACTGGAACAGGGAAACGATACCATACATAATATAAAAAATCGATAAATGAATTACCATTCCTGTCCCAATCACAAAACTCTTTGTAGTCACAGCGGCACGGTTCGTGTCGGATCTTCCTGAATACCGTAATCCGCGTTTGACATTGGCCGACTTTCGACAAGAAAACTACCGTATCCTGAACGTGATTGATATCCGTTTCTGTCGTGCCAGGAGTCGATTCGTTCGCGGACACACGTCGTATTGTCGATTGACGATACTGTAATCATAGGTCGAATAGCTAGGTTATCGGTTTTCAAAATGCGGTCAGGTTTTTCGATTTTTAGCAAATTTTGCTCAAAATGCGGACTTAACCGTATAGGACGGACGTCCAAAAAAGCCGCGGCATTTCTGGACGTCCGTCCTATACGGAGCACCCGTAAAGGACGGACGTCCGAAAACACCATGGACAGCGGGCCGCGGCGGCCCACTGTCCACGGTGTTTATAATAGACTGCTAACGGTGAATAGGTCGATGGAGTATTTTATCAATAAGGTAATGCGGATCCTAAGCATAGGTGGGCACGCTGGGGGAAGGCTGTGCGCAAACCGGAGAATCGTAAGGCAAGGCTACGCGCATGGCCATTTTCTTCAGTTTTGACTGGAATTTTTCCAATTTTTGCCAGGTAAAGCTATGCGCAAGGCCCCGCAAGGGAAGGCAAGGCTGCGCGCAAAAAGAATTCGTTTCCACGTGCCCACCTATGATCCTAAGCCTAAGCTAGAGCCATAACCAAAGGTACTCGATTAATTGATGGTAGTATGGATCGATAGAGTAGCGTTTCTATAGCATGGAGAAAGCGGACATTGTGAATTTGGCAAAATGCCATTAAATTTGATAACTATGATGTATAATCGTAAATATGGTTAGTCCATATTTGAAGTCGACAACAGACAACAAAACGATAAACGCAAAACATACGTGGGCGCGTGAAAACGAATTCTTTTTGCACACAGGTTTGCCTTCCCTTGCGGGGGCCTTGAGCATAGCTTTGCCTCGCAAAAATGGTTGTTTAGAATAGAATTCAATTTTTGTCGGATTTCGTACAGGACGGAGGCACAAAAAGGGCGCGGATATTAAAGGAACTCTGCAGATTGTATAGAGTAACTGAATCGATAGAATATGTAAATGAATCAGTAGATTAGTGCGGACTCTAAGCCTAAGCATACCTTAACTAAGTAACTCTGCTGAGTGTGAACATTAACTGAATCGAAAGAATACTTAAATGAATCAGTAGAGTACTGCGGACTCTAAGCCTAAGCATACTTAAATGAATCAGTAGAGTAGTGTGGACTCTAAGCCTAAGCAAAACAATAATAAACATAGTCAGTCCATATTAAACACAATGAGAAAATTTCATAATACAACACAATTTTTCATCCCGATCGTGTCATCATTTCATTCGACGCTAAATATCCGCCGCGACATTTCTGGACGTCCGTCCTATACGGATCACAGCCAGGCTTGGTGCTTTGTAACATACTTTTCGATCTATGACTGTAATAACGATTGAATGATATTTGTTTACAATGCATACTGTAGCTATACCGTAATGATCGAAAATATCGATTGATTCAACTATCAACAAAGTCCAGTCAAAACATATACATATCCAGTCTGTGCAAAACAACACCATATGAAACTTGATTCAGCCCATATCTACCGTAACCTTCCACCTACCGTACCCGTGCTTCCATCGGTATCGAGCGTCTCCCTGAATCAGGCTGAGCGATCGTCGTGGTAGGAGCACGGGAGAGATCCGAGCGGAATTGGCCGCATTCTGATAACTGATAATAAAATAAAAAAATCATAATAATAATGGATAACAGTCGCAAAAACTTCAAGAACTCGGAAAGGAGTGAGGGGGATCGCAAAAAATTCAAGAACTCGGAAAAATGGATGGTACGGGTCAGTTTATAAATATGTTTTCTCGTAAAAAAGGGTCACTTTGGCAGTGAGGGCGGAAGAGGTAGAAGGGGATGGACAGGGAGGATAGGGAGAGAAAAATACAAATATAAATATAAAGTTCAATGGACTAAAAGTTTCAGGGCTCAAATGCTGTTTAGAAGGAAGGGGAGAATAGAGTGAGAGGTAAATTGAGATTGAGAAGGAAGGGAGATATAGAGGGAGAGGGATCGGAAGGATATCGCTAATATTAGAAGTAGACAGATAATCTGGAAAAGTGAGAAGACTGGGGAAAATATAGCGTAGAGTGGAAATATAAAGAAAGGAATAGAGATTGAAAGAAGAGTCAGTAGTTATAGAAAGAAAGATAGAAGTAGATGAAGAAAGAGAAAGTAGGAGAGGGAGAGGTAGAGGAAAAGTGATAGAGACACCTAGAGGTAGGCTAAATGGAGATTGAGAGGGAGAGAGGAAAAGTGAGAGAGAGATGTGTAGAGGTAGGGGAGATAGATAGGGAGAGGGAGAGATAGAAGTGGGGTAGATGAAGATGGAAAGAAAGTAGGGGTAGGTGAGAGACACCTAGAGGTAGGATAGATAGAGAGGGAGAGAAACAGTGAGAGACATATAGACAGAGAGAGGTAGAGGGAGAGTGAGAGATAGAGTAAGCAAAAAGTAAAAAAACAATTTCCCCAAGATATAGGTATATTCCATGGAATCTGTGCTACCAAGTGAAACAAAGTATATGTCTGACAATTCTTATTTAAAAAAAACTTTATCAACCAGACGAAACACAAAACCCGCTGGATGAAAAATCTGATATACTCTTAGACATATTAAAATATCAACAAACAATAACAAAAAAACGTGAATAGTTTAAGGGCACACCTCGATCTAATTTGAAACTCTCCGCTCTGGCAATACTCTCTCGTGGACAACGAAAGTGAGAGAGCATTGTCAGAGCGGAGAGTTTCAAATGAGCTTTTGGTGTGCCTTGAAGTGTAACTAATATAGAATAAAAAAGAAGAAAAGTGGTCATAAAACAAATCAATAATATTCGCTCTAATCAATCAATAAATCTCCACAATCAATCAATAAATCACAACAATCAATCAATAAATATCCACAATCAATCAATATCTCAGGCAATTCGTTCAAAGACCGCCACCCAATTGCCCTGTTCCAGTTCGATTCTCTCCAGTCTGATAGAGGGAATGGAGGAGACAAGGGCGTCCAGTTCACCCTCGGCGAAGACGTGATAGAATCTGTAAATATATTGATTTATCGATTGATATGGCAAATATTGATTTATCTATTGATTTGCCAGTTATTCGAATGGAATGAGCGGGCATTTAATTGTGATTAGAACAATACGAATACGATCATGACTGAAAATCAACGGTTGACAGAAATAAGTTAGTATTAACAGGATGCAGAAACAACAGTCTCGCAGGTTGAACTAACTGATAGTGCTAACAAGGAGTCTCTTATGTCTTAAGGTGGCGAAAACTGACGATTTATAGCTTATGTGAAAGCCCTTTCTCTGTAGAATAAGAATGTATGTTTAAAAAATTCGGAAGAGCTCTGTACATGGATATAAAAAAATCCAAAGTTTGAGCAATTTCTGCCTTGAAATTCCTGTGTAATGGCCGTGGAAAAAAGAAACAATGTTGGCTACTTCTCCGCTCTCTCTCTCCGAGCTGGTGGTGGCGTAGTGGTAAAGATTTCGCTTACAATTTTTGCGCTGCGGGTTCGATCCCCACTGATGCGACTTGTTTTGCACGATTTTTACACTTGTATTTTTACGTTCATTTTTTAAAATTTTCCAATGTACATACTGATATCCATGAATCCAATCTGTCTTCTAATTCTAATTGTTTGTATTTCACTTTGTAATAAATGTATTTTCTGTTATTTAATAATTTACGGATGAGAGATGGCAATAAGATCGTAATACATGATAGGAGTAAGATATGTTCAACACTGTACAAAATTTTTTCTGTGTTATGTATGATTTTAAAAAAGAACGTAAGAAGACAAGTGTAAAAATCGTGCAAAACAAGTCGCATCAGTGGGGATCGAACCCGCGGCGCAAAAATTGTAAGAGACATCTTTACCACTGCGCCACCACTAGCTCGGGGAAAGAGAGATGAGAAGTAGCCCATCATTGTACGGCAATTCAACGGTCATTACACAGGAATTTCAAGGCAGAAATTGCTAAAACTTTGGATTTTTTTATATACATGTACAGAGCTCTTCCGAATTTTTTAAACATACATTCTTATTCTACAGAGAAAGGGCTTTCACATAAGCAATAAATCGTCAGTTTTCGCCACCTTAATACATAAGAGACTCCTTGTAAGTTAATTTCTCGATCTACAGCATGAATTTTCGAGCACTCACATTGTGGGGTTCGTTTATAAATTGATTGTCTTATAAAAATGGGTCACTTGTAGATTTCGACGAATAATGGAGAAGAAAAGCGAAACATAAGTAATTTTAGCGAAATAATGTCAGTTCATAACAACTACGTTTACAGCTACAGCATCTTGATTAAAACTTCTTTCTAAAAATCAAAAATCACCTCAGGAACGTCTCCTCCTCGCCCGGTTTGGCGTCTACCGTATGACCCTGATTATCGATTGGTTCCTCCTCCTTCTTCTTTCTCGCTTCTTTCCCACTCACAGTCCACGGCACGAGAAGGTCTTGCTGCGTGAACTCACGACCATCATGAACAACGAGACGGTTACTGTAAGCGAACACGATATTGGGGGATCACGAACTGACAACCATCGGGTTACTGTAAGTGCACACATTTTAAAACTATCATAAACTGACTCTATGACTATGTTAACATTACCATAACACGTCGTAATAAAAATATGGTATTCTCCGGTATTTTTTGACCGTGGGGTGCGCCGTGGGCAGCACCAGGGTGTGGTACTAGGGCGCACCCCACGAGATTTGGGGGGGGGGGGTGTACCTCAAATTCCGTGGGGCACGCCTTTCCCTTATCCCGTGGGGCACGCCGTTTGTTTCACACCATGGTTTCAAGAAAGGGCCGGCCTATCACGCGATGGAGCGATTCCTTCCGCAACGCAATCGGTGTCAACTTTCTCAGCGAGGCGAGGAGTAAGAAGTGGAGCGCTATGCATATCAGAGCTCTCATCCCTTGACCTCTAGATAAATGTGTTCAAATCGTAAATCGTAAAATCGTAATCATGGTGCACGCCCTTAATATATCCCCTGGGGTACGCCGTCCAGAGGCCAAATCCCGTAGGGTGCGCCTTAGTCCCACACCATGGTGTTGCCCACGGCGCACCCCACGGACAAAAATACCAGAGTTGGAACAGAGATTATTAACTTAGAACATCCAAACCATCCTCATCTGAGCATATATTGCCTGATTTGATAAATTGATTGATTGATCCAAAAAGTTCATCAGATTCATATAACAACTGCGCCATTCAATCCCTCCGTGAAACCTGCATTCACCTGGTCTCCTCACTCTCGTTCTACTCCACCCACACTAGAGTTGGCTATTCGGGTTGAGGGTTGCGGACACGTAATGATTTTACGAGCCAAAAGTTCGCATAAATTGTAATCTTTCGCGTAAAAGTCAGCCTTATATATTGGGTCCATCCTCACATTGTGAAAATGTATGAACTGGCTCTGTCACTACGAATAGGATTGCGGTGCCAAGACAATAAGACCAGATGCCATACAAACTAGATTGACATAACAACCACTCCCTTCAATCCTTTTGTGAAACCCACATTCGACAGGCCTCTTCATTCTCTTTCTTCTCCATTAAATTAGTAATGTAATTAGATGTACTATTATTGGTTTAACTTGCACGTTAAAATAAAATATGAAAGTAATATATTAGTTAATAATGTGCCTTATAAAACACTATCTGAGAGAATTCAACAACTGGAATATTTCTTGGTATCGATGAAAAATGATTTTTTCTGTCTTATGTGTGATAATTACAGGCTCCATGAGTGTAGTTCACTGGTACTTGGAAATAGCTTCCAATTGAAAATTCGCTTCAGGGGGTGACCACACAACGATTTGGCGCCTTTTCCTAAAAAGTTTATTTCGAATCCAATCGATTCGGGAGTGGATGCAATCGACTCCTTGCCTAATTCTAAGAAACTATTGTCGAGGAGAGTTTTTTGATCAACGGTCAACGAAGGCTGGAATCAGGAAATTTCGAAAAAAAAATTCACATTAAATTAATTCTCACTATTTTCCCATGGAGAAAGTAATTTTTTTATTTGCTTAATCGCTTCTACATATCATAACACATCTTCAGTTTAAAAAGTGTAATTTATAAAAAATGGGAAATTTATGCGCGAATCAATTTTGTTCGTTGAACTTAATTGTGGTGAGGATTGGCGACTTTTCATAAAAAGTTTATTTCGAATCTAATCGATTCGGGAGTGGGCGCATTCGAATCCTTGACTAATTCTAAAAAGCTATTGCTGAGGAGAGTTTTTCGATCAACGGTCAACGAACGCTGGAATTGGTAATTTTCGAAAAAAAATGTTTACATTAAATTAATTATCACTATTTTCCCATGGCGAATGTAAACTTTTTATTTGCTCAATCGCTGCTACATATCCATGGGAAAATAGTGAGAATTAATTTAATGTGAATTTTTTTTCGAAATTTCCTGATTCCAGCCTTCGTTGACCGTTGATCAAAAAACTCTCCTCGACAATAGTTTCTTAGAATTAGGCAAGGAGTCGATTGCATCCACTCAAGAATCCATTGGATTCGAAATAAACTTTTTAGGAAAAGGCGCCAAATCGTTGTGTGGTCACCCCCTGAAGCGAATTTTCAATTGGAAGCAATTTCCAAGTACCAGTGAACTACACTCATTGAGCCTGTAATTATCATACATAAAACAGAAAAATCTATTTTTCGTCGATACCGCACCTATGTCGATTTTCTAAGATAGCGTGTTTTATGGTGTTTCGGCCACTACGTCTAGACACCATAAAGCGTTGCCATCTTCAGTAGACAGCGGAAATAGAATGAGCACTAAATAGTATTAAGCAAATGCCATATCCATAAATGGTGGCAAACCGTTTGCCAACAAACGTTACAAGCATAAGGGGAAAAATTTCCATCTGAGATTTATCGAATTCGTACAAACGCTTCCTCCTTTCAATCCCTCCCTGAAACCCGAAATCACCGGGTCTCTTCACTCTCCTTTTACTCCACACCATTATAAGCTATCACTGACTCTATAACTATATTAACATTACAACAACACGTTGTAACAACACAAAGGTAAAGGAACAGAGATTATTCCCTAAAGTCAATTCAAGAGATAAAATCAGAATCACATGACAATCGCTCCCTTCAATCCTTCCGTGAAACCCGAAATCACCGGGTCTCTCAATTCTCTTTGTACTTCACACGCTATCACTAACAGGATCATGCATTTTCGGGACCCTCACAGGATTTTTATATAGCTTTTTAAATATAGAAATATCTTGACACGAGATATATCGAATTCATACAAACACTTCCTCCCTTCAATCCCTCCGTGAAACCCGCACTCAACGGGCAGATTCATTCCCTTTCTTCTCCAAACCATTTAAGCTACCATCAACTGGCTCTTTCACTACGATAGCATTGCCATACCAAACCGAATCAAGGCAAAAATATGATAAATGGTAGTAGCCAGAGGCCGTATGAATGAAAGGTGGCAAACCGTTTTCGGGCACTTTCGTAATTTATTTCGGTAACCAATTCATCGAATTCATACAAACACTTCCTCCCTTCAATCCCTCAGTGAAACCCGCACTCACCAGGTCCATACATTTTCATACCCTCACAATGCGAGGATGGACCCACTATTTATGGCTCATTTTCGGATCTCTTAATGCAAAACGAAGCTAAATATGAGGATTTTTAAGTGAACAATAACGAATTTTCTAAATCGACCCATCATATTTCGAAATTCGGCCTATACAAACAACGGCAAGGGCACCGAAAATATGTGACACACCTGGTCTCTTCATTCTCTTTGCCATTCTCAATTCCCTTCTTCTTCGTCTTCTTCTCCCCTCCATTCTCATCCTTATTCTCTCTCATCTTTGCGTACTCACTCTCACCCTGCTCGAGGGACCACACGGTGATGCAGGCACGACCGCCCACACGCAGGAGTGACGCCTGCAATGAGATACAATGATCGAAAAATTAAAGTAAATAAAATAAATTTAATAGATCGCGTTTTTGCCAATATATTGATAAGCCAATCGCGGTTTCGAGAAGTATAGCAAGAGTAAACTAGTGCTAGCTAGAATAGCTTGATGCATGTCAAACATCACGCTAAGCAGGGTAAAGTAACCCTTGCATATAGCCCTTCCATCCCATCCATCCAGCAATATTACAGTAACCACCTCTGACATAATGAACCCGTACCTACAGTATGCCTCTCGGTAGTGGAGCTCAGGTATGACTATACCTATACATACCGTATCCTCTCGTCTACAGTATCCCCTCTTGACTTACAATTTCCTCAATCGCCTTTCTCCTCCTTTCCTCCGTACTCATATGGTGAAGGACAGCAATGGAGATGACTGCATCGGCGGTCTCGGAACGAAGAGGAACGCCTACGGTATCATTATTGATTGATTTAATAATAAATAGAATTAAACTAATAATATTAATATATGTATAAGTAAAGGTGTGCATGCACTTTTTAAAAAGCAACACCCCAAGCTTATTTTAAACTCTCCGCTCTGGCCACACTCTCTCGCTTTCTTTGTCTTCGAGAGAGTATTGCAAATAGATTAGCTAATACTGTGCCCTATGGCTACGTTTAATTTAGCCTTACTATCGTTGTGGTAGTGCATTTTATGCGTCCCTAATGTATTCTTTCTGTATTGCATCCTCATATTTTCTTAAACTTTTCACAAATTTTAACGACTGTATCTTTCATGCGTGAGATAAATATAGATATAAATATAAATATCTCTTGAAATTCTTGAAATTTGATACTAGCGAATCAAAAGTGGTTATTAGTAGAGGCGAGATTCACTGTTTCGGCCATTAGGTTCTAGACCGCTACCCAATGGGGTTGGCCATCTTCAGTACAACCATTGAGTTAAATATAAGTTTCAATAGACGAAAAGATTTCTGCCTCAAATGCTATTCAAAAGCCACGACTCTGGTGTTGAAATCCTTGCATGATCACGAATACAAGTAAAATCATGCATGATTCGACATTCCATGCATGATCATGCATGGAATATCCATCGTTCGTGATCATGCATGGATCTTCCGTGATCATGCACGAATTTTCCGTGATCATGCATGGAATGACAGAATCCATGCATGATCACGGATAATCCATGCATGATTCGAGTATATTCCCTGCATGATCATGCCACTAATTGCACGAATTTTACTTGGATCATGCAAGGATTCAAACACCTGAGGAAAAGAAAAGAACAAGGAGTGAGAGAGTGTGCAAAACGAGGAGAGCTTTCTCTACTTTTATTTGCTTTTGAACTGAGCATAAAATCCTTCTCACGGAGCCTACACGTGTAGTAATTTTAAAATAACCAATTCACTTCGTACCCGTCACTTTCGTGTTCCACCCGCTCGTCATAACCCGATATGCATTCATAAAAAGTAATGGGTATTGTTCAGCCACATCATTAATAAACAGTAATAATCATCACCTAGTGCATCTCCTCGGACGACACAGCATCCCTTTGCTGCAGCAATGCCACACAGACCGAGGCAACGATCGCAGCCAATCTGATAATACATTTTAAAATGTAATTAAATTAAATTATTTTAATTAATTAATTTAATAAATTTTAATTTAAAAAATATCCTTAGGCGATGTTACATTTTTCAAAACGTGCGCACGCCGTAACGACGGAGAAGCGGCGGAGGGGGTTACGGCGTGCGCACGTTTTGAAAATGTAACACCACCTTAGTAAATACTTGAGATATCAGAATTGATGTTGCGCCGATTAATGGCTCTTTACAAAAAACTCGAAATCGGCGAGTTTCCAAGACATAAACACACGAGAAATTTCGATAACGGTGACTCGAAATTTGAATTCGCGGGCGCAAATAAGGTAGGGAATTCACATTCCGACTGTCCAACTGCCAATTTCGTTGTTTTAAAAATGAAGTAAATCCGGAATTTCTCTTTCGAGTTTCCACTCTGTTTGTTAAAGAGCCATAATATTTTTGGTAAATTGAACTAGAACATCAAAGATCAAAGATCAAAGATCAACCTTGATTAGCCCATCGTTCCTCTCAGGCAACAGGTACTTCCCGTTGCCGCATCCGATATCGTACAACAACGAGCCACGCGGAACCGAATCGAGGAATCTGGAAACATAGAGATCAAAGATCAAAGATCAAAGATCAAATACCAAAGTCCACACAGCGACAATACTATCAAGCAATCCTAGTCAAACTAGCCAAAATTTTTAGTTCAACTCCCATTTTCAGAACTATAATCTGCGCTGTAGTTGTACCCACAATGGGGGAGCTCGAAAATGTCTCTCCCATAACAACACTATCAAGCAATCCTAGTCACAAACGAGCAAACGTCGTTCTACCGTATACCTCTTCACTCCGGTCCACACCGCGTGTCGTGTCTCATCAAAGTGTGGTGCGATACGTTCGTAAACGTCGGCCACATAATTGCACTCGAGGGCACGGGCGGCTGTAGACGCGGAGGGAACCGCCATCTCACCTATAGTGATTATTGATTGATTCTATTATCGATTATGGTAGTCTCGGATGAGATATTAGATTCGTGGTATTGTTTTATTAATATACTAGCGAGTGTCCATAAGAGGCAAGACACAAGAGAAACAATGGAACGGGGGAATGATACTATATATAATATGAAAAATCGATAAATCAATTACCATTCCTGTCCCAATCACAAAACTCTTTGTAGTCACAGCGACATGGTTCGTGTCGGATCTTCCTGAATACTCCGCATTTGACATTTGCCGGCTCTCGACAAGAAAACTACCGTATACCTGAACGTGATCGATATCCGCTTCTGTCGTGGCAGGAGTCGATTCGTTCGCGGACACACGTCATACTGTCGATTTACGATACTGTAACAACGATTGAATGATATTTGTTTACAAAGCATACTGTAGATGTGCGATAATGATCTAAAATATCGATTGGTTCAACTGTTCATAAAGTCCAGTCAAAAAATATACAACTCCAGCCTGTGCAAAACAACACAAATGGGAAACTTGAATCAGAGCCCATATCTACCGTAACCTTCCACCTACCGTACCCATGCTTCCATCGATATCGAGCGTCTCCCTGAATCAGGCTAAGCGATCGTCGCGGTAGGAGCACGGGAGAGATCCGAGCGGAATTGGCCGCATCCTGATAATAATAATAATAATAATAATAATAATAATAATAATGGATCAGTCGTCCTCCCCCCCTTGCATCTCCTATTCATGGTTCTCCATTTAAATCTGTATCATTATTCGGAACTTCTTCGGTTTCTGGCCAAGTGGGTCGTTTACTATGCGAAATGATAGCGAGAGGAGAGAGGAGGGGGGGGGGGGAGTTAGGGGGGGGGGTGGCCAGAAACCGAAGAAGTGCCCATTATTCCACCCCACCCTATCACATACTCTATAAGCTCTTATTCAGAGAGTCATCTACAATCATCTCTTGAATCACATTATTATTCTGTTCCGTTTCGCCTTGTTGGTGTTTTTTCGTCGATTAAGAAAACCGGAATTGGAAGTGAAGTGCAAGCGCTGTCTTAATCTAAATCAGCAACATAAAACTAACTGGTACTCGATCCAATTGACTTAGAGCCAGATCATACATAAATATTTAATATATACATAATTATTTATTATTATTATTATTATACATTTTCCAGCACTCACATGGTTGGTACTTGTCAGTATATACATTGGTAGGCATATAAAAAGCGGGCAGATTTCGGCGACAAGGAGAGAAACAAGAGAAAAATAAGCAATTTTAGCGAAATAATGTCAGTTTATAACAATTACTGAGTTCTTCATGTCTGATGTTGTGCTAGTTCCATACATGAGCGGGCATTGCCGCTGGAAATGAAAATCGGGTGGGTCGGGTGCCAAAATCGGGTAGGTTTGAAACAAAAATTTCAATTTCGAGTGAATTTTGACAAATCGTTTTCAATTTTCGGTGAATGTTTGCATAATCAGGTGGTGTGGTGCCAAAATCGGGTGGGTGTGCTAACAGCAATGCCGCCCACGTATGGCTAGTTCTGAAAATGCGAGTTGAACAAAAAAACGTATGCTCCAAATCAGACCCCAATAAGTATTTAGATTGGCAAATTGAACAAAGAACGCGGCCTCTTCACCGCTCCTTGCTCTCTCGTAGTCCTAGACACGAGTCAGAAATAATAGCGTGTGAAATTAAGAGAGACTTCAAACAAAGACAACGCTAATTTACAAATATAATCTAACTCCAATTTACCTAACTCATCGCTAGAGACATAAAAAATTAGAGAGATGTCTATAGTATGGTTATGTAAATTGCAGCCAACAATTAAATGGGTGACTAAACTTTCACTTCATCATCCATTCTCCACTTCATTCTATTGTCAGCTAGTCTTGTGTGCGGCGGTCTCACCCTCCACCGCATCATCATACACATCTTTGCACTTACGTCAGACAGCAATGAAAGAATTCCTACTCGAGGTAACCATATTCATACCGTGATCTCATACCAGTCACAGTAATTTCAGTTGGATGTAGAAAAAGTCGAGTTCGTCAGCGAGGTGCTTGGCGAGGAACCCGTAATGAGCGTCATAAAGGTACTCGATCAATTGCTCAACACACTCACTACCGTAATCACTACCGTACCTCCACCGTAACCAGGAACAGTACGCTCATAGCCTTACGGTACTACAGCACACAAACCAAAACAACCGTGTTCTTCGTGCACGAATTTGTTCCGTGATCAAAACTACCGTACTCCTGGCCACCACATTCGTAGCTACCGTAATCTAGGCCACCGTACTCTCGATAACCATACCGTATCAATACCGTAATCACACGATTGCAGATCACGAACCCGTGCCAGGATCGTTACCTCTTCAAGATCAAGTGTACCTCAAACGAGCTCTTCCGTATTAAGCCTCCACTCGGATACGTCAAGGCTGGCGAGACTGAGATCGCGAAGGTATGTACGGTAGAGTACTGTATAACACTACAGTACCGGAGAGTACTGTATAACACTACAATACTGTAGCATACTGTAGAGTACACTACGGAATGCTCTAGATTCTATAGACTACTGTATCGTCTATAGTTCAAAGTGACCGGTCTGTAGTCATGAAAAAGTTCGAATGAAAAACAAGCATGGTGTGCGTGCGAGTTCGGGAGGCGACGTTTGCAAATCATCGTCATGCACCAATTTCAGTTGGTCTTCAATGCGGGCAAGCCGGTGCCGGACTCGAACAAGCACTACTTCGTAGTGTACTACAGAAAGGCCGTCGACGGTGACAAGGAGGCCCGAGCTGCATGGGCGGGAAAGGTACGACAGATTGAGCATTGTAAGGTTACGGTAGTGGTTACGATAACTGAACGTTACAGTAAGACATGTTACAGGGTACCGTAGTATTGTGTGAATTTGAGTGTAGCTTTAAGATTGGTCTTTGCAGAAACCCGAAGGCATGAAGAGACTCTTCATTCACTTCAACAAGAAGAAGGCAGACGTCAAGGTAACCAACTATCGATCGATATTATATCTACAGTACTCAATGAAATCCGTTTAGGATGCCAAGAAAGATAAGAAAGAGGAGAAGAAGGAAGAAAAGAAGGAAGAGAAGAAAGAAGAAAAAGTAGAGAAAGAAGAGAAGAAAAAGGAAGAAAAAGAGGAAAAGAAGGATGAAAAGGAAGATAAAAAGGAAGGCAACGAGGAAAAGAAACAGGAGAAGGATGATGAAAAGGTAACCAATTATCGATCAATATTATATCTACAGTACCTAACAAAATCCGTTTAGGATGCCAAGAAAGATAAGAAAGAGGAGAAGGAAGATGAGAAGAAGGAAGAGAAGGAAGAAAAGAAAGAGGAAAAGAAGGATGAAAAAGAGGAAAAGGAAAAGAAGGAAGAAAAAGAGGAAAAGGAAGAGAAGAAAGAGGAGAAAGATGATGAAAAGGTAACCAATTATCGATCAATATTATATCTACAGTACCTAACCAAATCCGTTTAGGATGAAAGAAAGAAGAAAAGGAGGAGAAGAAGGAAGAAGAGAAGAAAGATGAAGACAAGAAGGATGAGGATAAGAAAGAGTGAATAGATAGGTTGAACCCTACCCCCCTCCCCCATCAGTATTGAATAAACTATGGGAGTTTCTTCGTATTGTTCCATTTTTACATCTACAGTACACCACATAATACCTTACAATACTAGAATTACAGTCATACATGGGCGGGGTACCTGTAGCTCGACTCTACAGGGGAGGCATACATTGCCATACCCTCGCAGTGCAAGGATTTACCCACTATATAAGCCCATTTTAGGCCACTTGATAAAAAAAAGAAGCTAAAAATGAAGATTTTTAAGCGAAAATAACGACTTTTGTGAATCAACCCACCCTATTTCGAGAATAGACCCACTATATAAAAATAAACGGCGAGGGTACCGAAAATGTATGAGGGGAGGGGGCATCGGTACGAAAAATGGTCAATTTTACAGGGAGCACCCCCATGCCGGCGCCCATGTATGAGTACAGTAATGGACACCGTACAACAGTATCAGATGCACAACATCAAACATGAACAAGTCGAGCAACCATGGGCAGGGTGCCAAGAAAAACCGGTTCAGAGCATTGGTATCCAAGGAAATGCATCTGGTTTTTGAATAGTAGAATAAATCATTGTACAGATCTGCAAAAATCTGCAGGGGAATTAGTTGTGAAGGGGCTGCGAACGAGAGTATTTGTGGTCTTTTTTATTTTTTCATACCTGACACTACTTCAGAACACGGAACCAGTCCAAAACAAACCAGTTCTCGATTTTTGGCAAATTTTGACTCAAAATGCGGTCAGACTTGGTACTTTGTAAGATACTTTTCAACCTAAGATTAACCCCCCCCCCTCATCCACCACCGTACTTTTAAATAATTCAATCAATACTCCTCTCATTTACCGTACTTTGAAATAATTCAATCAATACTCCTCTCATCTACCGTACTTTGAAATAATTCAATCAATACTCCTCTCATCTACCGTACTTTTAAATAATTCAATCAATACTCCTCTCATCTACCGTACCTTGAATTCCATGACGACATCAGCCAGCATACTCAGACTGACGACAGGATCATCGAATGCCGAGTGGGTGTCGAAGTGCGAGGGAATGCCCTGACCGGGCGCGTACACGTTAGCCGTAATCTGAATTATCGATTTTTAGAATTATCGATTTTTATACAATTAAAGATCAATCAATAATTGGATCATATATTTTCATACCTTCATAAACTCAATTTCCCAATCGGCCTTGGTATAAGGCTCGTTTATGCACTGTTACATTTGCCTTACGTGTCTACGCCGTAACCCCCTCCGCCGCCTGTCCGACGCGACGGAGGGGGTTACGGCGTAGACACGTAAGGCAAATGTAACAGTGCATTAAGCTAAAGACCACAATTTAGGCGAAAAATAAGTATTTTTTTTATAAATCAAGCCACCATATATTTTTTTAATCAGTGAGGACTCCTAAAAAAAGTGGATCATATCATGGTTTATCAAAAATTACCAGTGTTCAGTATGCTGCTGCAATATGTTTCACCATTTGAGAAAACGATAAATGTGTTTAAGATAACAAGATAATAGATATGTTTCACAGAATCTATAAGATAAATAATTGTTTGGCGTAATTGCTTTTCATTGCCACTAGTTACATGACCCATCCGATTCAAAATTCCCAGCGCCCTAATTTCCAAATTCAAGTACCCAGATATTTAAGAGAAATTAAAATGTCATTGGGTCAAATCAATCGATAACCTCTCCTACCGTACCTGATCGGGTCGTGCCTGAATCAGTCCCTGCTCAAGCAATCGATCGACAATCTTCTCGAGCAGCGAGGGAATAGGATCGGTGGGCACGAAGGCCGAATTGGTCGAGTAGTCAAAGTAGTGACCGTAGTGAACCACGGAACGATGCTTCATATCGGATACTGTAAGTGAGTACGGTAACAAGATATAGCATACAGTAAGTGAGTACGGTAACAAGATATCGGATACTGTAAGTGGGTACGGTAACTGTAATTGATTACGATAACAAGATACTCTAATCACGATCAGGTTACGGTAACATATCTCTGCATGCAAAAGAAAATATCATAATGCTCATATATTTTTGGCGATGTATATCAGTTATTTGCGCGCAAAAGAGCTTGCATATGGTATTGCTGAAACTGTTATTCAACGGGTCAATCGCCTTTTTTCGAGATGAAAGACAAGACAAATTACGATAGCTTTTGATTATGCAAGCGATATAAAGGTAAAAAAAGGCTAACATTAAGGTACATCCCGTTATTCAAGGCACACGAAGTCCTGCGGGTGATCAGTGCTAGGCGAGCGATAATTCAAGGCCATTTCGGCCCGGAGGGCCTAATCTCTTGTTCAGACCTATTTTACCACGTGATGTAGTAATCTAGCAATTGAATAAAATAACACTAGTAATCTAGCAATTGAAAAAAATAACATTATAAATCACTCCATCACTCCCATATGTTGTTTCCCCATCATTATTCAAGTTCTGATGTATAAACTATAAATAAATAAATAAATAAGATACTCTAATCACGACCAGGTAACGGTAACACATCTCTGAAAACAGCAGAAAAGATCACATTACTCATTTATTTTTTCATAACTTTCCGAATTACTTATAAGATTTTCGAGCGTAACAATGCTTGTATATGGACTTGCTGGAACTGTAATTCAACGGGTGAATAGCCCTTTCACGGATCGACGCTTCATATTGGACACTATAAGTGAGTACGGTAGCATTATAAGTCAATCACGTATTCGCCCTTAATATCATTGTTCAATTTAAGCTGCCACTCCCCAACCGAAATCGCGAAAAGCGTTTCCCCTTCATTATTTATGTTCTAACTGATGGATAAATAAATAAATATAATAAATCAATAAACAAGATGCTCTAATCACGACCAGATTACTGTAACACTCTACTTACGTGAAGATTACGGTAACACATCTCTGCAAGCAACAGAAAATATCACAATACTCATTAGGGTTAACGAAACGAAAACGGAATACGAAAGTTTCGTTTGGAAGGGAAGATTTGCATTTGTTCCGGAACGAGCGTGAGAGAAATGAGATTCTTCCGGAACGAGAGTGATTTGATAGCGTTCCGTATCCCTTCCGTATCAATTTCATTGTTCGATCACGGACAAAACTGATCGGTGTATTGTCAAAGTTCTTTCTCCAATTCTGATATTTCAAATATGTTTCACACTCATCCCCTTCTTTTCTCCCCCTTTCCCTTCCCTCTTTCGGAACAAAGGAGCCAATTTGCATCTCTTCCGGAACGAGAGGCAAATAATTACTCTTCCGAATTGATTTCGTATCAAAAGTCACGTCGTTCCGGAACGAGAGTGAAAATACGTGACTTTCGAATGGCGTTTCGTCTTCCGAACGGACAACCCTAATACTCATATATTTTTCAATCATCTCCAAAGAACAGAACACATCAGTTATTCGAGCGCAAGATAGCTTGCATATGGACATGCTGAAACTGAAATTCAACGGGTCAATAGCCTATTTTCGAGATGAAAGACAAGACAAATTGCGATAGCTTTTGATGATGCAAGCGATATAAAGGTAAAAAAAAGGCTAAGGTACATCACATGAGGTCCAAGGCACACGAAGTCCTGTGGGTGATTACTGCTAGGCCAGTGATAATTCACGGCCAGTACAGTCCGGAGTATACATGGGCGGGGGGGGGGGTACCTGGAGCTCGATTCTATAGGGGCATCCGAACGAAAAATGGTTAATTTTACAGGGGGGCTTCACTTTTTTTGCAAAAATTTCACTTAAACGTCATTTTCACCGGGGCATTCCACAAATTTTCGAAAAGCCCTAATTTAACAGGGGCCACCCCCATGTCGTCGCCAATGTATGGTCCGGAGAGACTAATCTCTTGCTCAGACCTACTTATCCACGTGATGTAGACACAAGTAATCTAGCAATTGAAAAAATAACATAAATAAATCACTCCATCTCTCCCATAGTGCTGTTTCCCCATCATTATTCATGTTCTGATATGTAAACTATAAATAAATAAATAAATAGGATACTCTAATCACGACCAGGTAACGGTAACACATCTCTGCAAGCAACAGAAAATATAAGATCACAATACTCATTTATTTTGTTCGACTATCGCCGCGAAACTTATCAATTATTCGAGCGCAAGAGCTTTTATATGGACTTGCTGGAACTGTAATTCAACGGGTTAATAGCCCTTTCACGGATCGATGCTACATATTGGATACTATAAGTGAATACAGTAACAAGCTATCTGTTACTGTAATTGAATACGGTAACAAGATATCCGATACTGCTCTAATCCCAACTATATTACGGTAACACTCTAATTGTTCTTCTGTTTCAAGGTTTTCCTTTAAAGGTAATCCCTGCACTGATGATGAGACGTTAGTCTCGAATCGTCTGCCAATAAATAATTCAATAATCCTTCATTACTTCACATAGAAATCCATACGATCTAACCACGACCAGGTTACAGTAACACACCTCTGCAAGCAGCAGAAAATATAATATCACAATACTCATTTATCTTTTCAACTCTTTCAGAATAACTCATCAGTTATCGAGCGCAACAGTGCTTGTATCTGAACTTGCAAGAACTGCAATTCAACGGATCTATAGCCCTTCTCAATAGCCCGCCCGGCTAGCTTGGAAGGCGCTGGAGAGATGACCTGGACCGAGCAATTGGCAGCTGGTGGAATACACCCTATGTCTACGTTTTTTCGCCCATAGGTGGGCACGCTGGGGGAAAGGCCGTGCGCAAACCTGGAAATTGTAATGCAAGGCTATGCGCATGGCAAATTTTTTGCAGATATGACTGGAAATTTTCCAATTTTTGCGAGGCAAAGCTATGCGCAAGGCCCCGCAAGAGAAGGCTAGGCTGTGCGCAAAAATAATTCGTTTTCACGCGCCCATCTATGTTTTAGCCCCATCCTTATCTAGCGACAATTGCTTGAAATGATAGAATTGATCCATTGATAGCCCTTGTCCGAGAGGCAAAGCAAATTACGATAGTTTTTGATTATGCAACCGAAACAAATAATATAAATATAAAAAATTTAATTTTAAAAGTTTGATGTACTTTGAGGCTCTCACTGATGATGATATAGAAATAGTCTATGAAATGTCGGAGTTTCTATCTTCATAACGCCTGATCTCATACAGTATTTACAAGTTAAACAACATATCGAATACATATTTAAGCCACTTACATCGCGCATCCGCGGATACCAACTGAATCAGCTCTTCCTCCATTTCTTCGTCAATAAAATCGTCAATGATTCGAAGATCCCGTGGACCAGACACGGCGTCCGATATCTTCGACAGGGGTACTGTAACGTTGGAATATTGAATCGGAATCCATACATTTTCATATCCTCATCATACATTTTCGCTCGCCCATAATGTGGGTGACCACTTTTTGTCTATGCGGTCAGTTTAGAGACACAAAACACATCTAGGAATATGCGGGACTCCCTTGTAGGTGAGGCAAAAATGTGTGATAAGGATCGGCCCATTATATAAGGCTCATTTTCACGCGAAAGGTTACAATTAGAGCGAGAAAAAAGAATTTTCCCACTATATCCTGCGAGGGCGTAGAAAATGTAAAATGCTAGAAAATTGCATCGGAACGTGTTAGGTGCTAACTCACAGTTTTCGACGAATTCGATGACAAATGGTAGATGAGACTTCTTCAGTTGTTCGGGCACCTGCAATAATAATAATTATTATAATTAATAATTGCAATGATTGATTTAGTATGAATATTCTTTGACCATTGCAAAGCATGTTGACATAATATTGAACAAGGGAAACGGCAAACTGCAATTGTCTTATGGCAAGCAACATATTACGGTGCAGATAAAAGGTAAAGCTATCTCATTATTCAAGGCACATCAAGTCATGCGGAAGATCACTAGGACAGTGATAGTTTAAGGCCAAGTCAGTCCGGAGGGGATAATCTCTTCTTCGGACCTAATTTACCGCATACATTTCCGGCACCCTCACCGTTTCATTTTTATATAGTGGGTCGATTTCGTAAAATCGTTATTTTTCGCGTATATTGTATTTTTTTGGCTTAAAATGGACCCTTATATAGTGGGTAGATGCTGAAAATGAACCTTATAGAGTGGGTCGGTCCTCACCTTGTGTGGGTATGAAAACGTATGATTTACAGCGTGAACTAGTTTATTTATTTATTTGGTTTTAGTTACAACCAATACCCCAATTCGAGCGAATATAGGTGTAGAATACTACGTTGTATTTTCAATACATTCAACATCCATTACCTTTCCGTTGAGCTCATCCTTAGCCTTCTGTGCAGCGTCTACTGTGGTGAAATCAACAAACGAATATGCTCGTCTGAAAAATCAATGGTTAATCCAACAATTCGTTGATAATCTATTCCCTCCGATATTTTCTAACTTAAAGTCTACTTAAAATACGTCAGTGTCTTGAAATTTACTTACCTTGAAGTCTACTTCAAGTGACACAACATTTGACGTAATGCATAACAGTACATACAGAAATTGAAGTAGACTTACATCTAGCTTGGAGTAGACTTCCAAGTCTACTTCAAGAAAAAATTAAGTACACTGTAAATTTTGAAATATCAGATCAATCGTCACAAAATCAATAACCTATTGGGATAAACGATCAGTTGAATATTGGAATCGTAGGGAGTGAAGATCTCCTGAAGCTCTTCAGGAGAGACGGAGCAGAGGACAGAGGAGTTGGCCACGAAGAGGATCTGGAGAATATGAGTGATATTGGAGAATATACCTAATTTCGAATCTTATTTATTTCTAAAGTATCATTTCGAGTTTATCTTCTTTTTCTCTATAAATAGAAGAAGGGATAAATATATTTTTTTATTATTATTAATTCATTATGTGTTTCCTCGAAGAGGCCAGTCAAAGCCGAGGAACAGAAGTGACGAATAAGTAAAGAAGTCACTTCATCAACTCTTTTTATCGTAGTTATACCAATCAACTTTACTAAAACTTTAACGTAGCATCGTATTTACTTCACTGTATATCAAGTTATCTAAAGCCTTATTCCTATCGTTTCCAATACACTCAGGTGTTTGAATCCATGCATGATCCAAGTAAAATTCGTGCAATTAGTGGCATGATCATGCAGGGAATATACTCGAATCATGCATGGATTATCCGTGATCATGCATGGATTCTGTCATTCCATGCATGATCACGGAAAATTCGTGCATGATCACGGAAGATCCCTGCATGATCACGAACGATGGATATTCCATGCATGATCATGCATGGAATGTCGAATCATGCATGATTATACTTGTATTCGTGATCATGCAAGGATTTCAACACCAGAGCATAAAGTATGTTATTATTAAAAAGCAAAACAGCCAAATTTAAAGAAGAAAACGCATAATCTTAACAACCTTAGTAGGTTGTGTAGCAACGACAACATCGGGATCGTGTCTCTTCAGTTGTTCCAAACTCTTCTTCGACTTCTTCAGTAACTTCCCACCCGTAATGACAGCACCCACTGGACGCTCCTTGTCAGCTTTGAAATCTGAATGAAACACATTAAATACAGGTTCACGAGCGCGAACTATACTATAAGATGTTATTTGGAATGTGGGCGCTACTCCAGAAGCCCAGATCGGAAAGTTTGGCCCTCCAAATTATTAAGCTAAGTTCTCTCAGTTACAAGGGCATTCCGACTCTCTAATCTTCAAAGGCGCGCCCCAATCTGAGCTTCTGGAGTAGTAAAGGAATGCGCTAGTGTGCTCATTCCAAGTTGCGTAGCATCAGCATAGTGCCTCTTCAGTCTTACCAGTTGAACAAAAAAGAGCAATTCAAAAAGAGCAATAATTGAACAATATTTGCACGTTAAATTTCGTCAAATTACGCTTTAAAGTTGCTAGAAGAATGAGAACTTACACATTACAAGACGACGATCATAAACGGAAGAATAGAAAGTCTAGAACAGAAGAAAAACTACGGAGTATTTCAAAATAAGCCCAAAACTGTTCAGCAAACCTCCGCAGTAGGTAACAATATACACCCGATGACTGGGTGTCCCTACCTAAATGACGGTCGCGACCGCGGTCACGGCCCGATGGCCGACGGAGTGGTAGACCAGTCATGTCTCTCCTACTTCGATCGATGAATCGTCTTATGTCTCTTTCTCTGGCTGACTGTCCCCTGTCTTCTCTTTCCGATTTTCGCGCCATTTTCAGTTATCATCACATTTCACTATGCTTTTTGTTACTTTCGTTAATTTGCCCTCTCCTTCTTCATTTTTAAAAACCTATCTCTTTCTTTCCTTGCGCTCCTATCTCCCTCCATCACTCTGCCTTTATCTCTCGTAATTATCGAATGGATATATCTTGATATACCTCGTCACCAATCAAATTTGGATTTGTCTTTGTTTATTTGTATATGTTATCGTTGTTGTAGTCTAGACCTGTTGCATTTTCATTTGCATATGATTCAATATCATATACATACTACGTGTCCTCACTTTGTTTTCTTCATTTGCAGTTTTCGGTCATCTTTTCAATCTCTCCTTTTCATCGTTGAAAGCTCATCTATGTATGGATCTTCTGTCGTTCGTTTATAATCAGTCATTTTTTCCTTTCCATCTCTTCCTATCTATCTCTCTAACATCCATTATCATACCAATCGATCACTAAGGAAGTGAGTAGACCATCAATCGATAATGTTTATGAGAGATATGAAAGGAAGGGAAGTGAGGCTACCATCCTTTTGCGCGTCTATGTCTTGATATATTGCTCTCTGTTTCTCTCTGTTTATGTTGTATTTCTCTCTCTTCTAACCATCTTGCAACTTTATTCATATCCTTCTGCTCAATAATTCAACTCAATTCTGGATTTGCCCACCCTCCAACTGAGAAGACGTAGAATTGATCTCGCTGTTGTATTTAAGATAATCCACAATTTTATTGATCTGAACCCTCGTGATTTTTTCAACTTTTCTAATGTATTAAACCTTACTCGTGGTCACCCTATGAAATTGTCTATTATTTCTTCTTCATCAACTAGACATTTATCATTTATTGCTAATAGAATAGTTCACGAATGGAATTCTTTAGACGCAAATTTAGTAACCGTTGCCAATTCTTCTATCTTTTGTAATACTCTAAAAACTGTGATTAAGTAATTTGCAGTTTGTCTCTTCCTTATTGTTCTCAATCAGTACATATACCATTATATATCTTCTCGTTTTTGATCCGTATAGAGAAGATAAATATATTATTATTATTATATGAAAGGAAGGGAAGTGAGGCTACCATCCTTTTGCGCGTCTATGTCTTGATATATTGCATCTCTCTGTTTATGTTGTATTTCTCTCTCTTCTAACCATCTTGCAACTTTATTCATATCCTTCTGCTCAATAATTCGGAGGTCGTATCCATTCAGCTTTACAAACAATTTGTCGATAAACATGACGCCACGAGCGTTGACGTTTTGTCAACATTTACGCCTTACGCCATGGATACGGTCTCAGACGATGTGCGCAATGTGTCCTTCCTATCCTTAATTGTATTTACTACACTCTGGCCACGACTGTCCTTTCACGAGAGAGTGTGGCATGTGTGAAGAGTGGTCTCAATTTATTTATACATAATCATTTAAATCATTACAAATCCATTTCAGAGGTCGACACGACACCTATTGCCACCGTCGTCGATGACGACATCTACTAAGATGACGTCGTTCTTGTGCAGATCCGTACAAGGTATGGTGCTTGACTTGGCTCTTTCTCTGAAACATGACCTTTGACGGGAAGATCAAACCTTTCAATTTCTCTTTTTACAGACCGAATCGTCGTTTCGCATCGTCATGATCGAAGAGCAAGTTCGTCTAGAATCCTGCCGTCACTGCCTAGATGACATCACATGGTGGACTCTCTGATGCGTCTTTGAAGGTACGAGCCTTCCTTGGATTCTCTTTCCTGAAATGTTATGTTCAAATCTCGAAAAGACGAAAATTTTGCGGAAATTTTGCCAATATTTTTTCATGACCTTTGAACAGGACCTCTGTTAGGATATACTTCATCTTCGTTACGTTATTGTCTTTGCCTTTTCCTTTGCCAACGTTCTCTTTACTGTTCACCGATCTGTTTCGTTGACAGAAACTAAAGTTTTATACAAAGTGATCGTTCACAAAGCTCAAATCGTTGAATCTCGTAATTTGCTGTTTTGCAGGGCGAATCGCCACTTTCGTCTTCGGAAGCTCGTCGTCCTCGTCGTTGATGGTCTCCTCGATGTGTTCATCAGAAGGGACGTCGTCAAGCTTCGAAGTCCGCGTTCTCTCGTCGTATTCCAGCACTGGCTGGATCTCGGTTTCCGAAAAAAATAAAGAATTTGGGGTTGTTAATGTCTGAAATCGGTGTCTAAGCCCGCGAAGTTAAATGGGAGGGGCCAGCATCGTTATATAAATAAGGTCCGCAAAAAATGGGCGGAGCCATGCATCGCTTTATAGGTACGGGAGTGGATGAGTATATGTAGTATGTTTGATATGTCTTCTAATAGGGACCCATGGTCTAGTGGATGGTGGATAGAACTGTCAATCTGACAGGTTGGTCGACAGTAAAGTTCGATACCCCAGCAAGGATTAGCAAAAGAAGACATCGCCCAACTGAACCCATCACCTTTTCCCATATTTTTCTTAATGCGTTTATGCTCTCCCTATGCTAACGCGGAGTGTATGTCAGAGGTCCCACAGAATGATCAAAAATCGCAAACTAACTTTTTTCCCTAAAATTGTAAAAATATTCTAAAAGGCTTTTTATGTATTTGTATGGAATGCACTATCAATGATTTTCAATTTTTATTGATGGAGAAACAGAAAAGTGTATACAACATAACGGACGAATACTTTAACATGTCAAAGCTGAAGAATTAAGCATATGGCTCTTAAAATGTGACTAAAGTATGTTATATAAAGATGATCACAAAGTTGTTACTCGATTGCTGAAGTTTGATCTTTGTATTTTGATCTTTATCCACAATTTTGGATTTCTGCAGTTATTCTTTGTTATTGAATTTTTCTTGTTATTTTCTATTAAAAGAAGATAATTTTGACCTTGAACAACTTTATCAGCTAATGGGTGTTTCGTAGCTGGGTTGCCATGAAATTTCTCCATTCCGAACGATTGTGCCTCGCTGATCGTAGAAAGAAGATAATCTAACATAAAAAACATTAAATGTAATTATACTACAAGATTATTATAGTATTGATTACAAGTTAGGAAGTGGCGGGCATAACTTCACTAGAAAAAAATAAAAATTTTAAAAAATATTTTGATAAAATAAAGGCTCTAATTAGATAATTAATTATTAATAATAAATGACTCTAATAATTTTATTGGCACAGATTTTAAATGAAAAAGTCGAGAAATCTGTGAAAGAAAAGATTCATGGAAGGAGAAAGGCAATATTTATTTAAAAAGGTATGTCAACACTGCAACAAGTGGGAGTATTTCGACGATAAAGTAAGTAAAAGATACATTCCTTAAAATTACTATAAAGAATACAAGTTGAGGCATAATATAATACTACCCACAGTATTCTGGTTCAAGCCATTTTGTTTCCATAGCCAGACAAGCGAAAGACGATTGCATTTGAGAGAGTTTCTATGTTGAGCGGTCGTTTTGGCTTTCACAGTCTATAGAACATTGTGTACCGTATCCCTGATGACATCTTTTCTTGATTCAATAAATCTTACAAGTTGAGTTAATGGTCTGAAAATAATTCGAATTGAAAAATTAAGCATAATATTAACAATATTAAGTATACTGTTGTTGAAATCTGATTGAAATTACTGTACTTATAGAACATCATACTCTTATTATGCTTCAAATTAAAACATAACAAAATCACAAAAAAAAATATTGCATGAAGCGCGATCTCCTATTCGCTTCTCTGTAATTACCCTAGCTTAATTAGCATTAAAATCGTGTTGTTGTCAATTGGAATATATTTAGCAATAGTTCTATCATTTGTCCCACTATTAAATAATAATTAATTGTTATTTCTTTGCTACCTAAGTTGTGGCATCGTATTTTATGTTATTCATCACTACATCAATTGTTCACTATATCTAATCCTCCTAACGCATAAATTTATTATTATTTAACATTATTATTCTGATTTTCCTACTGTTGCTGGCGTTTCCTCGTTAAGTGATTTATTGAAGTTTATCATAGTTATCAGTATTTTTGCAAAGATCAAATATCAAACTTCAGCAACAGAATAACAACTTTGTTAACATCTCTATATAACATATCATAGTCACATTTTAAGAGCTATATGCTTAGTTTTTCAGCTTTGACATGTTACTGTAATCGTCCGTTATTAATTTTGTATACACTCTTTCTGTTTCTGCTTCAATAAAAATTGAAAATCAGATATGCTCATCCGTTCCCATACTTATCAAGCGATGTATGACTCCGCCCATTTTTTGCGAACCTTATTTATATAGCGATGCTGACCCCGCCCATTTAACTTCGCGGGCTTAGACACCGATTTCAAACATTAACAACCCCAAATTCTTTATTTTTTCGGAAAACGAGTTCCAGCAATTGCTGGAATACGACGAGAACGCGGACGTCGGAGCTTGGCGACGTCCTACTTCTGAAGAACACATCGAGGAGCACGACGAGCTTCCGAAGACGAAAGTGACGATTCGCCCAGCAAAACAACAAATTACGAGATTCAACGATTTGAGCTTTGTGAACGATCACTTTGTATAAAACTTTAGTTTCTATCAACGAAAAAGATCGGTGAACAGTGAAGAGAACGTTGGCAAAGGCAAAGGCAAAGACAATAACGTAACCAAGATGAAGTATATCCTAACAGAGGTCCTGTTCAAAAGTTATGAAAAAAGATTGGCAAAATTTCCGCAAAATTTTCGTCTTTTCGAGACTTGAACATGACATTTCAGGAAAGAGAATCCAAGGAAGGCTCGTACCTTCAAAGACGCATCAGAGAGTCCACCATGTGAACGCATCAGAGAGTCCACCATGTGATGTCATCTAGGCAGTGACGGCAGGATTCTAGACGAACTTGCTCTTCGATCATGACGATGCGAAACGACGATTCGGTCTGTAAAATGAGAAATTGAAAGGTTTGATCTTCCCGTCAAACATCGTGTTTCAGAGACGAAAACCAAGTCAAGGACCATACCTTGTACGGATCTGCACAAGAACGACGTCATCTTAGTAGATTTCGTCATCTACGGAGGTGGCGATAGGTGTCGTGTCGACCTCTGAAATGGATTTGAAATGATTTAAATGATTATGTATAAATAAATTGAGACCACTCATCACACATGCCACACTCTCTCGTGAAAGGACAGTCGTGGCCAGAGTGTAGTAAATACAATTAAGCATAGGAAGGACACATTGCGCACATCGTCTGAGACCGTATCCATGGCGTAAGGTATAAAAGTTGACATAACGTCTACGCCTACGCTCGTGATGTCACGTTTATCGACAAATTGATTTTGTTTGTAACGCTGAATGGATACGACCTCCGAATTATTATTGAATGCGGGGCAGAAGGGCACTACTGCAAAAGCCCAGATTGGGGGTGGCGCCTAAAATAGGGGGCAGAAGTCGTATACTCCCCAGGTTAGAAGAGAGAGAAATACAACATAAACAGAGAGATGCAATATATCAAGGCATAGACGCGCAAAAGGATGATAGCCTCACTTCCCTTCCTTTCATATCTCTCATAAACATTATCGATTGATGGTCTACTCACTTCCTTAGTGATCGATTGGTATGATAATGGATGTTAGAGAGATAGATAGGACGAGATGGAAAGGAAGAATGACTGATTATAAAAGAACGACAGAAGATCCATACATAGATGAGCTTTGAACGATGAAAAGGAGAGATTGGAAGGATGACCGAAAACAGCAAATGAAGAAAACAAAGTGAGGACACGTAGTATGTATATGATATTGAATCATATGCAAATGGGAATGCAATAGGTCTAGACTACGACAACGATAACATATGCAAATAAAGAAAGACAAATGCAAATTTGGTTGGTGACGAGGTATATCAAGATATATCCATTCGATAATTACGAGAGATAAAGGCAGAATGATGGAGGGAGATAGGAGCGCAAGGAAAGAAAGAGATAGGTTTTTAAAGATGAAGAAGGAGAGGGCAAATTAACTACGAAAGTAACATAAAAAAAGCATAGTGAAATGTGATGATAACAGAAAATGGCGCGAAAATCGGACAGAGAAGACGGGGAACAGTCAGCCAGAGAAAGAGACATAAGACGATTCATCGATCGAAGTAGGAGAGATGATATGACTGATCTACACGTGTCCGTATCCGACGGATGGCCAACTTGCGGCCGCAACTTGGCCGTCCGTCGGATAGTTATCCGACGGATGGCCAAATTGCGGGCAATAGCAAACTGAGTTAGTAATTGTTTTAAACACTCTGTTTTCTTATTTTTTGCTCCGAACTACTCTATTAATCCATTTAATTAGTCTATCGATTCAGTTGCTATCCAAGATCAGCAGAGTTCCTTTACTCCATTTTGCGGAATACGTCTTATTTCTTGTTTTGTCGTTGAACAAAAAAACAGTTACAGACAGAGTAGAGCGGACTCTAAGCCTAAGCTTACCTTAACTAAGGAACTCTGCTGAGTGCGAATAGTAATTGAATCGATAGAATGTTTAAATGAATCAGTAGAGTAGTGCGGACTCTAAGCCTAAGCTTACCTTAACTAAGGAACTCTGCTGAGTGCGAATAGTAACTGAATCGATAGAATGTTTAAATGAATCAGTAGAGTAGTGCGGACTCTAAGCCTAAGCTTACCTTAACTAAGGAACTCTGCTGAGTGCGAATAGTAACTGAATCGATAGAATGTTTAAATGAATTAATAGAGTAGTGCGGACTCTAAGCCTAAGCTTACCTTAACTAAAGGAACTCTGCTGAGTGCGAATAGTAACTGAATCGATAGAATGTTTAAATGAATCAGTAGAGTAGTGCGGACTCTAAGCCTAACAAGGGAAGTCTTTTATGTCTCAGTGAGACTTTTGAACAAGAGTATTTTTTCTCGATAGGTAAAGGCAAGATATGGTAGGAGCCAAAAAACTAGATGCAGCCAGGTAATTTCAGATTTTATATAATTAATTGAAGTTTGTGAAAAAAATTCTTCATTTTTTGAAGAAAAAAACGCATTGTGTAGGCGACAAGAAGTGTATGAAACAAGGCACTCCTGAAAGAACATATTCAACATGGCGGTGTGGTGTAGTGGTAATGTGTGCTCTTCCAGATCAGGATGTGGTTGGTTCGAATACATCTATAGACATTTTACTTTTGCTCATTTTTATCAGCTTCGGACTTGAATTTCGATCGCAAAAATTAAAAAAAAATTTTTTTATTTTATTCTCTACTTGCAAAACGTTTGGGCGTGCTCAAGATGACATCTCTTATCTACCACCAGATCAAATCCCCTCTTTTCCATGCATCTCACAAATATGCCTTTGCCAAGTCTGGATATATCTGGATATACCACATTCCCACGCTACCATTGTTGTTGAAATACTACTTGGCATGTATAATTTTAATAATTTGTCATGTTCAAAAAAATTTCGTAGAAGATATTAGATGCTTAATATATCGGAAATAATGAAAAAAGTTAACGGAATAGGAGAAAAGTGCACGAAAAGTAGAGAATAAAATGAAAAAAAATTTATTTTTTAAAATTTTTCGATCGAAAGTAAGTCCGAAGCTGATAAAAATGAGCAAAAGTAAAATGTCTATAGATGTATTCGAACCAACCACTATCCTGATCTGGAAGAGCACACATTACCACTACACCACACCGCCATGTTGTATATGTTCTTTCAGGAGTGCCTTGTTTCATACACTTCTTGTCGCCTGCGCAGTGCGTTTTTTCTTCAAAAAATGAAGAATTTTTTTCACAAACTTCAATTAATTATATAAAATCTGAAATTACCTGGCTGCATCTAGTTTTTTGGCTCCTACCATATCTGGCCTTTACCTATCGAGAAAAAATACTCTTGTTCAAAAGTCTCACTGAGACATAAAAGACTTCCCTTGTAAGCTTACCTTAACTAAGGAACTCTGCTGAGTAAAGGATAATGAATTGCTCACGGGCAGGGATGTGCATTTTTCGTTTTTTCGATTTCTTTCAATTTTTCGAATTTTTCTCGAAAAACTTTTTCGACGAAAAATTCGAAAAAATCGAAGAAAAAAATGCTTTTACATAAAAAGCACAAAATTTCAAAAATTAATCGTTATTAGCGACTTTTTTGAAATATTTTGAAACAAAAATTACAATTTTTGTTGAGCAAAAATATTTTTTCATGAAAGCGGATTCAATTAAGAATCACACAGTTGCAATTCTTGCGTTATCATTATATCGATAGTAAAAAAAAATCTAAAGAGAATAAAACGTGATATGTGCTCTCTGCGCTTCTCTAAGGGTGTTTCTCCGGCGCTACCGGGCACACTATCCCAAGTATGGCTGTAACAGCGCATAAATAGCCTTCTTGTAAAATAATTCTGAACTCTTTCAATGACTATTTTGTCGTGCTTTTAGAACGGATTAAAAACAGTTGGATATAATGTTTTTTTCGAATGAAGGCTATAAAATGATGATAGAACAATGAAAATGAAGTTGAGGAAGTTTGTAAAAATCAGCAAAAGAATAATGACAGAAACGGGGGTTGAACCAGGGGGGACAGGGCTGCCAGCCTGTCGCGCTACCGGTTGAGCCGTCGGGGAAGTTGGACACACTACTTTGCATCTCGTAGGGTATTTTGGCGGTGCGCCGTTATCGATCGAAATTATCGATTTCTATGAAGCTTTTGAAAACAGTTAACTGAATCGATACACTAATTAAATAGATCGATAGAGTAGCACGGATCCTAAGCCTAAACAAACCTTAACTAAAGGAACTCTGCTGATTTTGGATAGTAACTGAATCGATAGACTAATTAAATGTATTAATAAAGTAGTTCGGTGCAAGAAATAAGAAGACAATGTGTTTAAAATTATTACTAAGTCAGTTTGCAATTGCCCGCAATTTGGCCATCCGTCGGATAACTATCCGACGGACGGCCAAGTTGCGGCCGCAAGTTGGCCATCCGTCCGTTACGGACACCTCTGATCTACCACTTCGTCGGCCATCGGGCCGTGACCGCGGTCGCGACCGTCATTTAGGGACACCCCCGATGACGCATCACAAACTGATTTTCTAAATACAATAAATAATTTTTAATTTTTAATTGGAATATGTATTGATTTTATTGTAGAGAGATAGAGAGAAAGTATTCTCGCGAATTATGAAAAAATACATGTCATTATAACACAAAACACAAATATAATAAGATCAGTTCACAATAAAATGTGAGTACTTTTAAGATAAGGCGGCTACAGTTGCACAATCTGTTCTTGTGATGCACTGCTTGAAGTTTCATTTCAAATTCTTTTTTTTCGAAAACTATTTTTTAATGTTTTATGCGTTAATTCTTTTCATAATTATTTGGAAATTTGATATTATTATCTCTTTAGGGTAGGCCAACGATCGATCGTTCGCTACCTATCATGGCGTCTATCGATGACGAGCTTGCTCTGTAAGTTTCTTAATATTTATTTTAATTTTTAAAATTTCTTTAGCTCAGTTAGCTGTTCTTTCGGCCATATTCATAGAAACCGCCATTGCAATTATAGTGCTTTATTTTGTCTCAGTAATTGTTTTTCAAAAGCTTAAAAACGAAACATTTGCACAGTATGCGATTGTTCTCACATTCGAAGTGTGAAGTTCTATACGACAAGCTTACTCGAGACTGACAATGAGACTAATTTTCAAAGCATATCGGTGAATTGGTAATGAGGAATGACGATGCAACGATAATGGGGAGGGAGTCATTCTGGCTTGATCTATGAGCTTTAACGAGGACTCTTGTTCATTGTTTCATGATGAAGCTAATTCTTATATTTTATCTACACCAGAGAGCGCAGCGAGAAACTGTGAACATGCGAATATAATTCATTTATCTTCTCTAAACGGATCAAAAACGAGAAGATAGTTCATAATACATATTGATTGAAAACATTAAAGAAGAGATTAACTGCAAATTATCATACAGTGATGTATTTCATATTATTATTAGTATTATAAATATTATTATATGTTTCTTATTAATTTAGTTTCGAGCAAGAGATCAACTCTCTCGTCGCCGATGCACCTGCTACTTCATCTTCATCTGCACCTAAATCCTCATCAGCTACAATCTCCGCACCTCCAGTTCCTCCCGTCGTGAACATGCTCATTCCTACTGCGAGTAAGCTTCATTTTTACAAATCAAATAAAATCATTTATTTTCATGTATGAGAAAAAAGGATGGTTTTGGGTTCTTACACTTTTTTATTAATATACCCCATATCCCATATAGCCATTTCACAGGACACAGGACAAGTGTGAACCTGGTAAAGATTGATTAGTATAATTTATATTATTTTCTATTTTTACATCGTAATGTTTCTGCATTGCAGTCGATATTTTTCGCAAGATCATGTAATTCTCTTGTTTATAAGCATTAACAAACTGATTTTATTTATTTATTTATATATTTATTTATATATTTATTTATATTTATCTTATCCTGTCCTCATTGCAGTCCCCGGTGTGATATTAACGGTTTTTTATTTTATTTATTTATATATTTATTTATTTATCGTTATTGCAGTCCCCGGTGTGATATTGACGGCTCCCGCTGTGCCTGCTGCGGGCATCGTCAACTTTGGCGCAGCAGCCGCACTGACCAATGCGGGAGGACTCATGCTGCCACCTCAGGTTGGTCTATTCATGCCATAATAATGATAATGATAATAATAATAATAATAGAATAAAGTAATATTAATAATAATAATAATATTTATCACATCTCACAGAGAGATTTGTTATAGGACAAAGAATAAAACGTGAAAACAAATATAAAAAATGTATTCATTGCAATAACTTGATTATCTCGATTCGAGAGATTCTCGAACATACATTTTCGGCAGCCTCACCGTTTTATTTTTATATAGTGGGTCGATAGATGCTGAAAATGAGCCGTATAGAGTGGGTCGATCCTCACCCTGTGAGGGTATGAAAATGTATGATCTCGAACCGTAAACGACTCAGTTACATTATGGTTGTGCTGCACTCATTTTATCTAGCCGTATGTATGCTTTTCACACTCCCATACATCCTTATGATATGCCCAGCCCACGTATGATTCCAACGTGAGATACTGAAATTGTTGATTAATATACATACATGGGCGCCAACGTGGGGGTTTACAGTTTACAGTTTAATGACCTTTATCAAGCACAGAACCATTGGGGAGGGAATGATTGCCACTAAACGACAGATTAGCCTGGGCGTGCTGAGGTCCCATACAAGGGGCATAATTCTCTTCATCTTCTTCATCCTCTGATCAGCAATTAAGACGTTCTTCAGTATCAAAGTCGCTACACTTGATCCTTTTCGAATAGTGAATCATGAAATAGAATTGAGAAAAATTAGATAGAGATAACCCACGAAGTCCTCGCTCAATACTTCGTCAACAATTGCTTGATTCAACGTGGGGGTACCCCCTGTAAAATTGAGACTTTTCGAAAAATTGTGGAATGCCTCCTGTAAAAAATGGCGTTTAGGTGAAATTTTTGAAAAAAAAGTGAAGGCCCCATGTAAAATTAACCATTTTTTGTTCGTATGCCCCCTGTAGAATCGATCTGCAGATACCCCGCCCATGTATGATTAATATCGATCACCCGACTACTGTACTATTAATGATCTGTCTCAATTCAGCTGCGTCATCATCCAGCTGGAGGGTCGACCACCTCCGCGCCCGCCACCATCGAGTCCAAGCCACAAATGTACTCGGCCCCGAAGATCGACGATCCGATCAAGAAGTTGGAGGAGATGAAGACCATGGTGGGCATTATTTTAATATATTTATTTATTTATTTATTAAAAAAAATTTATTTATTTATCTACACCCGAGGCGCAACGAGACATGTGGCATAGGTCGAATAGCTAGGTTAACGGTTTACAAAATCCGGTCAGGTTTTTGTGTTTTTTTGCCAATTTGACTCAAAATCCGGTCAAGTTTTTCGATTTTTGTGAAATTTTGGCTCAAAATCCGGTCAGGCTTGGTACTTTGTAACATACTTTTCGACCTATGACATGTGGTAATTTAAAAGGAAAGAACATGGTGTAATATTGGTTCTCCATAGATTTGGGGTTTTGCAAAGCACGGAAATCGGGACTAATGGGGGTATTTAGCAATTGCTCAATTTATTTTATTTTATTTCTCCGAAGATTCGAAAAAACTGGAAGATTTCCATTAGGTTTTCAACTTTATAGTAGATATTCTTATTGTATTTGAAAACTATGGTAATATTAATAAATTTATGTGTTACAAGGATAACTTGGAAACAATGAACAATTGATATCGTTAACTTACAATTAGATTACAAAGAAATATAATATTTTTGTTTATTATTATTATTTGTAAAGATTATTATTATTATTTGTTCCATAATCGAAGTCGAAATTCTCATGAAAATCTTCATCACAGGCTCTACCAGCGGACGTGGAGCTCGCGGAGCTCAAGCGTGCCAAGGAGCGAAACCTGCAGGTATCATTTCATTAATTTATTTTAATTTATCTTACATTCAATAAATGTGACAACAAATGATAAATAAATAGCGTGAATTATAATAGGTTGAGTCGGGGGCACTACTTCAGAATAGAGTCGGGGGGGGGGGGGGGGGTTCATGACTATAATAATAATAATCATAATAATAATAATAATAATAATAGATAATAATGATCGGATGATGAACATGCCTTTTTATCATATAGTGTCGATTTTCGAAATATGGTGTGTCGACTTGTGTGGGGGCGACCCTTACATTATCAGGGTTTGAAAATCTATGATGATGATGGATTTCGTCTCTTGTGTCTCAATTAGTTCCCGACCGGTGACTGCATGTTTCACGCGTTTACTATGAGCCGAAGTGTCCGAGTAAAACGTTGCCATTGAATCCTGAACTTGAAATGTAATTATTCCAGAACTCGTACCTCGGACAAGTGCAGCGAGGAGAGAAGAAGATGAAGCGATTCATCCGATGCGCTGGAGGAGAGGTAATGGTTGATCTTTGATCTTTAATCTTTGCTCTTTGATCTTCATATTTATATTTATACTTTGCAATTGACGTTACGGGTTTTATGCCTGATTGAGATTCTGTACTGTGTGGATACTGTACTTACAGTATTGATGTTATGTGGTGTACTGTAGATGTATAAAAAAACGACTACGAAAAATCTACCATACTTTATTCAATAAGAATAGCCGTAGGGATTGGGGTGGGCACAATCGATCAATTCATTCTTTCTTATCTTCATCCTTCGCATCTTCTTCCTTCAGATCTTCATCTTTCTTATCCTCGTCCTTCTCCTTTTCTACCTTATCATCCTTCTTTTCCTCCTTTTCCTCCTTCTTTTCCTCTTTTTCTTTCTTTTTCTTCTCTTCCTCCATCTTCTCCTCCTTTTCTTCCTTCTTTTCTTCCTTCTTCTCCTCTTTCTTATCTTTCTTGGCATCCTAAACGGATTTCATTGAGTACTGTAGATTTAATATCGATCGATAGTTGGTTACCTTGCCGTCTCCCTTCTTTTTGTTGAAGCAGATGTACAGCCTCTTCATACCTTCGGGTTCCTGCAAAGATCAATCGTCAAGCTACACTCAAATTCGCTGGATGCTTACAGTACCCTGTAACATGTCTTACTGTAACCTTCAGTTACAGTAACCTCTACCGTAACCTTACATTGCTCAACCTATCGTACCTTTCCTGACCAAGCAGCCCGGGCCGGCTTGTCCCCGTCGCCAGCCTTTCTGTAGTAAACTACGAAGTAGTGCTTGTTGGAGTCTGGCACCGGCTTGTTCGCATGAAATACCAACTGAAATTGGAGACATGGCAATGATTCGTAAACGTCGCTTCCTGAACTCGCACTCACACCATGCATCGCGCACCACTACACCACCATGCACACACACTTGTGACAACAGGATACAGTATACAGTACACTCCAGTATTGTGGTGTTATACAGTACACTCCAGTATTGTGGTGTTATACAGTACTCTACATTACATACCTTGATACTGTAAGTCTCGCCGGCTTTGACGTATCCGAGTGGAGGCTTAATGCGGAATAGTTCGTTCTCCGTGCATTTGATCTTGAACATGTATCGATCCTTGCACGGGTTCGTGATCTGCAATGGTGTGATTACGGTATCTATAAGCTACGGTTTTCGAGAGTACGGCGCCCTAGATTACGGTAGCTAGGAATGTGGTGGCCAATTGTACGGTGTATTGTGGTTTGCGGTACCGTACGACCATGCGTCATATTCTTGATTACGGTAGCCAGTGTACTGAGCAAATGATCGAGATCGAGATGATCGAGTACCTTGACGATGCTCATGCATGGTTCCTCTCCAAGATGCTCACTGACGAACTCGACTTTTTCCACATCGAGCTGAAGTTACGGTAACTGGTTTGAGATTACGGTATAACTATGGCTACCTGGAGTAAGAATTCTGGCATTATTGCACGTAATTGCAAAGAGTGTGTGGGCGATGGTGCGATGGAGGGTGAGACCGCCGCACACAAGACTTGATGGCAATAAAATAAAATGGAGAATGGATGATGAAGTGAAATGGAGCGATGTCACCCATTTAATTGATGGCTGGAATTTGCATAGTCATGCTATAGAAATCTCTCTAATTTTGTTGTCTCTAGCGATGTGTTAGGCAAACTGGAGTTAGATTAGATTTGTAAATCAGATTTGTCTTTGTTTGAAGTCATTTTAATTTCACGCACTGTCTAGGGCTACGAGAGAACAATGAGCGGCGAAGAGACCGCTTTCTTTGTAAATCTTACCAATCTAATCATTGATTGGGGCGTGATTTGGAGCATAGATTTTTGTGCAACTCACATTTATTTCGCTAATATTGCTTATTTTTTAAACTTTTTGTCGCCGAAATCTGCAAAAGTAACCTTTTTTTATATATATAAGCGAACCAATATGTAAACTGACAATGTGAGTGCTCGAAAATGTGATGTTTGAATTAAGTTATTCAACATTTATTCATTTTTTTAAATTAAAAAAAATTAAAAATAATATTTATCTTCGTTTCTCTTTCAGACGTGGGAGGATTCGTCGCTGGCCGAGTGGGATCCCGCGGACTTCCGCATCTTTTGTGGAGATTTGGGAAATGAGGTAATAATATTTATCGTTTCTTACAGAGAGATTATATGTGTGGCAAATACATAGAGAGATGAAAAGGCGAAATATAATATGAAGAAATTTTGTATACACTGCAATTACTTGATCACAGCGAGAGCTGGGTTACGTTAGTTGGAGATAGTTTCGATCAGCACATTGCGGTCGGCACATTGCGGTATATAAACAATAAACATTGTTATTGTTTTGAAGCATCTATACTTTGTGGATTACGGTAGTTGAGCTTTCGCACGAAAGAACAAAAAGTGGTTGGGTTTGGATGGATTACAATAACATTTTGAAATGAGCTCCATGCTGGATCGATACGATTACTAATAATTTTGCTAGCCAATGGAATATATCGTCCGATTGAAACACAAATTCTCCTGGCTGTTGTTCACGTTAACACTTGGTTTTATGTATTCATTTTATAACTGCTGAAAGCATTAAAAATTTCAATAAATAATTGTAAAATAAAAACTAATTTCAGGTTTCTGATGAATTACTCGCAAAAGCCTTCAGGAAGTATTCATCGTTCCAGAAAGCCAAGGTTTTATTATTTTTTATTTAATTCAAGTGTATATATTTAAATAATAAATGCGTTTTCGTCATATTCAAACGACCGACTTATATTACTGTATTATTGAAAATCAATAAATCATTCAATCATATATGGCTATATTTCTTTCAAGTATTTCTCTTGCTGTCATATTAATTTTTTATACAAGATAAATGTTAGAGAAGATAAATATATTATTATTATTATTATTATTATTATTATTATTATTATTATTATTATTATTAAATTAATCAATACATTCTAGGTTGTGCGTGACTCGAAGTCGAACAAGAGCAAAGGCTACGGTTTCGTGTCGTTCAAGTCCCAAGAGGTACGGTAGTTTTTCATTTATTTATCAGGTAATCAATATATTTCAAATCATACTGTACCGTAATATTGATTTATTGATGTGGGCTATTCGTTTATTTTATTGAAATTGTGTTATGTGGCTGATGACCAGACATGGTCCATGGTTATCCCATGGGATAGACCCACCCGCAAAGTTTTGAAAAAGTACGATATCCGCCCGCAAAATTTCGAAAAATTTCGACTTGTAAAAATTATTGAATTATCATGTCCAAGAAATTTGAAGGAAAGAGTATGGTAGCAAGTTGAATAAATGAGTACGAATATCAGAAGAGTACGATCTTTAAGATTTCAGTGAAGTGATAATAGTACGCTGTGTCGGAATTTAACGGTGCCAAGAATTGAAATATGAATTGATTCAAAAAAGTTGATTTTTCTTTTAGAGAGTCGCGTACCGACAGAGAACACAGTGGACAATACGAAATATGAAAATTATAGTGGGAAAGTGTTGTTTGGAGGGGTGCATTTTCAGGCATGATTATCGCGTACTGAATTTATTTTTTCTATTTCCTTGGTCTTAGCATATAAAAATTATTTTCTGCGTCTTTTCTCGTCGCGTACCGACAGATTCCAATTTTCCACATGTAAATGTAAAACGAACGCGTCAAACTCATTTGCCAGAGCGTTATCCCAAAGTAGGTACCATGGGATAACCAGCTGGAAATCCTCTTAAGCGCAATGATCACTAAATTTCTTAAGTTTCATGTTTTTCTCTGTCGGTACCCGATCAGATTGAGATACTATGCATGTAATATAGTGCAGCATTGAACGAAATCGCATATTATTAAAATCAGTTCTCGTTCTTACTGTAAATCAAAAAGTCTAACTGGACTGTGCATACTATTGCAAACTGATTTAATTTTCCCCTATTTTGTGTACTCACCCGCAAAACCTACGTCACCCACGCGCTTTTTTTGGCCGTGGGATAACCATGGTCCATGTCTGATGATGACATTGTATTGGACGGTACTTTTATCTCAATAGGTTACGGTATCTAGACCCATAGATGGAAAAGTATGTTACAGTGTACCAAGCCTACCGCATTTTGAGCCAAATTTGCCATAAATCGAATAACCTGCATAGGTCGAATAGCTAGGTTACCTGTTCTGAGAATGCGGTCAGGTTTTTCGATTTTAGCCAAATCTTGGCTCAAATGCGGTCAGGTTTTTCGATTTTAGCCAAATTTTGGCACAAAATGCGGTCAGGTTTTACGATTTTCGGTAAATTTTGGCTCAAAATGCGGTCAGGCTTGGTACTTTGTAACACACTTTTCGACCTATGATAACCTGACCGCATTCTGAAAACCGATAGCCTATCTATTCGACCTATGGGCTCGACATTTTATTTTTTACGGTATTCATTGTAAAGTACGGTACTTTATTTCAAGAGGTTACGGTATCTAGACCATTACGGTATTTATTTCATTCCAGGACTTTATCCGAGCGATGCGTGAGATGGACGGCAAGTACGTGGGAAATCGACCGATCAAGCTGAGAAAATCAAACTGGAAGGTAGGCTGTAACTCTTTTTTAAAGCGAAATTTGTCAAAAATCGAAAAACCTGACCGGGTTTTGAAAACCGATAACCTAGCTATTAGACCTATGAGTACCCCGAGCTAGTTTGAAACTGAACCTGACAACACTCTCTCGCTTTCTACGTTTATGAGAGAGTGCTGCCAGAGGGGAGCTTTAAATTAGATTGGTGTGTGGCTTGACAAATGGCCTTTCTTGTTAGATCAATTGTTGGGTATTCGCATGTTTTATATGATTTTGATTTTGTATTCTCAAAATGATTTAATTGTTCTTGTTTTTTAAATTATTAAAATTATTAAAAAATATTATTTTTACAGGAGCGCAGCATGGAGGTGGTGAAGAAGAAGAACAAGCAGAAGAAGAAGCTCGGTCTCATCTAAATATAGCCTATCATATTATAAATATACCGTATCCATCTCCCAACCTACAGTACACCCCTCCACATACCACCGTATCCCTACAGTAATCTCTCGTTCCCGTTTCACTCACGACTCTGTGATGCAAAATATGTATTTCTAAAAGTTAGGAATTTGGTGTTTCACTATTTTTCGCTCTTTTAATAATCTATTTTCTTTCCATTTCTCGTTCTTCAGAAAAAAAAAAATAAAATTAACCTTGTTTTTCTTGAAGGTAAATCGATACTCGTACTTATTTATTTTTTCATGATTATTTTTCACCTATTTGAAATCTCGATTTTGGAAATCGATAAATGTATCTTGAATGAAATCACATCTTGATTGGACTATCGCGACGGTTTGAAATCGGTTCATAAACCGTCCATGCTCTATCTAATCGATATTATATCGGTTTATCGATTGCTTCAAGATCTCATGATTCAACTTTATTGTATTTTGGCATGAGTAATTCTAATAGTTTCTTTTTCTCAATTGTTTTATGGATATTGATATCTTTCCCGTTACATATTTCATTGCGTATATACATGATTCAACCTGAGTACTGTACTTTATTGATGTATTGATACTGTGCTGGATGATTGTATGATAGTGTTGTGCTTAGTTATGCCATAGCTTTTTTGGGTGAAGAGTTTTGCCATCTGGTTTATCGATCAGAGTGATTAGAGAGGGTAGATCATCAAATGGATCTTTGATCTTGTGAGATCTTTGACGATTGTGTATGTAATACTACTTACTAATCAATATGTCTCTATATATCGCATTCCATATCTCCATCCTCTTCCGCTTCTGTTCCATCCATAGGTCGAATAGCTAGGCTACCGGATTTCAAAATGCGGTCAAAAAATATTTCAAAAATGTTTTTTTCGAATTTTGTGAAATTTTGGCTGAGGCAGAGGCTTGGTACTTTGTAGCACACTTTTGACCTATGGTTCCGACCACCACCCTTCATTGCAACTCGCTTTCATCTAATTATAAGCAGAAACGTTGTGAATTTGGAATCTAACCATTACATTCTATAGCCATATGCGGTTACTGTTGAGATTGCTCAAATTAGATGCAAAGCGAGTTGCCTGAGCTTCGTCTCCTTGATGCCTGCGCGCAATCGTACTGTCTTGACTAAATTCTACCATTTTTTTCTCAAAATTAAAGAAAAATCTGCCTAATTTCTGTGTGCTTGCGGTCCCTCAATCAATCATGGTCCGCTTAAAATTCACGCCCTTCTCATTTTCTCGCTCTCATAATGGGTCGTAAACCGTGCTTCGTCGACGGCTTCTATCAGGCACTTATCAATCCTGTCATACATCTTCCATATCTATCACTGATTCTATCCCTGTCTCTCTCACTTTCGCACGCTCTCTCGTCGCTCTGCCTCGCAGCGCTATCTCGCCGTCTCTTCAGGGGCCTCCGCTCTCTCGCGTGCTCCCCCCAATCAAGATTCATGCATCAGTAGTGCTCAGTATAGCTTTACGACGTGCGCATTTTCACGCGCTGGCAGAGTTAATGAGCGGAGAGAAAGGGAGCCTGATAAGGGGCAGGCGCCAGCACCGTCTTAATGAGCAGACTTAATGAGTACTATTACTTTGGACTATGGTTTGCGCGCAAGCTTACAAGATACAAACATCGATTTCTGGTCGCAGAAATGCAATCTTTCATAAGCACTTGTAGGTTACGGTATTCGGAGATATTTTGATCAATAATGAGACATGCGAAATGCAAACATCGATAGTGGATCTGCCATGAATTTGTTAGCAATAAACATCGTTGTCGTTTTTTGAAATATGTATACTTTGCGGACTACGGTAGTTGTAGGTAGAAGTGGTGCATCATGTTATAAAAGACCATCCGATTAATATTATTATTACAACTACTCTACCGCATTCGATCAATGAACTTTGCTCATCTGGGAGGTGGGGGGGGGGGGGGGGCTGTCAGCATTTATTTGTTTATCTTTCCTTATGCGATACGTTTGACAGATCATTCAACTGATGATATCACCCTCCCCTCTTTTATGTAAAGGGAGGTTGTTATATGAATCTGATTTTATCAGATTGATTGCCTATAGGATAATAATCTCTGTTCCTTTACCATGGTTTCGTTACGACGTGCTGTGATAATGTTAACATAGTCTCAGAGTCAGTGATAGCTTTAAATGATTTGGAGAAGAATGAGAACCCGGTAGTCTACCCGGTGAGTGCGGGTTTCACAGAGGGATTGAAGTGAGGAAGTGTTTGTATGAATTCGATACCTCTCTTGCGCTTGTAACGTCACATTTGTCGGCAAATGGTGTGCCACCGTTCTCGGCATAGGTCGAATAGCTAGGTTATCGGTTTTCTAAATCCGGCCAGGTTTTTCGATTTTTGGCATATTTGGCTCAAAATCCGGTCAGGTTTTTCGATTTTTGTGAAATTTTGGCTCAAAATCCGGTCACGTTTTTCGATTTTTATAAAATTTTGGCTCAAAATCCGGTCAGGCATGGTACTTTGTAACCTACTTTTCGACCTATGGTTCTCGGATAGGCCTCTTTGGTTAATAATATTTAGCGCTCTTTTTATTGTCTTGATTCAGTATGGCACACCTATGCTATTCGTAGTGGCCGAGCCAGTTCATACATTTCCATAATGTGAGATCGATAAGAGATCTAAGGCTCATTTTTATGCGAAACATTACAATTTAAGCGAAAAATATCGGTTTTTCTAAATCGATACATATTTCGAAAATCGATCTACTACATAAAAGAATACTGTCTGCTAATGAATAGTGGATTCTTTTATCATCGATCGCTATTGAAGTGTAGATTGGAGGATAAAAGTGTAGTGGCGCTGAGACTGAAGATGAAGATGATCATTGGGAAATTGCAGAAGAATTACTAGTGGAATAAGATTCCCTTTTATCACACTCGAGATTCAATGATTTCACTGCGTGCTTGATCTTGATAAAGACTGTTCTACTGTAGATGAGTGCTTCGCTGACTACGGTGTGTCTTGATTACTGTATGATTGACGATTACCGTTTCCTTAAGTCCCTCGCCTAGTCGCGGTCCTCACAATTAACTTTAGTTGTCGGTGATGTGATAGACACAGAGAGAGGGGTCAGAAGCAGATTAGTGATCAGAGGGTATCATCTATGCTAATAGAGGAAGTCTCCCTCTACCTCTCCCTCTGTCCCTCTACCTCTGTCTCTTTCCCTCTACCTCTCTCCCTCTCCCTCTCTACTTCTCCCTCTACCTCTGTACCTCTACCTCTACCTCTACCTCTGTCCCTCTACCTCTACCTCTGTCCCTCTACCTCTACCTCTGTCCCTCTCTCCCTCCCTCTCCCTCTACCTCTGTCCCTCTCCCTCTCCCTCTCTACCTCTCCCTTTCGGTACCCGGGGTCCACTTCCCATGTCGAGAGTTGTGGTGTGTGTGTGTGTGTATGAACAGGGGATTAGGAATGTTATCACTGCCGGGGCAGAGGAGGCAGGGGTGTCGGCATAGATGAAAGGAGCCGATATATCACCCATAGGAAGAAGAGGAAGAGGAACATTAGAGTAGTGATAGTGATTGATTAATGGCGCTGGTGCTATATGTGTATGAGAGAGTGGAGATGGTGATTGGAAAGGTTTTTTTTTAAATAAAAAGAATGGCCAAGATCAGAATAGTCAGCTAATTCGGGAAGTAACCATTTATAGTTGAACACTCTTCATGAAGATCAAGAAGGCAGTGAAATAGCTGGATCTGGTGCACTTTCATCTAATGTTTTACTTGATATGAATAGATTGATTAATTTTATTGATTGATTGATTGATTGATGATGAATATGGAATATCACAGCGTTCTCATGACTTTCAAAGCAAGAACGACCGCTCAACATACAAACTCTCTCGAATGCAATGGTCTCTCCTTTGTCTTGCTTTCGAAGAAAAATGGCTTGGACCAGAATACTGTGATATGGTAGGAGTACGGTGGGAGAGGAGATGGTGACACATGCTGGATTGTTGATTTGGATATTAGCGGTTGTGAAAAGCTGCTGCGATGATATGAGAGCGGTGAAGCGTGAATATCGTAGTTATAGATGGGAACTGTGCAGTGAATATGCACAAGCGTCATAGGTGGGCACGCTGGGGGAAAGGGGGCGCAAATCGGTGAAATGGTATGCAAGGCTGTGCGCATTACTATTATTTTGCGAATTCGACTTAAAATTTTCCAATTTTTGCGAGGTAAGGCTATGCGGCAAGGCCCTGATGGGAAGGCATGGCTGTGCGCAGTAAAATATCGTTTTCACCTGCCCACCTATGGGAGAGATATGCATGTGAATTTGAATTGTTGGTTTGGATCAATTGTTAGTTTTGATTTGATTTTTCTGTGGATTTTGAAATGACGGCCGCCATCTGATTAGCCTTTGCGCGATGTTCTAGGGTTATACGAGAAAGCTGAAGCGTGAATCTCACGGGTGTGACTGTTTTATAGAAAAGGACACACGTGCAGGGGATATGGTGGATTTGAATAGTTGATTTGGATGTAAAATAGTGCATAGTACATTAGCGTTTTTTTGGATGGTTGGGGTGATATGAGAAAAGCGAAGCGTGAATCTCACCGGTTGTGGGTTTGGGGGGATAGGGCGAATAGCTAGGATTCTCGGTTTTCAAAATCCGGTGAGGTTTTTCGATTTTTGGCAAATTTGGCTCAAAATCCGATCAGGCTTGGTACTTTGCAACATACTTTTCGACCTATGTATTCATCCCACAAGGATAGAATGAAAACGTCAAGACTTCAAAGCTTATTCCTTCTCCTTATAACGCAACGCATCCGAGATGCACACTACCCGTGAGATTCACGCTACACCTTGTTCATATCCTCCCAGAGGATTCCACAACCGCTAATTTCATATTTTTTGCAATTTCAAAAATGACAATTGAACGAAATCAACAACCAAACCCACTTTCATTTCTATATTCTCTCTCACTGTAGTCTTTCCATATACATAGCATCAGAGCCATTAATCAATAAATCAATCATATCACCGATTTACTATCAATGAATATAATATAATAATCTTTTGTGAAATTAAGTGTGAAGTGTATTATATAAAGCATGCGTTCGTACTCTTGTGAACATGTAACATGCGAAAAGTTAAGGCCCGCTGTTTCGGCCAGGGGTTCTAGACAGCGGAACGCTACTCAGTGTTTGTTTTTGTGGTATGAGAAAAGTGAAGCGGTAATATCTCAATATCTCATGGATAGTTTCTGGGATACAGTGATAGCGATTGATTAATAATGTATTTTATCTTTGTTTTACCTTATATTTTGCATCCTTTACCTATGTAGCGGGGCTGGGATTTTTTGTTTGGTTTTTTTTTTGTTTTTTGGTTTTTTTGGGTTTTTGAGAATTTTTTGTTTGGTATTTTTTTTGTTTGATTTTTCTGTAAAAACCAAAAAATTACAAAAAAAATCGGATAAAGAAAATTTACACAAATTTGCTTGAAAAGTTAGTTTATGATCAGTTTTGTTGTTCATTTTTCACCGTAAGACAACATTGGTGAGTGTAATATTACGGAATAGTGTTAAAGAAGGGGATTTTTTTCTTGAGTGATTATACTTGTCAGGCAGGGCTATAGATGACATCTACCTGAATACAAAATCAATATTATCTCAAATTATGGATACCCCGGAATACCGTAATCCGACATGAAAGTTCGTTGTTGCGCCAAGGAAATGACAGGGACAATGCTGCCTTTCGAATTTGAAAGTTGGATATAGAGAAAATCGCAAACGGGAATCCAAACGCTCGTGGTGCGGTTACAAGCGCTGATTACTAACCAGTGCTACACGGGCTACGCCTTTGGCCTTTCGAATCTATTAGAGAATACAGAATGCCACATAATTGGTCCCACGTTCTACATGATAACAGCGTACCCCATACATTTACATACCCTCACAAGGTGAGGATCGACACACTCTATACGGCTCTTTTTAGCATCTGCCCCCTATATGAGGGTCCTTTTTTAAGCTAAAAATTATAATTCAACCGAAAAATAACGAAATCTACCCACTATATAAAAATAAAACGGTGAGGGTGCCTAAAATGTATGCCGCACCCTCAATTTCCTGATTCCCCTACTTTAACTAATCAATAAAATGCTGCCGATAACAAATCGACAACGAATTTATCTTCTATGTTTGTTTTAGTTGTTGATTTTAAGAATTTTGACTCTGAATAAAGAATAGTTACTATTTAAAGTAAGAGTAACACGAGATAATGTTAAAATTTTCTCGGAACAGTGGGAAAAATTAATAATTTTATTTTTTTTGGTTTTTTTTTTGTTTGGTGAGAAATTTTTTTTGTTGAACCCAAACAAAAAATTTTTTGGTCGAAATTATTTTTTGTCCCAGCCCTGCTATGTAGTTTCACATAGTATTTTTCTTGATATGAGTAAATTGATTAATTTATTCTCTGATTTATTGACTGATTGATTGATTTATTGATTAATGGCTCTGATGCTATATATATGGAAAGAGTACAGTGAGAGAGAATATAGAAATGAAAGTGGGTTTGGTTGTTGATTTCGTTCAATTGTCATTTTTGAAATTGCAAAAAATATGAAATTAGCGGTTGTGGAATCCTCTGGGAGGATATGAACAAGGTGTAGCGTGAATCTCACGGGTAGTGTGCATCTCGGATGCGTTGCGTTATAAGGAGAAGGAATAAGCTTTGAAGTCTTGACGTTTTCATTCTATCCTTGTGGGATGAATACATAGGTCAAAAAGTATGTGACAAAGTACCAAGCCTGACCGCATTTTGAGCCAAAATTTCTCAAAAATCTAACAACCTGTCCACATTTTGAGCTAAAATTTCACAAAAATCAAAAAAATGACCGCAGTTTGAGTCAAATTTGCCAAAAATTGAAAAACCTGACCGCATTTTGAAAACCGATAACCTAGCTATTCGACCTATGGATGAATATGGTGAATACATCGTAATTGAAAATGATTTTGTAATTGTTGAATCATGCATGTGCGATGTTGAAGATTGACTTTTGTGGAATAGTCAGCTATGATACGGTCAAGGCGATGCATGAATCTTACGGGTACTGTATATCTGGGATATGGTGATAGCGATTAGTTAATGACGCTGGTGCTATGCATGTGGCAAGAGTAGGGTGGGAGAGAATATGGTAGCAGACGTGGATTTGATTTGGTCTAATTGTCATTTTGGCAGCGATATCATGCTGATCAGCGGTTGTGTAATGCTCTGTGGAAGATATGATAAAGTTGAAGCGGGAATCTGACGGGGTAATTGAGAGTAGAGGCCACTGTTGATCACATATCGTGAAATTTCATGGAATTGAATTTTTTAAATGATTTTATTTTAATATTTCTAACCACAGTATTCTGGTCCAAGCCATTTTTCTTCGAAAGCAAGACAAAGGAGAGACCATTGTATTCGAGAGAGTTTGTATGTTGAGCGGTCGTTCTTGCTTTGAAAGTCATGAGAACGCTGTGTAACGTCCCCAGGAAATCTATAGTTTTAAATAATCTCGAATAATTAGTGAGGAGTGGATCTCTCGGGTACATTACGTCATAAAGGACTGGGGTGTTGAAGCACCATCATCACTTGACTTTCTCATGGCACCTTTTCTCACACGCAAACATGGATCTGCCTATGATCCAAGGTGTCGGCTTCGTCTGTCTAATCATATTAGTCCCCTGATTGGCTCCTTTTCTAATCCTATTATATAATATCAGTTGTTGTCCCAACTTGGGTGTGTTATCTCGTGGGTTAGGGGCAAACATGATTGCGTAATTCATTGACTGCTGGGAGTGAGAGTAATCAATCCAATAAATGTGCATGGATCCAATTTTATTGCCGTACTCCTTCAACAATGATAGAGTGTCAAGAGGCGCAGGGGAGTGTGCATTCAGTTTGCACACTGTTGCGCACAAGCAGTGATATGATATCTGATACGCGATACCAGAAGTTATGAGATATTGCGCAATCGGCGTGAGGCCACGGGGTACGGTGGGTGAGAAGTGGGCACAGGGTTACAGTAGATTCGGGCTGATTAGGGTGCATGTTCCCGGTAATGGTAGAATCTTGAATTTAATCTGCCGGGGTTACTGTAGATCTTCCTGATTACTGTAGGTTTACCTGATTACTGTAGGCCTCCCTGATTACTGTACATTCCTGATTACTGTAGGTGCCCCTGATTACTGTATGTGTCCCTGAGCTTGTCTCAAGTTTGCATATCAGTTGTAATCTAAATACACACATTTGATTACTTGGCCCTTGGAGGGTTTTATGGAGATGATAAATCTGGTTCTAAGGCGGATTTATGACAGCTATATGCGTACACTAGGTGAGCAGATCTCGCAGCTTCTCTACCTCTCCCTCTCTACCTCTCCCTCTACCTCTCTTCATCTACCTCTCTCTCCCTCTCTCTATGTACCTCTCTCCTCTCTCCCTCTCCCTCTCCCTCTCCCTCCATCCTTAACACCCAAGTTATGACCTCGTCGAGCCCCCGGTTGACCGACACAATTTATTGTGTCCGTGTTTCGACTGGATAGATCATAAAACGAGTGCATAATTGATGTAGTAGCAGAGGACGAGAGACAATGGGATATTGAGAGAGTGCAGACAGACGAAAGATAATAGAAAACTGAGAGATTTCAGACAACAATGACAGGCTAGAGACAATGGAGGATTGAGAGAGTGCAGACAGACGAGAGACAATGGAATACTGAGAGAGTACAGACAATGTAGATAGACAGAGAGATACTGGAGATGTCGTAAATTGTATGCAGTGAGAATTCCGACACTGTCCCCCTACTTTCATTAGGCACAAAAAGAAGAAGAAGAAGAGTTTTACGAGGTGGTCAGAGTCATTGTTATCGAGTTGAGAAGTCGTATATCGTGTTGATGATGGTATTCAAGAGGGAGAGGGAGAGGGAGAGGTAGAGGTAGAAGGAGAGGGAGAGGTAGAGGCATGGTGTGGATTACGGTAGGAGTGATGACGATGGTATTGGGGGTGTTATGGCTTGTTTTGGGCCTGTGACACAGACATGCGATATGTGTGGGTTTTATGGGGTAGTAGTGGTAGAGTTGATTAGAATAGGTGCAGAATGGCTACTGTAGCTGAAAAGGAGTGAATCGATCGATACCTACCGTATGCTATGTTGTTATCGTGGAATGAACAATGCAATGACTCGATAAAGTAGAAGTACCGTTGTATTCAGACAATCGTTGACTAATCGATAAAGGAGAAGTACAGTAGTATTCAGGCAATCGTTGCAGGACCGAGATGGAAGACGGCGAGCCGGCAATCAAGCGCGATCGACCCGTGCACTCGAGCGACATGGCCGCCGAGGTGGATCGTGAAGTGGCTGATCTCGAGAATACCGGGTACGGTAGGGGGTATTGATTTATCGATTTTCTGAAGTCTCATTGTGGTAGTTTATAGCGGAGTACTGTAATAGGCTTATTGTATTTTCCTAATAGGGCGAAAAGTATGTTGCAAAGTACCAAGCCTGACCGGATTTTGAGGCAAAATTTCACAAAAATCGACAAAACCTGACCGGATTTTGAGCCAATTTGTCAAAAATCGAGAAACCTGACCGCGAATTTTGTAAACCGATAGATAATCTAGCTATTCGGCCTATGATTTTCCTATAATTGCAGCGGTGATTATGCTCCACCCGAGGTCGTGGAAGATCTCGTCGGATTCCTCACACCCACCACCAGGTACGTGTCTACGGTAGTTGATTACTGTAGATTACTGTAGCAGCTGTACGGTAGTTGGTTACTGTCGATCACTGTAGCAGTAGGATTAGGTTAGGTTGTATATGGTGGTTGTTTGATAGCTTTTTGCATCTAAAAGAAAATTGTCTTTTGCTACTTCACTGGCCTCTAACTAGTGCGCGCGAGACAGGAAATCAACAGGGTGTCAAAGCGTCGCTCTCTTATTCTCGCGAAGCGTCGCAAGGTTTCAGTGTTTGATGGCTTCCTTATTCTTTCTAGTTATATTGTTCCCTCGATTCTCAACTGACTATCAATTTATTGATTTATCGGTTACCAATTATAATAATATATAATGTAATAATATTTATACGTATTCATAAATGTATAATGAAACGGGTGTGATGAAAGAAAAAAAGAAACGAAATGAATCGATAATGAAGATGATAAAACAAACAATAATGAATTTATTGTTTTATTGATTACCTATTTATTGATTTATCGATTGATTCATGTCTCAGATTGGACGTTCGTCGTGAGGCTCTCGACATTGTGCTGGGTCTGAGCGCGCCGCTCGATGGATCTGCCGAGCGATGCTTTGCCGGCCACGACTTCAAGCTCGGAAAGGTGGGTGACAGCTCGAGTACGGTAGTTTTGAGCAATTTGAGATTTCGAGTTCCCTAAAGTGATTGCCTCCCTTGAAAGGGGAAGATGATTAACTACGACTATTAAAACAATGAATTTTCATTTAGAATGGTCTAGTGCTCCAATGATCCAATTTTGCGGTAGGTGGCAAAGAAATTCAAGAATACTTTTCCTGGGATAACCACAGAGCATGACTGCTTTTTCGTTCTCATTGAATAATAATAATGATGATGATGATAATAATAATAATAATAATAATAATAATAATAATAATAATAATAATAATAATAATAATAATAGTAATAACTGCAGGCCCTGTGCAAGTTGTGCGTGGACTCGCGGGCCGATCGTCGTCAGACCATGACTGGCATCTGCAACTTCGCCTCCGTCTCCACGGTCGTCGCTGACTTCGTCCTCCAGCGCGCCACTGACGTCATCAAGATCGCGTGAGTTACCGTAACCCGGTGGTTGTATGCGTTCCTCAGCATAGTATGTAGTCTCCTTGTCACTCCACTTTCCAGAATTTTACGTGGGGAGCCTTGGAATTGCAATTTTTAACGATACTATTATACTCTGTAATTTACAGATCGCAGAAAAAAATAATGATACCGTAATCCTAAAATATGTCTGTCTACCGTATCCCTGACCCGATTCCAGATTCGATTCGGCGCTGGCGACCGCGGACTGCGGGGAGTATGGCGCGCGTCTTCTCGCCAACTGCTCCCGCGTCTTCCCCGGAGAGACCCATCTGCGACTGCTTGCCATCGATGCGAAGTGCCTCGAGAAACTTGTCGGTGAGTGCGGGGTGTTGATTGGTTTGGATGGTCTATCAATATCCCGGTCCCTTCAAATGCGTGTGGGTACCTAGATTTTGGGTCATAAACGCGTGTGGGTAACCCTGTTTTGAGATAAAAAACGCAAGTGGGTACCCCAAAATCGTGAAAATTTCAAGAAAATCGCAATTTATGGTCCAATTTTGCGGGTGAGTACCCATTAAAGGCAAATTTTTGCGGGTGGGTCTATCCCATGGGATCACCATGGACCATGTCTGGTTTGGAGATTCTATTGATCGGTTGGTAAAAGAGTATGTATGTTATGTGGTGTTAAAATCTTGGAAAAGTGAAAAGGAAAGCTTCGTAATTGACAAACTTTTGCAATAAGAACCGTTTACGCGAGTGTGTTGGATTACCACTTTTTCAACTACTTTTACAATCACAAAATTAACACTACTTTGCACTTTTCCATCTACTTTTCCAAGCTTTTAACACCACATTACTCTTATTGATTGATTATAAAACGGATCGTGCTGATATGGTACAAATAGCTACTGGTGCTGTTATCTCTTATTCTTCTCAATTTGCCTTTGTCTGCCCTGATAATGTTCATTATTGTGCTGATAATTGGATGCGGAATAGTTGTGCGTTTCGATATTAATTGTGTTCATATGTCAAAAAGGACGTTACAAACTACGAAGCCTAGCTTTTTTTGATTTTATGATTTTTTGTTGTTGTTGATAACCTAGAAGCATTTTGAAAAACAGTTACGCGGCTTCAACCCGTGATTGTGTTGCGCGAATCCATCGGGTAATTTGTATTTCTTCTTCTCTCTGTAGTATCTTTTCATATTCGGTGCCTCAATGTTCCATTTTTTTATTATTATTATTTATTCTTTATTAATCTTATATTTCTCATCTCGGTCCCTCCTTTCCGATGTTTCTTTTTTTAAATTTATTTATAACCTCCTCCCCACCCACTCCCCCCCCCCCCCCGAGAGCATGACCCCTCGGCGGTCAGAGCTTGATACAGTTGTGTAGGAACATGCACTGTATGTCTCTCTGACTCTCTCGCATTTGCACACTCTCTCTCGCCTCGTGATCTCTGATATCTGTCTGCTGTCTCTTCTGAAGCTAGTGCTCTCTCGCTTTTCTCTTTCTCTCTCTCTCTCTCTCTATCACTCTCTCTCCCCCCTCTCCCTCTCTTTAATTCGTCTCAATTCTTTATGACAGACCTACTCATTTCTCCCTCCTTCCTTCCCTATTCTCTCGCTTTTTACGATCTCACAAGAGAGTCGGTACACAGGAGAGGGAGAGATACCATTGATTAATTGATGCAAACACTGATACACTTCCCTCCGTGCCGAATTGGCGATAAGAGATACCGTATTCCTAAGGTACGGTACATTGGTCGAAGAGTACGTTGCAAACTGCGAAGCCTGACCGCATTGTGTAAATCTGTAACGTAGCTATTCGACCTATGGTACGGTAGCTCGTGGTACGGTAGGGTTTTCATTGGATCCATCACAGTTTAAAGGCAAGAAGACTGGAGTGAGAGAGAATCACCGGACGGCGGCATCATACATTTTCGGTGCCCTCGCCGAATTATTTTTATATAGTGGGTCAATTTAGAAAAATCGTTATTTTTCACTTAAATTGTAATCTTTCACATAAAAACGAGCTTTATATTCTGGGTCGACCCTGAGCCGAATATAGTTGGTCAATCCTCACACTGTGAGGGTATGAAAATGTATGGGCGGCATTGTCACTATCGACAACACCCACCCGATTTGGCCAAAATTCGCTCAAAAATGAAAGGGATTTAGCCTAAATTCACTTTTTTCTTTTGTAAATTAAAAATTAAATTTAAATATTTGCGTCCCTCCCAGCCGATTTTGATTTCCAGCGACAAAGGTTGGGCACGTGTGGTGGAGAGAGTCGAGAGATAAGTCATGGTATCCATTTCCATTTCTCAATTCCTTCCCATATGACTCTCTCACTCTCTAATAAGTGTGAGAAATCTCCCCGCCGCCGATTCCGTGAATTGGTCCGATGTTTGCCGATTTGCCGGACACGGATATCTCATTTCACGGCTCTCTACCGTAATCCCCCCACCCCCTGCTAGATTTCCCATATGTGAGAAGCCGTGAGACTCGTGCTGCTGCTTGTTTGGATATGAATTGAGAGAGTGGCAAGAGGGAGGAGGAGAGGAGAGGAAGAGAGGGAGGGGGAGAGGGAGAGGTAGGGTTGGGGGAGAGGGAGAGGGAGAGGGAGGGGAGAGTGAGAGGGAAGAGATAAGGAGAGGGAGAGTCGAGACATTAGATACCTAGTTGCTCGCAGCATAATACTAATGTGTCCACTGTGTGGGTTGGATTAGGGAGGAGGGCACACCTAAGGATATGTGAGAGGGAGAGGGAGAGAGAGAGGAAGAGAGAGGAGGGAGAGGTAGAGGGAGGGGGAGAGGGAGAGGGAGGGGGAGAGGGAGAGGGAGAGGTAGAAGGAGAGGGAGAGAGGATAATCGTTTCTGAGAGAGAGAGAGAAATGTGATAACTGAATGAATTTAATCGGGAGAAGACAAACAATTGGGTGATGGAGGAGAAGCGTGATGTACGAAGAGAAGTTATTGATTGATTAAGGCTGATTATTGATTGATTTGGAAGATTTTATTGATTGATTAATGTCGTCCAAGTGGAGCATTAAAGACACACCAAAAGCCAACTTGAAACTCTCCGTTTAGGCAATGCTCTCTCTCTCTCTCTCTCTCTCTCTCTCTCGCTTTCGTTGTCTACGAGAGAGTGTTGGCAGAGAGCATAGATCGAAAAGTATGTTACAAAGCACCAAGCCTGACCGCATTTTGAGCCGAAATTTCCCAAAAAAATGTAAAACCTGACCGCATTTTGAGCCAAATTTTCGCAAAAATCGAAAAACCTGACCGCATTTTGAGCCAAATTTGCCAAAAATCGAAAAACCTGACCGCATTTTGAAAACCGATAACCTAGCTATTCGACCTATGGCAGAGAGTAGCATAGGTGGGCACGGTGGGGGAAAGGCTGTGCGCAAACCGGGGAATTGTAAGGCAAGGCTATGCGCATGGCTATTTTTAGCAGAATTGACCGCAAATTTTCCAATTTTTTGCGAGGCAAGGCTATGTGCAAGGCCCTGCAAGGGAAGGCAAGGCTGCGCGCAAAAAGAATTCGTTTTTGCGCGCCCACCTATGGAGAGTAGAGTAAAATGAGCTTGGTGTGCGTGTCTTTAATAGAGAAAAAGTGTGATATGTGCAAGAAATTGTGATCGATTGATTGATTAGAAAATTTAATATTGATTGATTTTTAGTATCTACTTATTGTATGAATATGTTGTGAATTTGGTAAAAAAACTAAATTACCAAAAAGACTCTGCCAGTGAGAGAGAGAGAGAGTAACCAATGTGCATAGGTCGAATAGCTGGGTTATCGGTTTTCAAAATCCGGTCAGGTTTCTCTATTTTTGGGAAATTTTGGATCAAAATCCGGTCAGGTTTCTCTATTTTTGGGAAATTTTGGCTCAAAATCCGGTCAGGTTTTTAGATTTTTGTGATATTTTGGCTCAAAATCCGGTCAGGCTTGGTACTTTGTAACATACTTTTCGACCTATGCCTATGTGTTGCGAGAAGTGAGCCGTTTCAGTTATGTTTCAAAGAATGCATATAGTGCCTGGATCGAGCTCATTGTAGTTCTTTCTAATCAACCCTGCTATAATAATGATAATAATAATAATAATAATAATAATAATAATAATAATAATAATAATAATAATTCATCGTTTCTGGGGCAATAGAGAATGATTCCATAATTGACAATCTCAAAATTAATAATCAATAATGATTAAAATAAATAAATAATCAATAATTAATATTCGCAGATCGATGCAGCTCTCACGTAGGCCAGCAGCTGTCCACCACGCTCTCCTACACGCTCATCAACCTTGCTACCGTATCCAGGTATTGATTTATTGATTGACCGAGCTACCTACCGTATACCTTATCCTGGCTAATAATGGTATTGATTGATTTGTTGTGCGAGCTAGCGTATACGACAGGCTAAAGTACTCAACATCAATTTTCTGATTGCCCACCGTATTCTATCGCTTATTCATTGATTACATGAGATGATTTCAGAGTGCGCAAGGAGCTGTCCCGGCGCAGAGAGGATCTGGAAGGCAAGAGTCTGCTCCATAAGGTGAGGGTTACGGTAGCGACTTGATTATCGATTGGTTACAGTAGTACGGTACAGTCTTCATGATCGATTGATTACAGTAGTCGTGTTTATTGATTCCATAAAGTGGGGGATACGGTAACATAACATAACATAATTTATCAAGGGATACGGTAGAGATTTGATTATCGATTGGTTACTGTTTCTTGAACAGATCCCTTATTTGCGCATTTCGCATGTCTTTTTGCACACTCTCTCTCCTCTTTCTAAATGGGCAGTTCGCATGTCATTTCGACTCATCGCCGTCCTTTTGTCATCATCTTCATCACTCTCCCTCTCCCTCTACCTCCCTCTCCCTAATAGGCGCTCCTCCACCCATTGTCGACCCATCTTCATCTTTCTTCGTTAGAGACTATCTTTATAGTGTATCTAAGGCGCCTGGGCCGCTTTTTTCGACCGATTAGAGAGTTAGTAACTACCGTTCTACCTCTCCCTCTCTCTCTAATTCTCCCTCTCCCTCCCTCTCTCTCTAACTCTCCCTCTCCCTCTCTCTCTAACTCTCCCCCTCTCTCTATCTCTCCCTCTCCCTCTCTCTCTCTAACTCTCCCTCTCCCTCTACCTTTCCCCCTCTCCCTCTGTCTGCGAGGGTTACGGTATCCCATACCCATAACCGCTTCACGCATGCACTATTATATTGCATTAGCGACCATAAGGAACTGTCTGTGCAGTGAGTGGAGTGGCGACGGGAGCTATGACTCTGTTGAGAATGAGAAAGAGAGAATGATCTTTAGAACCAGCCAGAGAAGACTGATGATCTACCGTATCGATTGGTGGATTGATCTTTGATCTGTGTGATGTACTTGTTCAGATTCATGATTTGGCAAGACTGTAGAAGCAGGGAGGGGGGATCTTACTGAATTTTGGGTCTATTCATGAGATTTATTACTTTAAAACGCTCCTTCACGAGGTACGCTTCGTTCGTTTGAAAACCGTAACGGCGACCCAGCTGACCCCATTCGGCTGAATAAAGTTGTTCTAATGTAATGTAAAAATTACATTAAAAATAAACTTTTTGACAAAAAAAACTTTGTGAAAAAACAAGATGATGATGTAGTGAAGGAGAGTACAAATTAGAAGAGTTTGAAAGAGAGGGAGAGAGAGAGAGATAGTAGATAATGATCTACAGGACGCATTAAATTTGTTGGTGGAGATGATTTCAAGCGTGCCAATGACCAAAAAAAGAGACTAATATAATAAAGTGTAACTAGGACACACGTTTAGTGAGCACTTGAATATTTTTTATAACAGTGTTAGAGACCTTCTCCTGAATCTCAAATTAGCTAGGTCCGTCACTAATGTGGTGTTACATTTTCAAAACGTGCGCACGGCGTGCGAACGTAAGAAATGCACGCCGTGCGCACGGCGTTCATTTTTCTATGTGGTGTTACATTTTGAAACGTGCGCACGCCGTGCGCACGTTTTGAAAATGTAACACCACATAAAGAAAGAAGATTTACTCTTGCAATTACAACACACTCGTGATTTGAGTCAGTATTTGAATGATATGTGGTGAAATGAAAAGAAAAGCGGAAAAAGCTCTCCTCGTTTCGCACACTCTCTCACCTATTTTTTTTCTTTTTTTTTCTTTTTTCCTCTAACTTTTGAACACTGTAAAAGTCGTCTGAAGAGAAAGATGAAAGAACACTGGCGATATCTCTAACAGCAATCTTCATTGGGCCCAATGTGAGGAGTTTGTGCCTGTCTTTGTTTCGGACTCGGATGATATCCACACATTTTGATACCCTTATACTGCTAGGATCGACCCATATATAGTGCTCATTTTTTATGTGAAAGATTACAATTTGAGCGAAAAACAACGGTTTTCTATATCGACTCACTATATGAGAATTTATCCTGTGGGGGCGCTGAAAATGTGTATGATGACTGGGGATAAATGATTGCACCCGGTGGATTCGTGTTGGAGGGGAATGTGATATGGCTGAGATGGAGGGAGCATATGATAAATGGAGATTGCTGTTACATAAAACTATTCAATTGATATTATTTAATTGAGCGATTTAATTATAAGTATGTGCATGAATATATAAGAAAGTTTGAAATAAAGTTGCCAAAAATCTCTCGTCATTGGAAAGGTGAGAGAGCGTGTGTGTGTTGGCTACGTATTTTGATTTTTGGCAACTTTCTTTTCCTAACCTCCTTCTTATGTGGTAGAGGAAGGCATATATTATTGATCGATTGATCGATCTTTAGATCAATCAATCAATCAATCAATAATATATGTTTCTGCCTTTATTTCGGCCTCTGACCACAGTCATATTCGTCTAGGTGGATTCGTGTTGCGGCGTGGTATTATGATAAGGAAGAGACTGTGAGAGAGGATGCTTGACAGTCAACTGCGGTGGATAAACATACTTATTTATTTATTTATTTATTTATTTATATTACATTAAATTAATGCGACCACAAGTGAAAGAAATAAATTTGGTGAAGTGAGGTAAGGGCGTAGGGGGGATCCGAGAGAGGGGAAGAGCTCGCATTGTGTCGTGTTCAAAGATCATTATAGGGTAGATCATACTCGCGATTGTTCATAACCGAAGATCAATAAAGCAGACTGTCAGTGAATCGATAAATCAATAAAGTAGACCATCAGTAAATCAATAAAGCAGACTATGAATCAATCGATAAATCAATAAAGTAGACCATCAGTAAATCAATAAAGCAGACTATGAATCAATCGATAAATCAATAAAGTAGACCATCAGTAAATCAATAAAGCAGACTATGAATCAATCGATAAATCAATAAAGTAGACCATCAGTAAATCAATAAAGCAGACTATGAATCAATCGATAAATCAATAAAGCAGACCATCAGTAAATCGATAAAGCAGACTATGAATCAATCGATAAATCAATTAATCAGACTAACAATCAATCGATAAATCAGACTATCAGTCAATCGATAATCAATAAAGCAGATTATCGATAAATCAATAAATCAGACTATCAATCTATCCATATATCAATAAATCAAACTATCAGTCAATCGATAAATCAATAAATATCGATTCAGTTGTATCCGGTACTACAGCAGTCCTCCGACGAGGAACGTCGTCGCATCGCAGCCGATGTCTGTCGCAACTGCACCTTTGACGATTGTGAGTGACTGTCTTACTGTATCTTTTATTGATTGATTGATTAGCTACAGTACACCTGTAGCTACCGTAGTCAAGTGATTCAAGTCTATCATTTATTGGCCATATAGCATAGTGTGATTCAAGTCTATGATTACGGTAGGTCCCTCGGGGTTGTATCTTTGTAGAATTTTACAAGAACTCGAAGAGGGGGAGCCGTGTCAGGAGCCGGCAAGTAGGAGGCGCCGGTCGGAAGAGAGAGGGAGAGAGAGAGAGAGAGAGAGAGATGGTAGCGACAGATTTGGCTGTGTAGATAGATAGATAGGGTAGATCATAGAGGGGAAAGATGTCATTGAGATACTTAATTTGACGATCTAGTCATCATTTAGAGAATGTGCGCGAAAGAGGGAGAGGGAGAGAGGGAGAGGGAGAGGGAGAGGGGAAGAGGGAGAGGGAGAGAGAGAGAGAGAATTGAAGATGGAGAGGGAGAAATAAGGACACAGGGAAAGATGGTTCGTCAATTGGCCCCCACTTGTGTAGTGTATTGATGAGCATAGCATATGACGCATGGTTTCTGATTTGTGCAACGCCGAGAGACCATGGGATTCGAGGAGAGTGCAGAGATGCAGAGACTAGAGAGAGAGAGAGGGAGGAGTATAGAAGAGAGCGCAGGTGGTTAGAGAAGGAGAAAGAGCATTGTGTCAAGTCTTATTGTTAATATTAATGCTATTGCTATTAGTGTTATAACGATGTACAGTAATTGCCCCTCATAGCCCATTACGGTATCGGATTGCCTGAGGGCAAAAGTGATAAGATTAGATCAAGGACTCGAGAGGGTTACGGTAGTTCAGTCGTAGTGAGCAGAGTGCGCTGGAGCGGAGGGATTTGATCTGAAGATCTGTTGATTGGGGTTTAGGTTAGCAAATATGGGAACAAAACATTAGTTGCGCTACTTGGCATATGATTATGAGAATTGCTGGGAACGAGAAATCAACGGGTTGGTGGACACTGCGCAAGTCCGCGAGTCACTTGACCCGGTGGATCGAAGTTGTCGGTAGTTGATATGAGATTGAGATTTTGTCTGGATGTGTTCATGAATGGTTTCCGGGGATGCATTGAATAATAAGAAAAATCGAGGTCTTTCTTGGCTTTTGTGTACGGATGCATCAACTTTCAATATCGTTTGTTCGCTTATGACATGTGTAAAACACTAAATCAGCGGGTGTGGAAGTGGATGAGGAGAGAGAGGGAATATCAGATGTGACCAAGATGAGATATGAGGGGACGATGATGGATAGATGGACTTGTTGGAAGAGGGAGAGGGAGAGAGAGAGGGTTATTGAGACATTCTGTTGTGATGTAGTACATTGGGTGAAGATTAATTGGAAGGGAAGTCCTCCTAGAGAGAGAGAGACAAGACACCTACTTCGCGCACTTGTTCTTCTCTCTCTCTCTCTCTCCCTCTCCCTCTCCATTTTCTCCTCTCCCCCCTCTCTCTCTCTCCCTTTCCCCCTCCCTCTCCCTTTTCTCCCTCTACGTCAGGTCGGGTTGTATCCTGAGGCGAGTGTGATAGTGTATATCAGTAGGGGCAATAAAGGGAGAGGGAGAGGCGGATGGATACAAGGGGCAATTTGTTATTGCTGCGAAGGAGACACGAAATTACTACACGGGTAGGCTCAGTTCAAAACATACATGGGCGTCAACATGGGGGTGCCCCCTGTAAAATTAGGGATTTTCCAAAAATTGTGGAATGCCCCCCCCCCCCCTGTAAAAATGACGTTTAGGTAACATTCTTGACGAAAAAAGTGAAGGCCCCCTGTAAAATTAACCATTTTTCGATCGAATGCCCCCTGTAGAATCGAGCTCCAGGTTCCCCGCCCATGTATGGTTCAAAAGCTGCAAAGAGCTAACAGGAAAGTAGAGGAAACTCTCCTCGTTTTGCACACTCTCTCTCGTCTCTTTTTTATTGTCTTTTCGAGACCTCTTAACAGGTCTAAAACTTTTCGTCCATTAAAACTTCCCCGTTTTTTTACTATTCGTTTCCCTTCGTTCTTTTTTATTTATTTTAATTTTAGTATATTTGTTTATCGATCAGTTAAATCATGAATAGGGAAGGGGAGAAGTGATATGGAAGTGATGGTGGGAAGAAGAGTTTTGGTTATGTTTCATGGCCCTCATATGAGAGCATGGGCTCTTGCGCAAACTCGATTTCTTTCTCTTCGTCTGGACTTTATAATAATATAATAATTGTAATAGTGCTGAAATAGTAATAATAATAATGTATATTTATATATTTTATTAAATTATTATTATTATTATTATTATGATTATGATTAATAAGAATAATAGTCGTTCCCCGATGGTGATTTCTCCATTCTTTCCTCTATACTGATTTATGGCGATATTTTTTTGCGCTTGGAGTCGTAGATGTGAGACCAGCGTTGAGACCGTTTTGACCCTCTCCTGTGATTCGACGTTTCACGTAGTTTATATGGGAGTGGATGTCGATGCTGCCGAGTTCACATTTTTTTCAATAGTGAGACTGAGAAGAAACAGAGAGTCTTGTGATAAGGTTGGGGGTTAATATATCCCATGTCCCCTGTTATCATATATAATATGATGGAATAAGGAGTAGGAATAGTTCAGGGTTTGCACTAATACACAATACAAATATGGTACTGTGAAGCGTCTTTAGAAAAAATATAATAGCAATAGGAAAAGTCCCCGATCGAGTTCTGAAACTGATTCTTTCTCACTCGATCGTTTTCCTGATTTATGGCGACTGATTTCTTTTCTGGACCAGGTGATTTGGCGTCTCACATCATTTATATCCCGAGATGGTGACTTCTGAAAGTTGATGCTAGTGATTCATATCTATTAATGTAGAATGATAAGTCCCCGATCGAAATTTAAAACTCATTCTTTCTCACTCGATCATTGTACTGATTTATGATTTTTTTCTGGACCAGGAGATTCGGAGTCTCACAGCATTTATATGCCAAAGATGGTGTGTTCGGAAAGTCGATACATTTGATAACGGCCCTGCATAACGCTCTATAAATGTAAAATGATAAGTCCCTGTTCTAAATTTCCAGTATATTCTTTTTCTCGATCATTGTACTGATTTATGGAGACTGATTTCTTCGAGATGGTGTGTTCGGAAAGTCGATTCGGATGAGATTAGAAACTAATCTTAGATTACATAAAGCATATCAATAATTTTAAAATGACAAGTCCCCAGGTGAAATTGCTATCATATTCTTTCCCTCGATCGTTGTACTGATTTATGACGATTGATTTCTTTTTTTGGGCCAGGTGGTTCTGCGTTTCGTATCATTTATATGCCAAGATGGATACGTTCTGAAAGTTGATAGGCCCCGCATAACTCGCTGTAAATGTAAAATGATAAGTCCCCCACCGAAATTTCCACTCTATTCTTTCTTTGTACTGATTTATGACGATTGATTGATCTCTGTCGTCCGTCTTCCCATTCCCTCCCTATCATCTCATCACACCTATGATTAGTGTTTCGCACCTTTTTGCAGTCTCTCTCTCTCTCTCTCTCTCTCTCTCTCTCTCTCTCTCCCTTCTCTCTCTCCCTTCTCTCTCTCTCCCTCTCTCTCTCTCTCCTCTCTCCCTCCCTCTCCCTCTCCTCTCTCCCTCCCTCTTCCTCTCCCTCCCCCTCTCCCTCTCCTTCTCCTTGTATCATTCATTGATAACACCTCCTCCTTCCTCTCCATTATGATGATACCTGATCGGATTAAGTCCTCTCTCTTCCCTCTCCTCTTCTTCATTATAGTGATAGAAATGGTGATAATCAGTGATAGCGGCATCCTTTTAGGGGGGATTAGGGAGAGGGAGAGGGAGAGGGAGGGGAAGAGGGACAGAGGGAGAGGGAGGTGATGTTGAAAAGGGATTATGAACACACTGAATCACACACACACACACAAATGATATGATACGGTATACTGTACCGAGGGCGAAGAGAAGTACGGTAGGATACGGTAGGGATTACTGTATCTACCGTACTTTTGGTACTTTGACAAGTTCATGGTCTCTATGCCATATTATATGGGTTTTATGTTCGAGTGGTGTATTGATTGATTGATGGCCGGAGTGATAATGGGTGATAGCGGCACCCTTTGATGCGGGATTAGCGAGGGTGCGAGAAGATGACTCGTATGTTAAGGGGGGGGATTACTGATATGATATGATGGGAATGGAGAACAACAATGGTTACGGTAGGCTGATGGCAAGCATACATATTCGAATACCCACATACGGGTCAGTTTATAAATTGGTCGGCTTATAAAAACGGGTCACTATATCCCATATTTAGTCAAAATAAGCGAAAAATTTTATAATCTCGCTAGTATATCACAATTACGGGTCAGATGATAGTTCTGAAAATGTGAGTTTAACAAAAAATGTATGATGGCAAGCTTTGGGGTCCGGTATCTTGGTTGGTGATATTGATTTTTGGACACGAAATGTGTGCTGATCTACCCCTCTTGACGCGTTTGGAGTGTGTGCGCGCATTATGGGTGACGTTGGTCGCCACTTGTATCCTCCGCATTGTTATTGTGTAGAGTGGATGAATGGGCGAAGAAAGGGGTGGTGGATAGGGGATATGTGGGGATGGAAGGAGGCGACAAGTGGACATCCTATACCTGCCCCCTTGGCCATACCTCTAGGTGAGCACGAGCTACCACCTATGGAGGGAGAGGGAGGTGGAATAAGGAGAGGGAGAGGGAGAGAAGAAGGTGGTCGTTGTTGAAGCCGATACCTTCCCCCTCTCCTTTGTGTAGAGATGGAAAGGGTGACGAATGGTATGGAGACCGAGTAGACAGACACTTGAGGTGGATAGAGTATCACATTCGCTCCCCCATTCACTCAAAGGTGCACAAGGAGAATGAATGGGGAGAGTTAGAGCTAAGAGCTAGAGCTAGGTGCAAGAGCTAGAGGTAGGCCGTAAGGTGGAAGGAGATTTGTAGTTTTCGCCTAGCACTTCTGTAATTGCAGTGGAAGTGCATATGTAGAGCTCTCTAGGTTCTTCCCTAGTGATAGTGTAGTTAGTGTGTTGCTATGCTATCATATGATATGTTGGCGAGTATATGCATTGTGTTATACCGGAAGAAGAATAGTAATAGTTCAACTCTGCGCCTCTTCATTATGGGTAAACACAAAAAAAACGGAACGTTAGTAATGAATTGTATGCAATCTATCAATGACAGAGTGGGCAGAATTCTTTGGTCTGAATTGAATGTATTATTACTGTCTCTTCGCTTGTTTTGTTTGCATTTGTCTGTAGGTTCAACTCTCATATCCTCGATATATTGTAGTCTATTCATTTTATTCAAGCATTTGGGTTTTTTTGTACTTGATCTACTCGTTCTTCAGTAGGTTTCGAAGAATTGTCCTATTGCCAGCCGGATACCGTAGTGCATCCCTTTCACACCCTCTCTCTCCCATTCTCCGCATAATGAGGCGGCAAATCTCGCACCCCCGCCGACGGTCTCTTCAAGCGCCAGTGCTATTTCGCCCCGTCTCTGCCACTCTCGCCTCACGATGGTTTCTTCTATGGCCTCTTGTCTCTCGCTTCCGCTCACACCTCGAGGGGAGATGGAGAGCGAGAGATAATGGGAAGGAGAGAGGGTCGGGGGGGGGGATGGAGACACACGGACCATCGTCCAATGTGTGAAGAGTGGGGAGTATGGTAGGTGTGAGAAGGAGGAGGGAGGGAGAGGATAGTCATGACAGATTTGAACAATTGAATTCAAACGAAACGTGGAAAAAATTATTTTAAAATCCCTTTTCATTTCGAATCCAGCATAAATGAGCGACCAGTCTTGCATTCATAGAATCCAAAAATGAAAATAAGTAAGAGGTGGATTCATTTTTTTCTTTTGTGTTACTCATTTTGGATTCATTTGACCAACCCTATAGTTAGACGGTGCGAAATGGAGAATACTACGAATTTCTTTTTTAGACGAGTTTGAGAGACAAGTTTGCATAGTCGCACGATAAGTTTGTCACGAACGGGTGTAAGGAGACATATTCATGATCCCGGAGAAGATGTTTTGTCTGGCCTGTCGCAATGATGAATCAAATCTATAGCATGATGTGCTGAGTCCGTCGGATCGGATATCAGTCTAATTGGGGTGATTGTGAGTGATCGAGTGCGTGACTCAACCTCTCAACGTTCAATCGCTAATCGTTAATGTGGTGCGCATAATCGTTCACCACCACCATCGTCTCTCGTCTCCTTGATCAATTCGAGTGCTAATTCGAGTGCTCGAAGTGATTCGAATTAACGGATTCGTTAAGCGTCCAATTCCTCTTCTTGACAAGCGAGAAGTTTTGCGCTGAATTCGATTGGCGTGCCCCACCCACCCTATTTTGCGGTTCTCGGTTTCTGGTTCATCGATTCCGTGAACCCAAAAAGAGCGGTTTATCCAAATGTATGCATGTACGTCCCCGTGTCGCGTATCTTTGAGAGCATTGATCACTAAACTAGGGAAAGTTTTAATTAGCCACCATTAAGCGTGCGAGAGAGAGAGAGAGAGATAGGCTGTCAGCAATGAATGAGAGGCGGTTTGTTCCCCTTCTAAGAGGCGATAAAAAGAGTGATTACCGTCTTCCCACAGTGATATAACCTTTTTCGGGGGGTACGCTTTAGCTCGTAAATGGCGTATATCGCGATCACCCCGACTCTTCTATCACCAATTCCGGCTTTTGTCAAAAGCGAACACGCCGCCGTTTCACGTATCTGCACGTTCAGCGATCGTCCTTGTGTCTATCTATGTATGATGACTACCGTGTCACCCTGAGTCAGGGTTCGGTACCCCGACCGACCACTAACTCATTTCTCATCCCAGTTAAGCACGCACATACCACTCTTTTTATGTCCATTGTCGTCGTTTTTATGAAGCAGCTTGGGCCGAAATAGTAGTGGGCCGTGTGAGATGGGGGGAAACATTGTTGGGGATATCACTTCCTTTCTGGTCATTTTAACGGTTCGAAGATTGCGATGCGGAAGTGTTTGCGCTCGTTCTTGTGAGCACTGTGAAATGTACCTGAGAGGATGCCGGGTTACGGTATTATCTCCCCCCACTTTTCTTATGGATTACAATAAAAGATGTGCAGTCCCTTGCATCGGGTGTCATCTATCCGATTTCACGATTGTACATGGGCGTATGTGTATGTGTGTATGTATGCACTGCAATACAGTGATTGAAAAGGAGGGAATCGGAAGCCTGATCAAACGAATATCGAGAAGATCCCCCCTTTCTCTCACTCCTTGTCTTGACAATTCGGAGAGAGGATTTTGGGACTATTCATACATACATACATGGTCGGATCCCCTTCTTCTTCATCTTCTTCGCCTTCACTCCATATGCTCTCTCTCTCTCCCTGGTATCTATCAAGGGTGGATCACTTGTTGTAAGCAAATAGATCGGATAGATGCAGAGGGGGTGATAGGGAGCCGACGTCTGTCTTCCACTCTGAAATCCGTTGATAAACACACACTCACACACACGTATTTAGTGCTGATAGAGAGTCGGCACCTATGATTACTGGCCGGAAGGTCAAGAGAGCGCTACTGCTCTGCTCATACAGTAGCCAGTAGATGATCCCTAATCGCATCTGTAGCTGATCATCTATGTGTGTGTCTAAGCCGGTTTATGACCGATCACTACCGGCCACTTAATGATCTTTGATGTGAAGCCGCCTGCCTCTGAAGTAGATTAATATGATAGCCCAGGCAGAGAGCGGGGAGAACTGAGCATAAGTGGTTAGTGTGTTCGCTTTAGTGCTTGTTTCTCTCCCCACCTGTAGGGCACATATACTGCCTTTTCTTCTTCTGCTTCTTTTCATCGCCCTTGTCCCTGTGCCTTTGGCGGACGCGTGTTTACGGGGCTGTTCACTAGGTGCATTAAGTGCCGATCATGTTTCATTCAATGGTCTTTTCTCCATTGCCGCTCCCGCGCACACCTGTAGTGGTTTAGGATCCCCGAAATGATGCCTAACCACCCGGCAGTCGTGTCTGTCTGGAACCGGAAATTGTCCTCACCAGAAGTAGTGTTAGAGTCTGAAAGTGGCGATGGTTGCCACTTGACCCACGTGAGACTCGATTGAACGGATTAAGATAAGCTAGAACAGAAGGGGAGGAAGAGAAGACGGAGCCTAAGAATGACAACAAATATTGAGATGAAGCCGGATTAGGATAGAATAACCAAGAGTGGTGCTGAGGAAGGAAACTATTTGACACATTTGCACAAGCAAAGTGGTGATAGTGGGTACGGTAGATCAACGATGGGCCAGATTTATTTGTGGTTTAGTGAAGGTACAGTAGATTGCAATGTGCCACACATGTGTTATGAATGGTGTGGTCGTAACGAGCCCGCAAGCACTTAATGAGAGCCCGTGTTTACATCATTTACGTCTATATCTATACATCTGTCTCTATCCCCGCGGAATCTCTCGCGGGGCTCTTTTTTCACCGAGTTGTGCTTGGACTACTACTAAGTGACTGAGGTGGGATATCACATGTCTCCCGCAAGAGCTGACGCAGAAGCCGGGGAGTAATTGATCCGAGCCTTGTCCGGATGAAGGAGAAGTGAAGGAGAGGGCACCAAGCAATGTAAGACAACCGCTGTCGCCTCGAAAGCGGAGACGGAAAGAGACCAAAGGTGTCGTCGTGTAAAGACACGGAGGAAATTGGAGATGATTAGAGACTAGAGGAGTATAACTAGAGAGCAAGGCGGCTTTTTGTGATATCGTATATTGTGGAATACCTAATGACTAACTGTGTGTTGCTATTCAGGGATAGTGATGCATTGAGAGTATTACGCTTGTCTATTTATTATTTATTTGACAGAACCGTCACAGGTGAGACAGCAAATTCAAAAGTGATACGTGAAATAGTAATAATTGTAATTATAGCATGGACTTTGGGAAGGCGAGAAACATTGCTCTCTATGTTAGATGAGATAAGATGTGATGCAGAATCCAAGTTTGAGTCCCTGTTGTATGGTCTCCAAAACATTGATTGGTCTCCGACATATCGTGTTTCCCGCGCCATACTGATTCGAGAGAGAGACTAAGCCCTTCCTTCCTGCCTACTCTTCGCGAATTGGTCGTATTCGTGGTCGTGGAGAGGATCGGGGCTTTAGTGTCCCTTCTCTCCCTCTTCCTCCTCTTCCATCCTACCCCGATCCTCTATCCCGTGGCCGGATGTGCGCCGACAGATTAGACGATACGACGACGAAGTGCATGGAAGGGGATGAAGCGGACGACTTAGGAGATATTGGATGACGACCGGGGCCAATCTGGCGTAATGTACAAGGCGAATCGGCTATATCTAACGTCAATTGGGTCCCTGATTATGAGACCTTCCTGGGCACAGTTACGGAGTTTGGTCTAGCTCCCCCTCCATATTTCCAGATCCCTCCCTTGTTGATAGGGCCTTTAGTGCCATAGAAGGCTTTAGTAGGAGACGCCTAATGGGTGTGCTGTCGTGGAGTGGAGTGAGGGAGGCAAGGGGCGGAAAAAGTGTCGTGCATGATCGCTCATTCTGAATGGAAGAAGCTGTGTGTGTGTCTCCGGCCTATATGGAGGCCCATATATGGAGGCACAGACGGTGGAAAGAGTCAACAAGACAGAGTGTTGTGTGTACGCGGCGGCGTATCCTGTCACGATTTGTAGTGAGAGCAGGGGGAGTACGGTAGGAAATGGTTGGACACGGTAACACTCTCTCTCGAGATAATGACGAGTAGTGGTTAAAGAAGTGGTCAGAAGTCCTGTGAGAGATCACTGCTGGTCTAGATATGTATCCTGACTATTTAGTGACGACACCAATACCAATTGTCCGACTTGTTCTTGTAAGAAGTTATGATTAGATTGTGCGACAAGAATGCGCCTGGTGAATTTGGGGTGCTATTAGAACCGAGACACGTGCCATGGTGATCTATAGTTTGTCTATAGATTACTTGCTACAACTCTGTTACATTATTTCACTGCGGTGTGATCTCCCTTTTTCGTAGCCCGTTATACTTTATACATCCCTCATTCCCCCATTCATACTCGATAGTCGGATTTGTGAAAGAGTTAATAAGTGAAGAGCGAGAGACAATGGGAAATCAAGAGAGCACCAGACAGTCAGAGCATGCGAGAGAGTGTGCGGCACGCGGAGAGCGTGTACCGGACGCTCTCCTGAGCGGATTACCGTAATCACGCGATCCTACCATATACCCATAAGTGGTAATGCGCACATTGAGGTGCGTGTGTCTCTCTCGAATTGGCACACTCTCTCGCTCCCTATCTCCAGTCTCTCCTCTCGTGGTATCTTTTTTTTTTTTCGAGGCTCGTTTGGATCATCCATCTTCTGTAGAAATCGTGTCTATTCAGAGCCTATTCTCTCCCTCTCCCTCTCTCCCTCTCTCTTCCCCTCTCCCTCTACCTCTATCTCCCCCTCTCCCTCTCTCCCTCTCTCTTCCCCTCTCCCTCTACCTCTATCTCCCCCTCTCCCTCTTCCTCTCTCACCTCAACGGCTGTCTGTACATCAATCTTGCTTTCTTTTCCTGTATCTGTCTCCCTCTCCCTCTCCTTCTTCTTCTTCTTCTTCTTCTTCTTCTTCTTCTTCTTCTTTTGTTCCTCTCCCTCTCCCTCTACCTCGATCGGTCAAAGCCCTCGTTTTTTTAGAATCTCTGTTCATTCTGACAGATAGAGTGAGGAGAGGGAGAGGGAGAGGGAGAGGGAGAGGGAGAGAGATAGGTCAGTTGGAGACACGGTTCGGTGTATCTAGATGATAGATGATGAACTATGCGATTCTTAACCTCTCTCTCTCTCTCTCTACCTCTCCTCTCCCCCCCTCTCTATCAACCTCTTCCTCTCTCTCCCTCTCCTTCTCCCTCTCTCTCTACCTCTCCCTCTCTAGCTCCTTCAACCTATTAACTACTCGAGTGTCACAAAGGACACACGGGGCCGCGAATGCGAAATGGAGACATTTCGGAGGAAGAGAAAAGGGGGAGAGGAAAGATGATGGAGAGGAGAATATGTTGGGAGAGATGGAGGAGGGATAGGGAGAGGGAGAGGGAGAGAGCGGAATGGAGTTAACGACCGACTATTGAGAACCATTAGTGCTGCTACTTGTGTGTTTTTTCTTGTGTTAATAGTGAAGACAGAACTGCGATGGTTCGCTTCTAATAATAGCTTATTCAGTCAATCACCATGGGATGGGCAAACGCATGGTTTGACAATAAAGTTTAATAAATATAAATAAATAAATAAAATTCTATTGTCTACCATCATCAGAGATATGAGGAGATATTTTGTGTTTGTGTTTGTGAAATGAGGAGATCGATGGGCAAACACGGTTATGGTCCCCGAAAACGGATCTAAAGTACGGTTATGGTACCCAAAACGGTTTGAAAACACGGTTATGGTCCCCGAAAACGGATCTAAAGTACGGTTATGGTACCCAAAACGGTTTGAAAACACGGTTATGGTCCCCCGATAAATGGAAAAAGTACGGTAATGGTGAAAAGTGAAATGAAGAGTAGAGTATTAACTGGAGTTGTACTTTCTTGTATGATTGGTTGAGAAGTTTATTATTTCTGGTCCCCTCTATATTGTGGGCTAGAAATGAACAGTTTGTGTGAGAGCTGAGAAGGGGGGGGGAGAGCTGTAATCGAATTATGGCAGCTTTTCTTACTTGACGACTCGGAGCGAGCGAGAGTAGTTTTTGGTCTGCTCTCTCTCTCCCTCCCTCTCTCTCTCTCTCTCCCTCTCTCTCCCTCTCTCTCTCCCTGCCTCCCTCTCTCTCTCCCTCTCTCTCTCTATCCCTCTCCCTCTCTCCGTCCCTTGGACTCGCTCTCGACGGAAATGAGATGATTGCACTTTTTGTTCATTCATTCGCTCGCACCGCGAAGGATATGGAGAGAGGGAAGAAGAGAGACTCTCTCGATTTGACTAGTGGGAAGTGTATGCAAAAGTGTGTGGAGGGTGTCCGAGTTATTCTACTCTCGAACAGACTTTGCACTGTTGAGAGAGATTAACTCTGTCTTCGTAATCCCAGCCCGAACTGTCTATCAATTATCCTGTTCGCGTCAGATTGGGATACTGTAGGTATACGCGAGACTGAAAGATGTACTGTAAGTGCTAATCGATGGGGATACTGTAAGCATGCTATATATGGTAGACCGGTGCGGATTACTTCAGAATGAGTCGATAATGGGATACAATAAGTGCACTGTTGGTGTACGGTAGATCAAGGGGCATAAGTGTGTTTTAGGTGTACGGTAGACTGAGGGTGCACCACCACACCCTTGATTGTTGTTGGATCCTATCAGTGGAGGATAGATGGGGCTAATGATTGACATGTTTGGAGACACGGTGCGGAATGGATGGGGGAAGCTGAAGATGATAATGATGAGGATGATGAGGAGGATGATGGGGTCAAGATGCCCTCTACCTCTCCCTATCTCTCTCTCTCCCTCTCTCCCTCTCTCCCTCTCCCTCTCCGTAACTCTTGATCGGCCAAAAGGGAGAGGGAGAGAATGACTCTCGAGTATTGTCACAATCAGTGACGATCAAGTGCTGTTCGATCTCAGCTCTCTCCCTCTCCCTCCTTCTCCCTCTCCCTCTTGGGATAGACATAGGGAGAGGGAGGCCATTCCCACATCAAGTGTTGTTGTTATTACGCGGACAGACACTCCGTAGATTGTATCCAACAACTCTTGTAATGAGGCGAGAGAGAGAGAGAGAGAGAGAGAGAGAGAGAGATATGAAGAGATAGAGGAAGGGATAGACATGGAAGATAACATCACATGGGATACTGTCAATTTTTGTTTAACACTCCTTTATCTAGATTAAGTAATCAGAGTTCTCGACGTGTGGGATACTGTAGGATACTGTATAATGTCTATCTTTTCCCTGTGTAGTGTGATCTTTGATCTCTAGTCTCTGATATGATGTGTGTAGTCTGATCTCTCATGATCTCTGATATCACATATCATTTCTGTTTGTATCTAAGGTCTATCATATTCATGCTTGATTTGTCTCTGATTTCTTCTCATCTATCGCATTTCTCTTCTCATTGTCAAGAGAAGAGTGTCCTCCTATCACTCCTTTAATTTCTTCCCCTCTCCACTAATCCTATTACGCCCATTACGAGGTCCGTCATCGTAGTCGATGTATTCTACACCTGAAAATGCAATAATAATAATAATTTGACGTTTCTTGGACAAGATGAAATAACGATATTATGTGTGTAATACATATTGATTAAAGAACTACGAAGATACAGTAACATAGATATGATAACATAAAGCGAAGATACTGTAATATCAATATGTAGATAGTGATAGATTGGAGACCCCTCGGGCATGTCGCGAGAGTGGAGAGAGTGCCTGAAATTGGAGCAGAAAGCGGAGCCTTTTCTTCTCCTCCTCCTCCGTCTCCACAATCAAATCGGCGCCTAAAGCGAGATTTCTCACACAAATTCGTCAGCCTCTCCCTGCTCCCTTTTCTCGGATTAGGACAGGAAAGCGCTGCTGTAAATCGAGTCTTGACTCTCTCTCTCTCATTCTATACGGGCAATGTAGGGCAACTCTGCCTTATGGATAGAGTTGCTGATTTAAAGAGCTACATATGAATGGATAAAAACTGTCTCAGCGACATTGAGAGTGAGCGTGATCTCTGTTATACACCTCCATTCTATACATGGACAGTCTACTATTGGTTGGGTCCCCCTTCCTATTGTTGTCTATGTATGCCATCATCGTCGTCGTCACCGTCATCTATCCTTTTGGATCCTCTCCCCCTCTCTCTCCCTCTCTTTGTCCCTCTCCCTCTCCCCCCCTCCCTCTCCCTCTCCCTCTCTAGCTGACTGAGTGCTGTCGTCGTTGGAGATGGTGGCAGGACGCATTGAGAAGTGAGAGGAAGGAAGGCAGGGATAGGGTAGGTGAATGGAGTCCAAATAATGACACATGAAGAGGTCCAAAGGCAGCTAGAGTCTATTTTTCCTGTGGTGTATGACGATCTCCTTATCGTCTTGCCTTAACTGGCCCTATCCCTCCGAGCCTATTGTGCTTCTCTATCTGTGTCCGGAAGCCGCCGAATGGCTTATGGAAGTGTGGCGCGCCCCACTCCGACGACAGAAAATGGTTAGCGGAAGCAGCTTCTGAGAGAAATAGAGAGAAGGCGGACAGGGAGAAGTGGTGGCTGGAGACGGAAGCCGCTCAAGCCCTAGCGTGATCTACCACTTCCTGAACGACGGCTATTTCCCCCCTCGGCTCCCGGTCCCGAGACGCGAATGAGCAGACCGATTACGGTAGTCGGAGGTCCTGAAAAGAATGTGCATTGCGATACAGACAGATGAATAACGGAATGGGTTTATTGAATGAAAAGAAGGTTTGGGGGTTTTCAAGATGATAAGGTATACGGTAGTTACCAGGAAGATTTGAGGAATGTGAGGATTGATGAGAGATATAGATAGAGGTAGAGGGTGAGAGAGATATGGGGTCTTTGTCATGTTGTGTGCAAGTGGCGACGCCTGCGGTGTTAACAACAGGTGTCGTCGTTTTAGAAGAAGAAGAAGACGAGGAGGAGGAGGAGGAGGGGAGCGAAGAGATTGAGAGTTACAAGATGTGATTTTGATGATGATAGGTGTCGTATGATCGGAGATGGAATGAGGAGGGGAGAGGAGTCCTCTCAGAGGACATGAGATGATGATGAAAGCTATGATGTGTGGACTAGAGTTGATGGGATACGATTTATGCTAATTGTAAGAGGAGAACCGTGCAGTGGTGATGATTGTAATGAAGACTATATATGGATTGTAATGGCACAGTATTCTGGTTCAAGCCATTTTGTTTCCATAGCCAGACAAGCGAAAGACGATTGCATTTGAGAGAGTTTCTATGTTGAGCGGTCGTTTTGGAATTCACAGTCTATAGAACATTGTGATGGTGACCGTCCACATATACAGAAGGCGATGAGAATGACTGAATGAATAGCTTGTTGTTTACAGTTTACGCTTTTTATCTGGGTTTGTTTGGCAACAGATTTTTTCACTGGGTAACTATAGGTGAGGATTTATTGTGTCAGTGGCAATCCACTGGGATGTTTACGAGTTGGCAGAGTGGAGAGGAGATGAAGAAAAGTGGCAGGAACAAGGGAGAAGATTGATGGATGTGTTGAAGGAAGAGGCGGTTGTGATCATCATCAATAGGGTTGATGATGAGGCCGACCAGAGGACCAGTGTACGGGATTCGGGATTTGGTCGGCGGTCACTCGTTTCGGTACCGAGATGGTCGGTCCCCGGTTTTGGTTTGAGCGCCCCTCTAGTGCCCACTCAATTGTGCGACGCAATGATGAGTTTGAGTGAAGACACTGGACTAATTGCAGTGAGCCTATTCTCTCCCCTCCCCCGTTTTGGTGTTGTCTTGTCTTGTGTCCCTAAATGCTTGAGGCACACACGTAGAGGGGCAGTAGAGAGAACATGGCTCTTAGAGAGAGACTAGATATGGAAGTGTATGATAGAGTATGTGAAATGAAGAGAGAGAGAGGCATATTCTCATCAAGAGACGGTTCGTCCGCCTCTTCTTTCACTTGTTAAATTGCACACAAGAGGAGTCTGTGTCTCCCCAGAGAGCGACACCAGCGAAATGAGGTGCTTGATTGGGTTAAGTCCTCTGCTCGTTTAAGTTACCCCCTCCCCCCCCCCCGAAGTCTTTAGGCTTCTGGGCCACTTAGGTGAGACAAAGAGAGAGATATAACTGTGTCGTTTAGTGGTTGTGTCGCTAGAGTGCGCTTAATTATAAGTAAGTCCCTCATGGCTGAAGTGGTCATGAAACCCGATCCGGGTGAATTGGCCCTCGTTAACCTTTCACCGGTAGTGTCTTAATAGCTCTATGCCCATCTCCTGTGTCGGCACTTGTCAATTGACCAAAAGAATGAGGGTAGCTGATAGATTGCGCGAGTCTATAGGGCCTCTCTCTCTCCCTCTCCCTCTCCCTAGAGGACCTAGAGGTAGAGGTAGAGGTAGAGGCAGAGACATCTGCTCTCGTTCTCTCTCTCTACTGTAAGAAACGACACGAAGCCGATGATGATGACGATCGGTGTTCTCTGTCTCTTGTTGTTGCTATCTAGATTAAGATGAAGAACAGCTTATCCAGTGTGAGAGAAACGGCGTCGTAAATGAGAGACTATTAGGACCGTCTCGAGAAAGGCCGCCGTGCCGAAATGGGTGTACATTGATGAATAAGAGATAAGGAACACGGTCTATGAGAGAGTACCCAGTACTCGTTACAGTTACTCGTTATCAAGATTGACTATGCAGCGGGAACGCGGAATCGGGCATGCCATGGGAGGTGTCCTATGTATGCGGAGTTGAGCGCGTAGGCATGGTGTCTGGCCCATCAGGACTTCGTGTTCCTCGAATAACGGGTTCTGCCTTTACCTTACCTTTTACATGACATTCCATGATCAATACAACGTGGCCATGGTCCCTCGCCAATCCCCCGACTATCGCCACTACTCAACTTTTTCATGTGTCTTTTCGCGATAGTCGACACACGGACACAAAAGAGGATATATCCTTCGATTCTCTTCTTTATATCTCCCTCCCTCTCTCTCTAGACTTTATGACTCCACTTTCCGTATGTGTGTGTGGGTGATGAAAGGATACATGAATGAACTGGCGAGTGGATTAGGAGAGAGACCAGGCGGATTTGAGAGACGTGAGCAGAGAAGTTAGAGAAGATGACTAGAGAACGAAGGCTACTGAAGAGACGGAGATGGTATCGAGCGATTGTAACGCACTAGTATACATACATATACAGTAATAAAGGAGAGGAAGTGGCGATCGATGATGATTCGATCTTTGGGGGTGAGACCCGTTGGTGCACTAACCAGATAGTACAGTAATGTGGACTACATGACTACTTTTAGGGGGGGGGGGGGTGGTGGTTGGTTGGGGAATCGATCAAGCTCTGTGTAGCTTTGAGAGCTGTTTGTGATGAAGGGGAGAGATTATACACGACGCTCAATCGAACAGTGAAGGGGGTGAGAGACTGATTTGATTAGCGAGAATGAATGAATGAACAGAGTTGATAGAGAGGAATTCCGCTCTCGAGCGGTCTATCTCGTATTCTTACTATATATGTGCATCTTGTCCAGAGTATGCGCCGATTTTGTCTTGTTGATGTGATTACGAATTGATAAATGTGGTCTGAGGATTGTATGCGAGCGCTGAACAATTGAGAAAAGTGTATAAACAATGACTGTGAATTGTTACTCTGATGTCCCTGAAAGGCAAAGTCTATCGTTCTCAGCGGACTGTGTGCAATCAAGTCCCTCTTGCGTAATACCATGCACTTCCCTTCCTCTATTCTCTCATACACGGAATAGAGACATCCATACAGGTGGTTGTCAAGATGGACGATAGAGATATGGGTGTGGAGTATAAAGAGTAGTCAATAGAGATGATATAGACACCGACACACACGGATGACTATTCTGAGAACAAGGGAGAGGACTGTAGAAAGGCCAGATGCAATGGCTATTAACTCCTTAATACCCCTACTACCTCTCTCCCTCTCCCTCTAGTGGGGAGAGGGAGAGGAAGACGGTTATATGCCTATCCCCCCTCTTAATTCGTCGACCATTCGTCTTTGTCGGCGAGTGTGTGACCGATGACACTACCATAGATCATGATGGGTAGATAAGCAGAGAGGAAGGAGGATCATAACTGCGCTGGACCGTGTTCCTCTGTCAGTGACTGCATAGTAGTAGTAGTGATGGGATTATCCGTCGTCACATGAGAGTTGGTAGTGCCCGAGTTTGAGGGTTACTGACTGTTTCATGAACTGGTGATGAAACCATAACTGTCGTGGCACTGTTTCTGTCCATACGGTGGTTGACTGTATAGTGTTGGTCGGATGGGGAGTATATGTCTATTACATGAGAATGACATCGACTATCGGTTGTATATCGATAGATGAACTGTCCATTGCCCGATTTCCCTCTTCTCACAATCAGAGGAGAGGTGTATGTGCATGTAATGGAAAAAGCACATGATTCGGTCCATGTACCCCTCGTCGTTCTGGAATTTCTCCTGCCCACACTCCCTCCCTCATCCCCTGATCTCCTCCCTATCACTATCACTCGTCATTGCTCTGATGTGCGCCCCAATCCCTTCGCATCATCGAATGGCGAAGAAAGGAGAAGGGCAAACAGGTGTCTGAATCTGATGCGAGTTGATGATGATGATAGGGGAGAGGGAGAGGGAAGAAGGGAGAGGGAGAGGGAGAGGGAGAGAGGGAGAGGGAGAGGGAGAGGGAGAGGGAGAGGTTCGGATAGATAAAGAGTGACAATGGATCACATTAGAGACTCTAATAGATGTAGAGACATCGAGAGAGAGAATAGAGACCACAAGTGATATAGGATGATTGTCGTTGTCTTTCTACAATGAGGAGAGGCACAGAGAGATAAGACACCTGGGAACATAAGGTATCTCACTCTCTGCCTCTCTCTCTCTCTCTCTCTCTCTCTCTCTCTCTCTGCCTGTCTCTCTCTCTCTCTGCCTGTCTCTCTCTCTCTCTCTCTCTCTGCCTGTCTCTCTCTCTCTCTCTCTCTCTCTGCCTGTCTCTCTCTCTCTTTCTCTCTATCTCTCTCTCTCTCTCTTTATCTCTCTCTCTCTCACACACTCTCTCTCTCTCTCTCTCTCTCTCTCTGCCTGTCTCTGTCTCTCTTCTGGCTGTCCATATCATGTCCCCTTTGTTCTCTTTCCCCTGATATCCACTGCATTTGATGTATAGGTGTGTTTATCAGTGGACACTACTGGATCTCATGTCTTTGATCTTTGATCTTTGTTGTGTTCTCCATTCTATAGTGGAAGAGGAGCTGTCGTGATGGGACTGTTTGAGACGATTTGATTGATCTTTGATCAATCAAATCGTAGCTGTCAGCAAGGCCCATGCAAGGTGCTAACGAGCGGGTGGAGAGATAGAGAGAGAGTGGTTACGGTAGGAGTGTGTGTGCTATGTGCTATGTGGAGAGGCGGTGTGGGAGGGTGACGAAAGTGGGCGGAGTCTCGCACTAGAGAGGGAGAGGTGTGAAGATTGGCACGTATTGGGCAGCAGGAGGGTGGCGTTTAGCGGGATTACGGTAGGTGTGGATTACGGTATGTATGGGCGCAGATGGAGTGTGTATTGATTATTGATAGTATTTTTGCTGTTGTTTACAAGTAGCGACGTGTGAAAAGTAAGAGGGGCTACGGTATAATGTGTGAGTGAGAGAGTCTCCCTCTTGCTTTATTCGCCCACTTTCCTCCCTCTCCCTCTCCCTCTCCCTCTCTCCCTCTCCCTCTCTCAATCTTCATCTCGAATTACGATACGCCACTCGGTTTGTGGTGGTGGTGGCGAAGAGAGCTAGAGCTGTATTATATATCGTGGTCCCCGCTCTCTCTTTTCTTTCCTTTCTCTGTATCTCTGCGCCTCCCCTTGACTCTTTGGTCTCTCTCCGCCAACTTTCATATCGAGGAATAACACTAATCGGATTGTCGAATGAATGAAAAGGAGAGGGAGAGGAGCGAGAATTCACGGTCTCTCCCCCTCCCTCTCCCTCTGCCTCTCTCCCTCTCTCCCGCTATTCATGATACGGTATGGAGGAGAGGGAGAGGGAGAGAGAAAGTTAGGAAGGTGTATATGTATGAATTGAGAGGGGAAGATGGAGGATAAGATGACAGATTGGTTACGGGGTGTGCGCGCGGTTGTGATTAGAGGGAGAGGGAGAGGGAGAGGGAGAGAGAGGGAGAGGTAGAGATACAGAAGCCGAGAATGAAAGCCGCAAAGTCAACACCTTCTGATATCACTCTCTCACTGTCGACTCGGTTGATTTACCTTACCTCCCTCACACTATCCCCCGTCAGTCAGTGAAGCTATTAGTAGGTAGGAGAGAGAGAGGGAGAGAGGGAAAGAGAGAGGGAGAGGGGGGGGGGGGGAGAGTACACACAACTACTATTAGAGAGAGAGAGAGAGAGGAAAAGAGAAAGACTATGGTGAATGAAAGAGTGCACAGGATAGAAGCGATGATTGTGTGGAGACTGTTATTGAGATTGATTAGGAAGAGTGGCGGAGGGGGATTACGGTAGGATGAATAAGTGATACGGTAGGCTATTGTGGACTGACTGCCCCGTATGATAGAGGAGAGTGTAATTGAAGATCAAAGACAGAGTGTGGTGGTTGCCGTCCCCCGTCTTATGAAATATGCACAGGACCTTGGCTTTTCATGGTTCTATTCGATCTCTGCCTCTCCTTCTCTCCCTTTTGAGTCTTTCTACCTCTCCCTCTCCCTTTGGGTCTCTCTCCCTCTCCCTCTCCTTTTGAGTTTCTCTCTCTCCCTTTTATGGATACACTCTCCCTCTCTCACTTCATCATCTCCAACGACAGCCACACCATTCATCATCCTTCTCCCTCTCTCTCTAACTCACACACAAAGACTTGAGAAGAGAGGAGAGGTGGTAGGGAGAGAGAGCGAGGTGACAGCTAGCCTTCCTCTGACTCTACCTCTATCTCTCTGGCTCTATCTCTCTCTATCTCAACCTATCTCTCTCTCTTCCTTTCTCTCTCCACTCTCTCAATCTCTAACTCCCTCCCTCTCTCTCTCCCCCCCCCCCTCTCTCTCTCTCTCTCTCTCTCTCTCCTCTGTCTCTCTCTCTCTCCTCTGTCTCTGCCTCTCTCTTCCTCTTTCTATTTCTCGTTCTCCCTCTCCCTCTCCCTCTCTCTCTCGAACCATTTACGAGTATATCGAGTGACATGAGTATGAGCATGAAGGGTAGAGGGAGAGAGAGATACAGTTGTGGGGATAACATGAGTAATATGAAGAGAGTACACGGTAGAAGAGGTAGTGGACCGTGGTTAACCGTGACAGTAATGTGGTGTTAAAATCTTGGAAAAGTAGATGGAAAAGTGAAAAGTAGTGTTAATTTTGTGACTGTAAAAGTAGTTGGAAAAGTAGTGATCCAACACTCGCGTAAAGAGTTCTTATTGTAAAAGTTTGTCAATTACAAAGATATGCTACTTTTCCAACTACTTTTACATTCCCAAAATTAACACTACTTTTCACTTTTCCATCTACTTTTCCAAGATTTTAACACCACATTACCGTGAAGATATTCCGCCTCTGACATGAATGAACTAATGAAGTGAAGTAAGAGCAGTGGAATGCGTGTTTCAGGAATGCCAGAAAAGGGAACGTATTTATCTCCACAGTGATATCACATTCAATATATGGCGGAAAATCTCTATGCTAGAGTAAGCACTGAAATGAATAGTGGAGTGGGATGTGTCTGGGAGGTGGGCCTTCTAATAATAATAACGCGATGTTGTCCTTGACAATGAGGTGATATGGAATATATGGCAGAGGATCTCTCTACGAGAGATATGCGCATCAATTACGGGAGTGTTTGCTGCATACATGGGCGGGGTACCTGGAGCTCGATTCTACAGGGGGCATCCGAACGAAAAATGGTTAATTTTACAGGAAGCATTCACTTTTTTTTTCCAAAAATTCCACCTAAACTTCCTTTTTTTACAGGGGGCATTCAACAAATTTTCGAAAAGCCCTAATTTTACAGTGGGCACCCCCATGTTGGCGCCCATCTATGGTTTGCTGTATAGTTGCGTTGATTCAAGATATGTTTCATGGGAGGGATAAGGGTTAGAGATGGGCGAAGTTGACTGATCGGAGATTAGGAGAAAGGATAATAATAATAATATTAATCGGATGACTTGAAAGCTGCAGATTCTTTGGCACTCTACCTCTGTCCCTCGCTGTTCTCCCTCTCCCTTTTCCTAGTACTCGGTTCTCTTCATCGTTTTCTCAGCAGCACTAGCGGTTCAATTATGAGAGAGAGAGGAGTCATGCTCTCCCACCTCACCTTTTCCTTTCTCTCTCTCTCCTTCTCTCTCTCTCCCTCTCTCTCTCCCCTTCTCCCTCTAATACTTCATAATACAATGACCACTCCACACATTAGATTAAGTGAGAGGGTAGGGGAGGGGGGGGGGGCAATATAGCCTTGACTGTCCACTCCGTCGTATATAGTAGCTCGTGTATATAGCAGCTCGTTTGGGCTTGTCCACCTTGCGCATCGAATACCCGTCCAAGATGGACTTTTGGTTGTTAGCACAATCTAATTGATCTTAAAACTTGGGGACTTAATGACCTTAAGAGTTTAGTTACTGAGAAGGTTAAGAGACTTAATGACTTAGCATGCACTTAAAAGTAGTTAACGATTAAGGCTTAACCAATGTGTCTCCCTGTTTGCAGCGGTGCACGCCGATCTACTGGACGACTCGGATGACTTCCTCGTCGCACTGCTCACACCCATCGCGGATGCCGAGGACAACCTCGACTCGGTACTTAGCTTGACTTAGTGACTTAGCCCGCTAAGGTGCACTAAGGTCTCGGCACTTAGCCTTAGCCTTATGGCCTTAGTGACTTAGCCAGCTAAGGTCCCGCTAAGGTCTCGGTGCTTGTCCTTATAACCATAGGTCGAAAAGTATGTTGCAAAGTACCAAGCGGGACCGGATTTTGAGCCAAAATATCCTAAAAATCGAAAAACCTGACCGCATTTCGAAATCCGATAACCTAGCTATTCGACCTATGCTTATGACCTTAGTGACTTAGCTCGCTAAGTTCCCCTAAGGTCGCCTGTTCCTAATCGGCTAAGTCTCGTTAAGGAGGAGACGGACAAGCTGCCGACGCGTCTCCAGTTCTTCGAGGGCACGCGCACCACCGACGCGAACCTCCGACTGAGAGTCGTCGAGTCGCTCTATCAGGTAATTTGAAACTGTCCGTTCTGGCCACACTCTCTCACTTTACTTGTCTACGAGAGAGCGTTGTCAAAGCGGAGAGGATGTGCCTTTAAGGCTTAAGTTCTCCCTTAGTCACTAAGTCCAAGTAGCGGTACCCGAATAGGTGCGAAATGGTGTGTGCGGGTAGGGAAAGTTCGAGGCGGCTTTTCTCTTTATTCTTTATTTCTTTCAACCTAACTCGAGCTGTTCCAACTCTGACTGTCCCTCTCCTTTTTCATCTCTCCCTCTCCCTCTCTACCTCTCCCTCTCTTCTCCCTTTCCCTTTCCAACTTGGTGACAGCCGGAACAAGTGCTATTTCTCATTTTATCACTCGGTGAAGAAGTGCGCGACCTCCTACTCTCTCCCTCTACCTCTCCCTCTCTCTCCCTCTCTCTCTCTGCCTCTCTCTCTCCCTCTCTCCCTCTCTCTCTCCCTCTCTCCCTCTCCCCTCTCTCTCCCCCTCTACCCTAAATCGCCCCCATCTAAACTTGGCCAGTTCTCACTGTATTGTCTAAGTTGATATCACCACCACCACTTTCATCTCCTCCCTTTTATCCCGGGAAAGGACAGGCCGGTGCAAGGGTTTTTGGTCTCCCTCTCTCCCTCTACCTCTCTCCCTCTCTCCTCCCTCTCCCTCTCCCTTTCCCTCTCCCTCTCTCCCCCTCTCCCTCTCCTTCTCCCTCTCCCTCTCCCTCTCTCCCTCAGGGAGGGTCAGATCATCAGTGTGTAAGGGAGCGACAACATATGTACTACACGACGATGGGAGAAGAACATAGTGGCAGATTAAGAAGAGGCAGAGGGTAGATCATAAAGGAGAGGGAGAGGGAGAGGGAGAGGGAGAGGGAGAGAGAGAGAGGGGGAGGGAGGGGAGAGGGAGAGAGAGAGAGGGAGAGGGAGAGAGTAGATGAAGAAGCAATAACAACACTCACTGCATACATACATACACACATTGAGTGATGGTAGTTGTAAAGGGAGGTACTTTACTCACCTTACCTTGATAGTATACATAGTGTTTAGTTAAGACTCCGGGGGTTACACGTTAAAGAAACCCCTCCGCTCTGACCACACTCCCTCGCTATAGGTCTCCACGAGAGACTATTGCCAAAGCGGAGACTCGCCTCACTCACCCTCACCTTACCTTGATAGTATACATAGTGTTTAGTTAGGACTTTTATGACTTGTGACTTACGGTGTTTAGTGCTCTACTTGGTTTTACTTGTGTACTTATGCTGGGAGGTACTTGTTATTAGCGGAGACTGTGGTGTTCAGTGAAGTCCCTGGTGTTCAGTTGTGCGACTTTTGGGTGGTGGCTGACAGAGACTTACGATGTTTAGCGGCTCTCCCAGGGGTAGCTCTGATAATTTACCATTTACAATTGCTGCTATCTCTCTCTCGCTCTGTCGCCTGACTGTCTCCCTATCTTGTACATCTATTCCTAGCGAGTCGCATAAAGCCGATCCCTATTGGAGCATAACTGAAGTTATGACGTATTATGAGTGAAACGAATAAGAAGTTATAAATATAGCTATAGATGGAAAGGGGAGGGGGTGATATGAATAGATGAACGACGACAGCCCCCCCCCTCCCCCCCCCCCGGTTGATTCTATGTTTCACGGAGTAGTTATGGGATCGAGGGGAGGGAATCTGACTGATGCGTAATTGGTTCTTATTGAGAATAATATTATTCGGATGACTTGAAATCTGCAACTTCTGTGGCACCGGTTGGTTTCAGGCTTCAAAGAGGGTTTGAGGGTTTAGGACGGTTCGGGTGAGTGGTGCTGGGAAGTTATTTTTGGCGATGTTCCAAAAGCAATATGACAGATACCTCGAAGAAGAAGAAGATTCTGTTTCTGAATCTGAAGTTGGGATGAAGACTAGAGGAAGGATAGGGGGAATAGTTAACGTGCCCCTTACTCAACCATAGTTACCGTACCATTACCCCCTTACTCGACTCCCCCCTCCTCTCACTTACTCACACCCTACTGGTCACAAGGGTGTGAAAGGCCCCGCCCATTTTTGACGCTCTTTTCGCAACTGGTAAATTACTTAGGATTCATGGACTTAGAACTTAGCGGTAAGTCCTTAAGTCAGGAAGTGATGTATATATCTCCACGTTCACTCATGTCGTCGTCATTAGAGTAGGGAGTTGTTAGAGAGAGAGAGAGAGAGAGAGAGGAGAGAGAGAGAGGGGAGAGGAGTCAACAGTTGTTCACGGATTGTGTTGGAAGAGAGCAGCAAGAAGAGTGTGAAGAACAAGAAAACGTGTGTCAAATTGCGTTTGTGACACCTCGCACGACCCACCGAACTGCCCTCATCTGGGATTACTGTACGATATTGACTACTTTTCAGTTGTGCGCGACGCGTCACGGCCGCGAGCGTCTGCGTGCGCGCGGTGTCTACGCGTTGGCGCGCGAGTTTGACCGCGCGATGCAGCGGGAGCGCGGTGGCGCGGATGGAGGCGCCGGCGCCATGATCGGACGCGACTTCACCAGTGAACGGTAAGTGATCTTTGATCTTTGATCTTTGTGTTATGATGGATATTGAAAAAGTGTTCCCAAAGGATAACTGATGATGACTGATTGGTGTTGTACGATGAATAGGGAGAGGGGGAGGGGGAGAGAGAGAGAGACCATGACTATTGACTCAATATGACCTTGTCAAGTCATTCCTCCATCTTGCATGCGTATACTCACTCCTGTGACAGTCTAATTTTCTGTCCCCTGATTATTGATTGATGGGCGGAGCTAAGTGGGCGGAGCCAGGCGAAAGATTTTATTGATTGATCGATCGATCGATTGCAGGCCGCCCGAGGCGCACAAGGTGGACGCGCCGCTGCACAATCTGATCGGAGTGCTCATCCGGTACGAGGATGAGATGGGCGTGGATCCGGGTCTCGAGACGATCAGAGAGCTACAGTAATCCCCCAGTCCCTGATATCGATCGATCGACTGGATGTTATTGACTGATTTAGCTCTTCTTGTTCTATTCTCAATTGTGACTATCGATTGATTTGTTTTCGTTATTGTTGACCGCCGTTGCCTTGTTGCATCAGTTCAGTTATTGATTTTTATCGATTGATATTATTGATTTTTTGGTTGATATTATTGATTTTTGTAATTTGTAGGTTGTGTCCCGTTTTTTTCCTCTCGTTTTGCGATTGTTCATCATGGTTTTAGTGATAAAGATTCAGTCTCTGTTCATTTCTGTCCCCCTCCACGAACATTTTGCTTATTCTTGCTCTCTCTCGCTCATCCTTTGTGTTTATGTTAAAACACTACTTGTCGTCACTTTTTCCACTTCTAGTGATTCTCGTCCTCTGCATCTCTGCCCCGTCTATCTCTCCAAATCACGTGCTCTCTCGTCTGTCTCTGACTGTCTGTCTCTCTCGCTATCGCACAGTCTCTCGCTCTGATTATACCCTCGAGGATATTTAGTATAAACGATAAAGTGACCGCAAAGTTTATGCGTGTTCAGGACTACTTCCACACTGTACAGTATAGCACAAAGATCACTAAGGACGCTTAAGTCATGATTAAGTCCACTAAGTCATTCATAAGGACGCTTAAGTCCACTAAGTTCAGTCAGAGTGGGCGTGGCCGTTCCGCGGCCATCCCTATCACTTCATTGAGAC